>JAKSZT010031275.1:260365-280875 GCA_026826555.1 Tolypeutes matacus | reverse complement strand
CATCAAACCCACTCTGCCTGGACGAAGTTACCTGTAATCATATTTTTCAGTGCAATGAATGGTGCAATAATAAATGCAAAATAATGGTATTGGCTCAGTGGCAGGGAATAGGAAAGAGATGCTGTGCACTTTCTCAGTTCAGGTTCATTTTTATTCCCGGATATAAGTGAATGGAATAAATCAAAACCTGTGGACCTGGCCCATATTTCCTCTGTTGCCTGCTGGGATTGCCCTCTCCAAGTTACATTTTTAATTCTAAGCCTTCTGGAATGCAAGTATTAGACCAGGGGCTCTTAAGGGGTCTGTGGGCTTGAACTGAAATTTAAAAAACCCACATTATTCTTGTGGGCACGTGTTGGTGTGGGGGTGATGTGTTTATTAAATGATACACAGTATCGTGTGGACTTAGTGAGGGGTCCATGGTTTCCACCTGACTGGCAAAGGGTCCATGGAACAAAAGAGGTTAAGAGCCCCTGGTCTAGATGTGCTTTTCAACGCTTAGCGAAAATACTGTTTGTTATGTTTGCAGCAGATGCCGTGGCACTTGGCCCAGATCCCCTAGCGTCCTTCCACCTGCTGCAGGCGCTGTAGGCAGGCTCGCACCTGCCACCTTGTCAGGAGGTCTGCCCTTGGGAGCCCCTTTCTGGGCAGTGCCCGCGGCTGACTGCTGCGGGGTACAGACGCCCCTCCCTCCACCTCCAGAGCGCCCTGCGGGATCCACCTGAAACCTCCCCGTACTCTCCCAGAGAGCTCTCCGAGGGACCACCCTTAATCAATGAAGTGTAGGAGCCCCACTGTAGGCTAGGGAGCCTGACCTAGGGGGGCTGGCTCAGTCCTGTCACAGGGCAAAGTTCACTTCTTGTGTCTCTGCTTCTAGGTTCAGCTTCCAGAAAACTGAGTCCAAATCCCTACCCACTTGTAGTCACGGGCTCTTCTCGGGTGCATGGCAGCAACCACTGTTGCCCTTAGATGCACTCGGACCTGTTTTTTAAACACTAACCATCATTTATTTTGCCCTCTGTTTTGATTGGCAAGTTCTCTCTAATTTATTTGGAAGCAGAAGAGGTATCAATCTTAAGCAAGTGAATGCAATAAACTTGGGATTATAATAACTCAAGAGAAAACTCTTCATGGCACGTAGAACACGATTGAGATGTCTGTGCGACAAGGAAACCCTATCCAAACCTGAAGCCAGCGGCTGGCGGGGCGGGGGCAGTCACCTCTCGTATCTTCTCCAAGGCCAGGCTCACGACATAGGAGATGACAACCCACTCCTGCAGGGAGGGCCACGCGTCCATCCGCACCAGAATGACATAGTTGAACAGCAGGAGGTAGCCCAGGTACGATATCTGAAAGAAAGAGGAGCTGTCAGCGCTGCTTTGGGGGACACTGTGTGCTCCGATGAAGGTTTGAGACCCTAATTCCAGGTCGCCACGTCTCAGAGGAATTTTCATTTCCAACTTGACTGATCCATTTAGAGCAGACTTCTATTCAGATCACCTGTGCAGGTAGAGAGTTGGGAGGCACTTTGAACGCTATCACGATACAGGCATGGACTTTCATTTTCAAATGAAGATATATTTGTTGTTTCTGTTATCGTGGGGAAATTTTGAGGTTGCACCAAGTCATGATAAGTGGATAGATTTTAAATAGTTTATTCGTGTGTCTCCTATATTCCTGGAAAATGTCTCTTCCTCCTTCCTGCCTTACAAATTTCCCTCTTGAATCTTTCACTACTGATGGATGATGTGGGAGTGGGAGGTTGGAAGGTGGGGGTGAGGGGTCGGAAGGGAGGACATGAGGACGCATTGTCTGCCCAGACACGGGAGCTGCCCCCCGCCTTCCCTCAGCTCATGTGGGCACTGACTGATATGCCGTGGTCACAACTGGGTCCCTACGTTTGTGGCAAGGAAAGATATGGCATCGAAGGTGGGGGCTGGGAAGGTATATGGGGATGAGTATGGGACGGGGCGTGGGGCCCAGGACCCCTCACTTGCACAGGCCCCTTCTCAAATCCTGGGGAGGCCTCAGCAACTGTGCATTTGTGGTTCTTTTCTAGAAGGCCCCTCCCCCACTGCACCCGTTTCAGATCCAGTAAAGTCTAGTCCCCTCTGAGGTCAGTGATAAAATACCCTGGATCCCCTGTCTACTCTCTGCAGAAGGATTAGAGCCAGAGCACTCAACCTTTACGGTGCACCAGAAAGCCCAGGGAAACTACAAATGTGCAGATTCTGTCCCCTCATCCCAGGGAAGGAGTCAGCCTATTGCCCCAGGCTGAGCTCCGGCCAGCCTTCTGGCCCAGCCTCTGCCACAGCATCCGTGCTGAGGCCGCCCCAGGCCCTCTGTCTCTTCTCCAGAGACTCGTCCGCAGTCTGGGACCCAGTCCTGGGGGACCCCCTCAGAGCTTCGAGACAGTGGGCCACAGGTGGGGGGTCAGGCGGGCCTGCTCCGCATGCACTCTGGAGGAGAGCTGTCTCGATCCGCTCCCCATCCAGGAGTTTGTGATGTGGGCTTAGTAACCCACCATTTCATGGAAAATGGAAACTGTGAGTCTGCTTGTTAAAGCACTAGTCATTGATCTTTTCCTAATTTTGTATTACTAAAGACATTTTGAAATCCTTCGGCTTACGGAAATGGGAAGTGACTACTCTGCTTGATGACTTGTGTATTTGGGGCCAGGATGGCCATATTTCTGGAATAAAGACATTTAAGTAAATATATGACAAGATATCTGGATCCAAATTAGTTTAAGAACAGTTTCGGGTTGGAGGTGGCTCAACTGGTTGGGGGTCCGTCTCCCATATGGAGGGACCCGGGTTCGTTCCCCGGGACCTCCCGGTAAAAAAAAAAAGAACAGTTTTGTTTCCATAATCCATTTTAATTAGGTGAATTTGTAGACAGTTTTCTTTCTCAGTTGTGACCCCAGCCAGGATCGAAAGAAGAGTTTTACAATCTCCTTCCTGGGTTTAACGGAGACTGGCTTACCCTTCTGTGTCCGCTTTTTAAAAGAAACTTTTATAAGCCCTTGAAATTGTTCTTGATTCCAGCATAGCTAAGTGTCCAAAGCTAAGGGCAGACGGGCCTCACCGTGTAGAACCAGAACTTCACGATGGGAGCGTCATAGAACTCGCAGATCTTCGTTCCGATGGGAATGCTGGTCTGCCTCTTGTGCTCGTTCTCCTCGTCCCCCTTTCCTGACGCGGCATCTGCGCTGGCATCCTGGAAAACAGAGCGCAAGGGGCAAGCAGGTTGCTGAGCAGACACAGAGTGCCCCAGCTTAAAGCTTAATAGATGGGCACTTTGTAGAATGAAGAGTTATAAATACCCCCAGTTACTGAGATCCTAAATTCGTGGTAGGGAAATTCAAACAATTTTGAAAATGACAGCAAATTGATACTGTTATAATCATGTTCTGACCATGTTCTCGTCTTCCTTTTCTTTGCCATCTTCGTTTTCCTTGGATGTTTGATATGAGAAGTCATCATATGTGCGGAATTCCAAAAACAAGATGGTGGGGGGAAGAAGAATCCCCATTATAACCTGAAGATGAAAGATAAATCTGGTTGCAAACTATGGCAATTCTAGAAAAATTTCCAGGGGTAGTTAAAATTTTTTATTATAGCTTTCAACACTGGTCAATAACCCAGGAGACCTGAATGAGACATGTTTATCTCTGCTCTGATCTTCTGCCGCTTATTAGTAGAACATCAATAGAATAGCAGGGAGCAAAAATTGAAGGACATCCGCTAAGCTTTTTAGATGTCTAGCAAACGGCATCATGTGTAGTCCTCACTTAAAAAGCACAGATCTTACATTAGATTTCAAACAGGTAATTCTTTAAAATATAAAATATAGAAATATTAATTTTATTTTAAAACATAAAAATAAATTATGATCCTCCTCCAGTGAAGTAGATCAAATAGTTTATACAGCTTTGACTTAGATGTACCTGGCTCAGCTACCAGAGTTAAAGTCTAGACAACAGATGAACGCCATGGTGAGTATGGAAACCTTGTCACCATAGTTATCAGGGCCGTGTGCCTACAATAATGAAACTTTTTTTTTTTTAAGGTTTATTTATTTACTTTATCCATTTTAAACCTTCCCTTCCCCATTTGCTGGGCAATTCTCTGTGTCTGTTTCCTGCCATCTCTTCTCCTCCTCCTCCTCCAGTCTTCACCAGGATTCGATCCTGGAGACCTCCGATGTAGGAGAGAGGTGTTCTGCCACCTGCGCCACCTCAGTTCTCGGTTTTTGGAGCTTTCAGAGCATCTCGTCTTGTCTCTCCCCTGCGTCTCTCTCCTGTTACGTCAGCATCTTGCTGCATGGCTCCCGGGGCCTGGCGGCTCACCAGCACACAGAGCCTGGCAGCCCATGCGCCTTCTATATATATATATTTTTTTTATTTTACCGGGAGGCCCCAGGGATCGAACCCAGGTCCCTACATATGGCAGACGGACGCCCAACCATCTGAGCCACATCCGCCCCCCAATAATGAAACTTGTTCCCAGTGTTCAGTGCTGATTTTTAAGTTTCCTGTCAGAGATCCATGCTTAAGAACAACACAAAATCCTACCAAATATTAAAATGTATTGTAGAACATCCATCATTAAAACAATGTGGTACAAGCACATGAGTCCACAGAACAATGGAATAGAATAGGAGGTCCAGAAATAGACTCAAATATACATAGGAAATGGGTATAGGATAAAATTAGCACCTGAAATTGGAAGCATACAGATGGACTCTTTAATAAATGGTATTGGGAAACTGGGTGGACATCTAGAAGAGAATTAAGTTGGATTCATATCTCATATACACACCAGAAAAATTCCAATTAGACCAGATTTCATGGGAAGAAATCTAGAGAGAACATACTATTTGTAATCACAGGAGAATTCTTCCATATGTGGGATAATTCTTCCATAAATTCTTTCTGGATATGCCTCAGAAATCCAGATGCATTCAAAGAAAAGCTTGATATATTCACAAACATCTACACGGCAAAATTGCCACAACCAAAGTCAAAAACAACTTATGGGAAAACTTATTTGCAGCTCTCATGTTACAGGCAAGAGGCAAATATTTTTAATATAAAGGGAGTTCCTAGGAATCAATTTAAAAAGTTCCAACCACCCAACAGAAAAATGGCCAAAAGTTCTGAACTGAGAGACGCACATATTCACATGAAAACCCACTCACCGTCACTCATAGTAAGTTAAATGCAAAGTGACTCCCGGGAAATGCCATCTCTTAAAGCCACCAGATTGGTAGCAGTTCAGACCTTCGGCTGCACACTCTGCTGGAGGCAGCGGAGAAGCGGGCATGGCCCACACTGGTGCTGGATGCGTGGATTGGTAGCTTCCCACAACCTGTTGAAACCCGTTCAGCCACCAACTCCGCTTGTGGACATTTATCTGACAGATATGTGAGATGTGAAATGTGTCCAGAGCACTCATTGTATCAGGGAGGGGGACACCGCGAGACGGGGAGCAGGGAGGGTGGGGGGAGCGGACGCCTCGAGGCCTAAATGACGGTCCATCTGCATAATGAAGACAACCCAACTGGAGGTATGGAAAAACCTCCAAGATCACATGGAAAAGCAAGGTACGATACAGGGAGTATGCCAGCTCTTGTGAAAAAGAGAAAATAATATTTATCCATCTTTGCTTTATATGTGGGAAGATACGCAAGAAGCAAATATCACCAGTTACCACCAGGGGAGAACCGGGCAGATGGGGAGAGGAGTGGGAGGGAGACTTGTTGCTTATACTTTTTAGTGTTGTTTTGATTTTTGAACCATGTTCATTTCATACTATCTCTTCAAAAATTTAGATGCAAAAGAACAATCCAAAAAATGTCTGCTGTAAAATTTTTACCTTGCAAATTTATAAATGATTTGAAGGAAATCTGGTGCTTAATACATTTATATCTTTTGGTGTATATACTAGTAAAAAGAAGCATTAAGTAAAAAGGAAGAAAATTTATGTTCCTTGGGTCTCTTCTGAATTTTATTTATTAGCATTTTTGAAATTAAAATAATCCAGGAAGATGGTTGAAAGATGAACAGCACACATGGGCTCACACTGAAAGAATCTTCCATCCTATCTCTCTGCTTCTCCAATCCTGCTCCCGAGAGGAGAACTTTTTAAAAACTGTTATTATAAAAGAAAACAGAGATATAAAAAAGCACACAAAACAAAGGTGTAGATAATGAAGTAATAGGAGGCGAGCCTCCTTGTAATCGTACCTGGGCCATGAAGTTGGGTGTTTTCATCCACCCCAGAAGCCCCTCCGTGAGCCCTGTCCCCAGCTCCTCTGCAAAGGAACCCCCATCCTGAGTTTTAAGGACCTGCTTGCTCCATTCTTCCATGGTTTTACACCCCAGTGTGTATCCCTAGATCTGCACTGTCTGGTACAGCAGCCATGGGCCAAAGGTGGCTGCTCCATGCTGAGATGTGCTCTAAGTGTAAAATAGCTCTGGGATTTTAAGACTTAGCTTGAAAAAATAAAATAATATATCTCACTAGCATTTCTTATATTGATATGTTGAATGAAAACATTATATATATATAGGGTTAAAGAAAACATATTATTAAGGTTAATTTCAAGTGATTCTTTTTGCTTTTTATGACGTGGGTACCAGTGAAGCTACAAGTGCATCCGTGCCTTGCATTTTCTATCGGGCAGTGTCTTGCCTTGTGAAAGTCTCTTTGAAATGTTTTTTGGCTCCTTGTTAACGTACAGGCTTGTTTACAGCTTTGTGGGGGCCCTGAGGGATTGGGCCTTGAGAGCTTCCCACAGAGTGGGTTTTGGTGACTGCAAACTCCTGTCCTCGGTGTGGCCTGCCGAGTGGCAGCTGGATGCCAAGGCTTGACCAGGCTCAGGCGAGACTGAAGAGGGCGTGTTCTCAGCCCAGGAGGCAAAGTCCTCCTCTGCTGAAGTTAGCAGCCCTGACGCTCAGTGCCAGGTCCATTGATCCGCTGGCTATGGCGAGGTGGTGGTGTCTAAAGCTGCCATTTCTTTCTCACTTACTGCTTAGACTAAGTTTATAGAGAGACCTCTCCCCCTCGCTACCGGGCGGCCACCCAGGGGTATAACTCCTATAGGAACTGCCGGTAAGCGCTAGATTCTTTCCCTTTATTTACCAATTTTCCAGATAATGAATTGGTTTCCTATCATTCATTCAAGGTGACTGATTTTTTTAAAAAAAATATTGCTACAAAGTCATGGATCTAAGCATATTTGAGATTTTAAACTTATTTAAAAGCATACTTTACAGTTTTAAAAACATATTTGCTATTAGTAAAATCACTGAAACTCACGCGGCTGCGTCTTTGGCCAGTGGAAGCTCTGCAAGTTGGTGCCTGGATCCTTTGAGAGCGTGTCTGCTCATTTGGTGTGTCAAAGAGGTTCCAGGCCCGTCCTGTACATCTCCCGCTCCAGGGCTGGGATCAGCCCTGGCTCCAACTGGAGGGAACAGCTATTTCATTTGGGCACTGGGGATGCGCTCTGCCCCGAGTAGGTCAGACTATTTCTGGCTCTTTTCTAGTCAGAGCTAAGAATGAGTTCACAATGATAATCCAGTTAAATTCAGGTCTGTAGGTGCCCTACCCATCCTCTTCAAGGAAACTGGAGATGATAAAATTAAAATTTCCCACAGCTACTCATTTGCTTTATTCTACTTTACCATTTCAGAATAACTATGTTACTACTACTGGTATCAATTATTATTATTCAAAAGTTACATTTTTTTTCACAGAAACTCCCCATTCTCCCATTTTTCAGGTTGCGTTGCGCCCTCATTACCAGATCATATGACCACTACGTGCTGAGCTTTCTCCCCTTTAGCCCTCATGTGGTCTAGCACTATGGTAAATACATATTTGGTGCTCAGTTTTTGTTTTTTGTTTTTTTTAAAGTCCATGGTTTATTTTAGGGTTCACTGTGTAGTGTAGTTCCATAGATTTTTAAATTTTCATCTGTCACCACATGTACGACCTCAGCGCATTCAGATCTGTAAGTCAGTGCAGTTAGCTGCACTCACGGCCCTGGGCCTTCCTCACCGCCACCCACTGCCGAAACTTTCCACCAGGCGTTCCACATACAAGCCCGGTACGTTTTAGGCCTTGGCTTACCATTCCCTGTCCCCACCCCGTCCCCCCGTAAACCTGTATTCTAGATTCTGACTCGAGTTTCTGTTTTTTTTATTTTTCCAGTCCAAAAATGGTGCAGAGCAGACTTCAACAGTGAAGCTCCCAATTAAGGTGAGGATAATTCCTACTCCTCCTCGAAGCAAGAGAGTCCTCTGGGATCAGTGCCACAGTCTTCGCTATCCACCTGGCTATTTCCCCAGGGGTAATTTAAGAATGAAAAATGACCCTTTGGATTGGTAAGCACCTGTCAGGCCTAGGTGCTTGCCGCCCGCCTAGCCTTCCACTGCGGGACTCCTGTTTGGGGAATCCATGTTGCTTATCATCTCGGGGCGCCCTGACCTCCAGGACCTCTAGACTTGGCAGGTCCCTTTTCATGCTCCGAGGGCCCCCTGCATTTCTCCTTTGAAACTTGTCACAGTTAGAATGAAATCACTGTTGAGGTCATCCTTGCTTGCTCTCTTCCTTCTCATCTCGAATCAATCCACAAATCCCCTGAGCTCTACCTCCAGGTCACAACCCGAGTCCGGCTGTATGTGACATCTCTGTCCCTGCCCTGGCCCAAGCCAGCCCCATCTCTTGGTGGCATCAGCAGCCTCCTGACCAGTGTCACTGCTGCCGTTCCCGCTTCCCTTGTGCCACTCTGCACATGCTGGCTACAGTGACCACCTTCACCTAAATCCAGCTCTCCGGTGGCTGCCTCTTCAGACTCCTGCAGGCTTTTCCACCCAGCCTCATTCCTCGCCGGTCCTTCCCAGCCACCTTTGCCGTGTGACTTTGCTCCAACGTCACAGCGTTCATCTGGCTGCCAGCCAGGCCGGCTTGGCAAATGCAGATGGTTCTTAGCAGTTTACGTGTATGTGGCTTGCTACAGTTATGCTTCAGAGCACGTTAGGAAACATTTCTTTGGCAGTTTCTTCTTATTTTATCTTCTTTACGGCTGTGCCATGCACATGGTTTTCTTTCATTATCAATTTTTACGTCTAACCCAGAGAAATTAGGACACGAAGGCCGACTTCACAGGCATCCCAGGCCTTCCCTGCTGGCGCTCTCGCTTCCCTGCTTCCGAGACGGCAGGGTCCTGCTAGGCAGGCCTTAGTACGAGGAGAGGGTGCTGGCTCTTACACCACGCGTACTCTTCTTCAGAAGTGGCGACCACACCCACACCAGCGTCAGCGACAGGTACCAGCACCTGAGATGGTGCTCGCTGTTAAGTCCTATGCCAATGCCTCTCTGGTCGTTTTGGTTGTCCGTAGTTTGTGCTACAACTGAATCTTCAGGAAGGGCTCAGGGCAGCAGTTCTCTGAGCTCTTGCCTGCTGGAAGCAGGTTCTGTGTGCCCTTGTGTGTGACAGGCACTCTTGCTGGGCATGGAATCCTCGCCTCACGCACTCCTGCAAGTCTGAGACATGCTACGCCACCTTTTCCTGACATAAATAGTTGCTGTTGGTGATAACCTAATTTCCTTTCTCTTATAAGCCACTTGTTCTTTCTGCCTAAATACCCAAAGAATTTTTTCTTTTTCTTTAAAATCCAGTAATTTAATGGAATTAGGTCTCGATGGTGGTTGTTTGTGGTTGATATATACACAATGTGCTCTTTTAGTATGTGGCTTCACATAATTTTTCTTGGGGAAAATTTTTTTGCGTTATAGTTTGAGAAATCACTTTTAGCTATTCCTGCTTTTAGTTCATGTGGATACTTGCATATCTCTTAACAGTATAAGCGATGCCATATATTGTTATTTCTTTGTTAACTTAAATATTATCTGCTTACATCCTATTATCTTAGATGAGACTTTATTTTCACTTCATCCCACCCCCACTTTCCGTCCCCATTTTCAATAGCCACACCTATATTTTCAGTTCCTACAAAGTTACCTTTGAAATTTTATATATAAACTGAAGTCTCTATATTTGTTTCAACAACTTTTGATAATCTCTTTATTTTTTAATCTTCTTCTGTCCTTTTACTTTTTTAAAGCAAATCAATTTTATTGCTACATATTAATAAAGTATACAATCCATTCAAAGTGTATAATCAATGGTATTTGGTATAATCACAGAGTTGTGCATCATCACTTCAATTATTATTAGAGCATTTTCATTATTTCAACAACAATAGTAATAATAAACAAAAAACAGACAAACAAACAAGAAAATTCTTTACCTCTCAACCTATGTTTCCCCTGCTATAAATAGTTGCTATTTCTGGCTATCCCTGCAAAATTATTTATTTATTAAGCAGTTTTATTGATTTATTGAGATATATTCACATACCCTACGATCTATCCTAAGTAAATAACCAATGGCTTTTAGTATAATCACAATGTTGTGCATTCATCATCATAAAAATTTTTAGAATTATTTAATTACTCCAAAAAGAAAAACTCCACACCCCTTAGCATGCCTTCCCTAGCCCTACATAACCACTAACCAAATTTCATCTTTATAAATTGATCTATATTTACATTTTATATAAATGGAATCATACAGTATGTTACACAATATATTTAGTCCATAGTAACATAATCATACAGTATTTGTCCTCTTGTGTCTAGCTTGCTTAACACGGATTTGGTAGGTTTGTCAAAAAGCAGCTGGCCATAGAGGTGAGGGTTTATTTCTGGACTCTCAATTTTATTCCACTGATCGATGTGTCTATCTTTATGCCAGACCTAGGTTGTTTTGGCACTGTAGCTCTGTAGTATGTTTCAAGGTCAGGCAGTGAAAGTCCTCCCATGTCGCTCTTCTTTTTTAGAATGCTTTTGGCTATTTGGTTGCACTTCCCCTTCCAAATGAATTTGGTAATTGCCTTTTCTATTTCGGTAAAGTAGGCTGTTGGAAATTTTATTGGTTTTGCATTGAATCTATAAATCAGTTTGGGTAGGATTAACATCTTCACAATATTTAGTTTTCCAATCCATGAACACGAAATGTCTTTCCATTTGTTTAGGTCTTCATTGATTTCTTTTAGCATTGTTTTGTAGTTTTCTGCATATAGGTCCTGTACTTCATTGGTTGAATTGATTCCTAGGTATTTGAGTCTTTTTGTTGCCATTGTAAATGGAATTTTTTCCCTGATTTCCTCCTCAGATTGTTCAATGCTAGTGTACAGAAACATTATTGATTTTTGTGTGTTGATCTTGTATCCTGTCACTTTGATGAACTAATTTATTAGCTCAAGTAGCTTTGTTGTAGACATTTCAGAATTTTCTAAATATAGGATCATGTCATCCACAAATAGTGAGAGTTTTAATTCCTCTTTTCCTATTTGAATGCCTTTAATTTTTTTTCTTGTCTAATTGCTTTAGCTAGAACTTCTAGTACAATGTTGAATAACAGTGGTGACAGTGGGCATCCTTGTCTTGTTCCTGATCTTAGAGGGAAAGATTTCAACCTTTCCCCATTGAGTACAATGTTGGCTGTGGGTTTTTCATATATGCCTTTTATCAGACTGAAGAATTTTCCTTCTATTCCTATCTTTTGAAGAGTTTTTATCAAGAAAGGATGCTGGATTTTGTCAAATGCCTTTTCTGCATCGATTGAGATGATCATGATTTTTTTTCCCTTCAATTTGTTAATGTGGTGTATAACAATGATTGATTTTCTTATATTAAACTAGCCTTGCATACCTGGAATAAACCCCACTTGGCCATGGTGTATCAGTCTTTTGATTTGCTGTTGGATCCAATTTGCAAGTATTTTGTTGAGAATTTTTGCACCTATGTTCATTAGCGAGATGGGTCTGTAATTTTCTTTTCTTGTAGTATCTTTATCCAGCTTTGGGTATTAGGGTGATGTTGGCTTCATAAAATGTGTTGGGTAATTTTCCCTTTTCAAGTTTTTGGAAGAGTTTAAACAGGATTGGTGTTAATTCTTCTCTAAATGCTTGGTAGAATTCATCTGTGAAGCCATCTATCTGGTCCTGGACTTTTCTTTGTTGAGAGATTTTTGATGATGGATTCAATCTCCTTAAATGTGATTGGTTTGTTAAGTTCTTATATTTCTTGTAGCATCAGTGCAGGTTGTTTGTTTCTAGGACTTTGTCCATTTCACCTAGGTTGTCTTGTTCGTTGGCATACAGTTTCTCAAAATATCCTCTTATGATCTTTTTTATTTCTGTGGGGTCAGCTGCTACTTCAGCCCTTTCATTTTTTTGTTGTATTTATTTGCATCTTCTCTCTTTTTTCCTTTGTTCATCTAGCTAGAGGTTTGTCCATTTTATTGATCTTCTCAGAGAACCAGCTTTTAGTTTTGTTGATTTTCTCTAAAGATTTTTGTTCTCAATTTCATTTATTTCTGCTCTAAACTTTATTATTTCTTTCCTTCTCCTTACATTGGGATTGGTTTGCTGTTCTTTTTCTAGTTTCTCTAGTTGTTCAGTTAAATCCTTGAGTTTAGCTCTTTCTTTTTTTTTAATATTGGTGTTTAGGGCTGTAAATTTCCCTCTCAAAACTGTCTTTTCTGTATACCATAAGTTTTGATAAGTTGTGTTCTCATTTTCATTTGCCTCTGTATATTTAATCATTTCACTTGCAATTTCTTCTTTGACCCACTGATTATATAGGAGTGGTTTTTTTTAGCCTCCACACATTTGCAAATTTACTTTTTTCATGTCTATTATTGATTTCCAGTTTCATTCCATTATGATCTGAGAAGGTGCTTTGTATAATTTCAATCTTTTTTTTTTTAAAGATTTTATTTATTTATTCATTTATCCCCCCCTTGCTGCTTGTGCTCGCTGGGTCAGCTAACCACGCCATGCAGGCGGGCCTGCCTTCACCGGGAGGCCCCGGGAACCAAACCCGGGGCCTCCCATATGGTAAACGGGAGCCCTACTGATTGAGCCACAGCCGCTTCCCATCAATCTTTTTATATTTATTGAGAGCTGCATTGTGACCTAACATGTGGTCTATCCTGGAGAAAGATTCATGGGCACTTGAGAAGAATATATAACTCTTTGAGTTTGGATGCAACATTCTGTATATGTCTGTTAAGTCTAACTCATTTATAATATTGTTCAAGTTCTTTGTTTCCTTGTTGATCTTCTGTCTAGTTCTATCTAATGACGTGAGTGGTGTGTTGAAGTCTCCCAGAGACTAAAAGACAAAGTCTCTTCTCTCAAGGAATTCAAAAGCGTCTCTGATGGTGCCTTGATTTGGACATTTCACAGCCTTGGAACTGTAAGCTTTTACCCCAAGTAAATCCCCTTTATAAAAGCCAACCCATTTCTTATATTTTTGCATTGGCAGCCTTTAGCAAACTAATACAACAAGCTTTAGGATCTTCTCTTTATTCTTGGCATTCTGAAACATATTTATTAATATCCAGACTTAGGTATCATATAAGCTTAGTGCATTATATAGAACTGGACAGTTAGGCATAATGTTCATATTTTAATGAGCCAGACACTATACTACACAGTATAACATGCATTATCTTTTTGAGATAGGTATAAGTAGTGCCATTATATAGCTGGTTTATCTGAGAATTAGAATCTCTTCCTAAGATAACCTAGTAGCTAATAGTGGTAAAGAACAGAAGAAGGACTTGATCCCAAAACAATTTTCTCTCTACTACATCCTTTTCAAACCATTTCATAGTTCCATATCATCTCACAACCTCCATGTAATGAAAACATCACAAGTGAAGTAATATCACACAATTTTAGAATTGTAAGGGAATCTATAGAAATATGGTTCAATTCTCTGCTTTAATGGCAGGTGGGTGACCGGCCCAGGGATGTGTGAGTCGTAAAGATGGGCTCCATTTTAACATTGTGCTCAAAATTGCATGACAGGGAGTGCTGTGAGCTAAGGGTGGTAGTTGAGCAGGTTCTGGCGCTACCAACTAAGATCTTAGGCGAGTTACTTAATCTCAACTCTGTAGGTTCCTCAACTGTAAAATAAGGATTGTCCTAGCATCTTCTACATGGGCGTGTGAGGAGGAATAAATGAAAGAACCCACAGGAAGGGCTCAGCCCAGCTCAGAGTAGGCGATCAACAGATGCTACTTGTCATCGCCATTCTCACTAGTCTAGCAACCGCGGCAGGAATACCTTTAGACCCGGGTTTTTCCTCACTCGTAGCCGTCCCATCCACATATCAGTCAATAACATCTGGCTGCAGGTATGAGCTATGAAGTCCCGGTGTTTGGCCGCGACAGCCAGTTTGAGGCAGGTCGAGTTGCTCCAGTTTTTCAGCTCGTAGGTCAGGAGTTTCATGGCGATCTGCTCATCATGCTTATAGGACTGGTCTAGCAGCTCCACAGCGAGCTGCCCGAAGTCTCTGGGGGAGAGACGCGGGAGTGAGGCGCAGCGGCCACAGGCTGTCCTCCGGCCGGGCCTGCGGGACTCTGTGGGACCAGGGGATGCGGCTCCCTGGTCAGAGGGCTGTGCTAGCCGCGGCCGACAGGAAGCTACAGAGGCCGCGCCGGGGGGGGGCTCTGTGCTTGTCAGGTCGGGGCTGACCCTGCTGCAAGTGGGATCTGCCTCTCAGGCCCTGGGACCCAGAGACAGGAAGACAAACTCTCTTCTCTCAAGGAATTCAAAGAACAGGGAGGCAGACAGGAAAGGTGGGGAGGTCGAGGTCAGAACCAGCAACTTCGGGGCTCTCTTCCCTCGGGGGACAGGGAGATTGAAAGGGGACGGAGGGGCCTTCTGAGGCTGCTGAGGTTCAGGGCTGGTCAGGCAGGTGCGTTTCCGACATTTAGGAGATATGCCCTTCTCTGATGCATGTTTTATTCAGTAATACCCTAACCGCAAAAGTCAGCATTCTCAGTGCTATGACAGAGACCCAGCATGGGTGTCCTGGGGCCTGGAGGGAGGACCTAATTTTGGAGTTCTGGTGGGGAGGGCAGGAATGGAATAGGGACACAAGGTGAATCCGAACATAAAATTTATTCCCTTTTCCACATGACCCTGACTGAAACGTTTGACGATTGCTGTAAAGTTTCCCAGTGCCTTCAACATTTTTTCATGGAATGTGGTGAAAGTACCGAAGACACTGATGGCCCTTCTCTGTTTTTGTTCCTCCATTTACAGAAGACTCTATTCCAATTGTGCAGTGATGGATGAAGAAGGTGGAATTAAGTGTGTGTGTGGGGGAGGGGTTGCCTGCTTTGTCCCCTGCAGAAAAACGCTTCTCTGCAGCCCCTCCTGGCCTCAGCCCAGCTGGCGGCCGAGGTGAAATATCACCATGTGAATTCTCTAAGAAGGGGGACAGCGTCGGCACATCTGGCAGAAGTAGGCCAATGCAGAAGTGGCCTCCCTGCTTTTAGCAGCATTGAACTCCCAGTGTTTAGAAATTGGTTAGTAATTGTAGAAACCATCAAGTCCAATGCGAAAGCAGGGTCTCCATAAAATAAAGCTGTTAGATGCTGGCAGAGTTGCCTGCGGATGACTCAAGTTCATGTGTCTGTAAAGTTGTCCTCATGAACACTCATGAAGACATGAGTTGTGCGTGTTCCTCATGAAAATTCATTTCCTTGTGTGCCCATTGTTTGCTTCTATAGTTTGCAAGAGAAGGCAGTAAATGGAAAACAGTGACAACCCAGAGAGCTGGGACCAGAAACACCTCAGGGAAACAGAAGGGACAACACTGTGACGATGGGCCGAGGGGTTTCTGAATCTGCAGCACACCTGGCTGCCCCTAAGTGAGAAGCCCCTTTGCCCCCTCCCCACAAGTGGACAAGAGCCTCCCCTGGCCCTGGGTTCCTGTGGACACCAACTTCGAGCTGTTGTGCAGGTCCTGGGAGACGTCGTCCAGCAGCTCGCTCTCGGAGGACTCCTGGGCCATGGCTCTGTAGAGCCTGCAGGCCACCAGGGCCTTGGCCAGGCTCTCCTCGCCGCGCGGCCACAGGAAGGCGGCCATTCTCTGGCGCCTCATCAGCACTGCCCACAGCAGCAGCTCGTGGAAGGGGAACCGGAAGCGGCTGGCGGCCGGGTCGTCCACGTCGACGTCCAGCTCTTCCTCCTTCTTCTTCTTCTTCTTCCCTTTGGCTGGAGGCTCATCATCCTGGGGGGGGGGCATATTTTTCATGATTCTGCTGTAAATGTGCCACAGAGGCTTCCGACCTGCTGCCCCCAAGAGAAGCCTGGCACGCTGAGGAGGCCTCTGCAGCCCACTTAGGTTCCCACCCCGTGAACACCTGCGTATGTGATCACAAATAAATAAACCTTCTAAACCGAATGGACTGAAAAGGGGTCCTCCTTCTGGAATAACTTATACCCCTGGGCTAACAGTTTTCCTCAGAAGCCATTATTAGAGGAGATGGTGCAAAAACAAGTAAACAACAACAAACAAACAAAACAACTAAACACAAAGAGCACCACGGGGGAGGCAGAGCCCAGTGGGTTTTCCGGGGAAGTCCTCAACACAGCAAAATAGCAGCACTCATTTGCCAGACATAGCTGACCCGCAGATCCACGAGAAAAAATATGAAAGGTGACACAGAAATCCCTACTGCTATTTTAAGAAAGCAAACATTCAATTTTGAATGAGCACTGTTCTTTCATTTGGGTGGTATGTGTGGAAGACAAACATTTCCCATTTCCTGAAGGGATTCCGAGGGAGGGTTCTGAAGATAGAGCAGGATCCTAAAGAAAGACAGTTCACGGCTGGGAGACTTGGGAGTGGATCCACGGGAGCTGCCTGGAAACATGGGGGGCCCAGACGATTCCAGAAAAAATAATAGCAAAGAGCAATGAGCTTTCCCATCAGTCATCTATTTCTGTTTTACGCCTCTGCAAGCTCGTGACGTCCTCCCGTTCCCCTGGAGGAGCACGTCGTGGCGCCAAGGCAGACAACCTGCCTACGTTCACCAACTGCATGGGCGGCCCTGGGTGGAGCCGGCCCCATTGCCTGCCACGTGTTGTTCACCCACTTTTTATATCATCATGTTATTACAGCATTTTAACTGAGCATGTTCTATCTTGCCTCAGAGTTAAATGATTTTTTGTTTTAATTTTCTGGGTGTATATGGTTTTGTCACAGTAAAACTACAATGGGTCAGTGATTTGGGGGGAGGTTGGTCTGTATAGGTTAAAAATTGACATTACAGAACTTTAAAAAATAAATGTAGCTTTATTTTCAGAAGTAGGTGATAAAATCAACTAATGGCTTAAGAAGTACTGTAAAACAAGTTGTTTTAAGCTTACCTTTCAATAAGAGATAATACTGAAATAGCAATTGTATGCAAATTCTCTTAAAATAATTTTAAGTTTGCTAGAATGAGAATATAACAAACAGGAGGTTAATTTCCCTAAATTCAAAGGACTGCCATAAATCTATAAGAAAAAAGAGAAACAGCCCAATAAAACCACAAGAATGCGAACTGAAAGGATAAAGAGAAGTTGAGACACCTGCAATTACAGTAAAAGTCTCTAAACACACCTTACTTAGAAATGAACTAAAAAAATTAGTAAATATAGAAGCAAATAGAATAACAGTTAACAAGTGTGATCTGAGAGAGAAAAGGAATTCTTTCCAACAAAGAGGAAATATACCTTTGTTTCAAACACACACACATGATTAACAAAAATCAATCCTAATTCCTTTGAGGTTTCCTGTCTCAACAAATTCCAAAAAGCAGAAAGCATACAGTCTACCATCATGGAATAAAATTAGAAATTAATGGCAACAGGATAACTACAACAATAAAACTCTGTGTCTGGAAAAATTTAAATATACTTCTAAATAACTCTTGGATTAAAGAGGAAATTACAAACTATTCAGATATGAATGTCAATGAAGGTTCTACTTACCCAAAACAATGCTCAGAGAAAAATGTATCCCTTTAATGCATTTGTTGGGTTACACAGAAGATTGAACTTTTAAGTTGAGCCAGTAAAAATAATAAGTAACTTTATAGAAAGTATATGGAAAGAATGAGTAAAAATAAAATCAGACAACAAAATAGAAAACAAAAAAGAGTTGCTTGATACAGCAAACCTGCCAATAAAATATGTAGGCAAGTATGGGTAAGAAAAAAAGAAATAGCATACATTTTAAAAATTGGAACAAGAAATGGGATACAACTGTAGATAGTGAGAAGAATAAAAAATTAGAATACGTTATAAAAGTTTGTAGCAATGAACTTGAAAGTTTAGATGAAACTAATTATTTTCTAGGAAAGTTATAAACAACCAAGGTTGGTTCTAGGAAATAGAAAGCCTGAATGGTTTCATATTTATAAAAGTTATTACAAAGATAGTGAAAGATATACCCCTTAAAAAAAGATGGGACTGGGTCCAGATTTATTTTGCAGGCAAGTTCTAACAAATGTTCACAGAACAGATCAATCCCACAGACACAAAGTTTTGAGAGAATAGATCATGGAAAGCTCCGTGTCATAGCAGTTACAGAACAAAATCCAACAATGAGCAGCAGTGTTAAAGGGCAGTCTCTAGCTGAGTTAATAAAAGCTTCTACATGAATTTACATGGAAGTTGGGTGCTGTGTAGCTCATTTATTTGAGAAGAATCTTACAAGTCAGTCTTAGTATTTGGTGTTAAGGTATTTAAATAATTCTATGACTAGTGCTTTGATATTTTACAATATATGCCTGTACCTTTCTTGTTCAGGTTATTTAAGGGTACTTTTGTGCTGTTGTCAAAGAACCTCAGTTGATTTTCCCGGGATTTCTGGATACACAATAATATTTTTAGTAGCTCATCATCTTCTGCACTCTGTAGGCTTCTTTCTTTAGCATTTACTTTCTTGTGGGTTAGGATTTCCAGAACACTTTTACAGGCTAGTGTGGCTATGGGGACACCAGAGACAACGAGCATCCTCATCTTGTTCTTGATTTTAATAGAAATGGCCCCAGAGCCTTGCTGCTCAGTAAATGTTTTCTCTTCCTAGAAGATATATGTGTATTTTAATCATATCAAGGAAGGATTTTAATTCCACCATTCTCTTTCTAGTGAAGTTAATTTTTTAAAAAGTTAAGGATCATATTTTACATTTTTTTCACCTGCCTCCTCAGCCTCTATTTAAAAATGATCATGTCATACTTTTTTCCTTCTTTGGTTTACAGATGTGATGCAACATATTATAGACTTACTAATATTAAACTATATTTGCATTTCTGGGAGACTTTAATTACTTGTTTAGGACTTAATAAAATTATTCTATTGCATTTCTTTTCCTATTATTTATAATTTGTGCATATAGAAGAGGCATTCTCTAGTTTTTTGTTTAACCTTTGCTTTGGAAATCGTTGTTTTGCTAACTCCATGAAATGAATTGGGTAGCTTTTACTGCCACCTCCTTTTTTTTCATGTATATGATCCTTTTAGAATTTGGTTAAATCATCTAAGTAAATTTTGGTGAGCAGTATAGTAGGTTTATTCATGGAAGACTAACTATGCAATTTTGTGTTAAATACAAAACTTAGAGGACCACATTTGGTCTGAGAAAACATAGAAGCATGAAAACAAATCCTACTTACTTCCATTCCCAGAAGCTTAAGAGCTTTCGGCTGCATAATGAAAAAGGAGAAAAATCCATTTACTCGGATAAACATGCTAGTGGTGGTAAGCAGACAGCGGGTGCTAGTTGCAGTGCCTTAGTAGTGTTGAAGCTAATAGCAGACATGACAGATTAAAAAGCACTTTCGGTCGCGAACACGGAAGGGCAGCGTTCTCTCCCGCACCTCCGCTTCCAGCAGCAGGGTGGTAAAACCGGAGAAGCGGGGTAACAGGAATCCCACCCCAGGGCTTCAAGAAAAACCCGCCCTTAGAGTGGGCCTGGCCACAAGGCCCTGGTGGGAAGGGCAGGCCCGCGGGGCGGCGGCCGAGGGCAGCCTGGGGTGCCAAGGGCCGGGGCTCTCCAGGCGGTGGGAGCCTGGGGTTCCTCGGCTTTGGGGGGACTGGTGGGAGGCACAGGCGGGGCAGGAGCGTCCCGGCGGAAGGCCTCCGTGCACAGGCGAGCGGGGCGCGGGCCCCTGGTGGGCTGCCTGGCCGGAGGAGCCCCCGGCACGCACAGGGGGGCGAGGACGGGCGCGCTTGGGCCGGGTAAAGAGTTTGGCGTTAACAGGTGGCGCTCCGGGAAAGGACAGCACGGAACCAAATGTGCTTCCAGGAGCCACAGAGCACCCCGCGTAGACCCAGCTCTACCCTCTTCGGTCCAAACAGGTTGTTGTAAAGGGTCCGAAAACTCTTCCGGGTGTAGTTGCAGCGGTAAGCCCCTCCCATGAGGTACTCCAGCACCAGCCCCACGTCGATGAGGCTGATGTGGTAATCGGGCGGAAGGTTCCCCTGCAAGCAGAGAAGGCTGTCTCAGAGCGAGAGCGCGCCCACCAGCCGCACGCGCCCACCAGCCGCACGCGCCCACCAGCCGCACGCGCCCACCAGC
>JAKSZT010031275.1:233041-260355 GCA_026826555.1 Tolypeutes matacus | reverse complement strand
CGCGCCCACCAGCCGCACGCGCCCACCAGCCGCACGCGCCCACCAGCGAGAACCCACCGCCAGATTTGGAAACCCCTGTGGCTGTGGTGTAGACGGCTCGGGTGCTGGTGGGCCTAGGACGGCCTGCGTGCGGTCAGCACGTGTCAATACAAAGAAAACGGTGTTGGTGCTTGGCTTGCAGGGGGCAGAGGGTGGAGGTGGTCCGGGGCACAGGAAGGGGGTGCTGGTGGGGGGAAGGAAGGCCGCTGGTGCTGGTGCATGCCCCGGGGGTCGTCGCACCCCCGGATTTTCAGTGAGAACACAAACCCGCTGGCTAGTTGGTGCCATGGGAGTTGGTGAGAGGACAGAGCTTCCCCTAAAGCTGAAGAGGGTATGGTGAGACAAAGCCAGGGCTAGAGGAGAGGCACAGCCCCAAGAGGAGCCGCCTGGGTGGCACTCATTCGTGCCGGGGTGCCTGACTTATCCAGGAGGCAGGGTCCACCAGCTGTTCATAAGGGTTTTTTGCTCCGTGCCATTCATTGCTGGTGGAAATGATGGGGCCTGGTGACGGCACATTCCACATGTCCTCCCTTCCAAACAGCATGTTCATGACATCGGGCACTCAGTGTTACGTGTGCCATCTGCCCCTCCTGATCCCTGAGTGTTTTGGGGATTCCATATGCAAAGATCAGGAGAGCCAGCAGGGCTCTTGAGGCGCTCGCTGTTAGGGGAAGGGGACAAACCATCAACAGCTCCTGTTAAGGACCGACTCACACCCCCGTGAAGACACACGCAAGCCCGAGTCCCGGCCCTGTGGACATGCACCCATGTGGAACAGGAGCTTCGGAGCTGTTCTGAGTTAAGGTGGGCCAGACTGGACCAGGTGCATCTTAGCCAAAGATGCCCAAAGTCCTTATGAGCAGAGGAAGTTTGGGTGTAGAGCCAGGAGGGGACAGATGGGGGGGAGGCAGGCCATGTGGATTGCCGGCAGCCACCACCAGAACGCTTCAGGGAAGCTCCAAATCCCTGAGAAAAATCCCTGATGCTTCAGCCAAGACTGAGGAACTTTGTTACAGCAACCCTGGCAAACCAAGACAGTCTCTGAGAGGGCTGAAGGGAGACACGGGAGATGCCCCAGCTCTGCCCGGGGGTGGGCAGGGCTGGGGACAGGGTGAGAGGGCTGGTGGGGGAGGCGAATCCACTTTGCTGGAAGGAGGTGGGGGAGGGATTGCAGAGGATGAGGTCGGGGAGAGGCCTGCAGGGGAGCAAGGCTTGGTGTTGCCGGGAGCCAGAAGTGTCCTGCAAGGTTGACTGTGGGGTGGGGTGGCTGCTAAGGGCAGAAGACAGAGGTCAGGCCCAGTGGGGTGGAGGCCCTAGGAATGAGCCTGGACTTTGTGCAGCAGCCCCTGGGGCGACGGAAGGCTTTTAAGCAGGAGGCCCGTGAGTGGGGACAGCGAGAGGGGGTGGAGGTGGAGGTGGGGGAGAACCGGCTGGCCTCAATGAGGGAGCTGCCGGTTTCCAGTGTTTAGGATTCCCAGCCCAGCTTCCCACTGGTCCTCTGGGGAATCAGCCTCCTTAGGTGGGAAAAAAGGCGAGAGGCTCTGAGGTTCCTCTTGGTTCCCAAATCTGCAGGTTCCCTTCTGATCCAATGAGTGTCTGCAGAAGCCAAATCCTTACTTTATTAGGTACTTGTATGAAAGGCGACCAGACCAAATAGCACCTGGACTGAAAACGCTCTTCTGTCACCTGAATTATTTTCTTCCTGCTCAGAGTATTAACACCTATTACACATTACACACTTTGCATGCCAGCAATGCATTCTGGCAAAATGAATCACTTTTCATAGTGACCCAATCGAATCCTCTACCCTGTGGCTAACCCAAGAAATCCCACGCCGGAAGAGAGCGAGTGAGACCCTGCAAAAGACAGACTCTAAGGAATCTGTAGCAAAGGGGAGTGGGAAAACCAGTTATCACTTAGTAAAGCAGAATACGCAGGCCAAGTTCAACTGCTTTAGTCCAGAGGACACCTCTGTAGAGAGGTGCAGTGAATGCTGAGTAACAGACGTTAAGGGAAAGGCTAGAACCCGAGGCTGCGTCAGCGGAGGCCGTGCTTCAGGCCACGGGTAAGGCGGGAACCTCACCTGGCCACCCACCGGGTCTCGGCAGCGGAGCCAGCACCGCCGACCTGATCACGCAGCCGCCTGACACCTACCTGCCATGTTTGGTGATGCACGTTGAACTTTAAAAAGATTATCCTGCTCGTTTTTAGTTTTAGGTCAACACTTTCTATGGGAGACGGGAATTCATTCTCCTAAACCTCAACTAATGAGAAGTCGATGTGTTTTGGAAGCTGAAAATTGCTTTTTAAAAGTGTTTCATTAGCAGATGCCAACAGGTAAGGATTGTAAAACAGGAGACTGACCTTTTTCACATCCCTCACCAGCAGATGAAGCGTGTTGGGTGGGCCCAGTCTCTGAAAGAGAAGCGTTCAGCCGTGTTAGGTGTGTATTCTCTTCAGCACCTGGAGGGCAACCCTACCCTGTGGCGCCGAATTAATGAACCGCTTGGTTCTGAGCGCGGCTCTGTTAAGACACAGAGCTGGCCGTGACTAAGAGGCACCCAACACACTGCAAAATATGCTGAATACTCTTTACTGAATTATTTTAAGGAGTGTCTTATGATGTACAATATTGTGTCGAAAGGTCACAAACTAGCACGTTTCCTGTCTTGGACAGTGGAGGTGACGCTTTACTGTGAAAACTTAGTTCTCTATTTTTCACTGAAGCCTCATAAAAAAGTGGGCCAAGAGACAAATGATGCTCTGCCCTGGTAGCTTCTCACTCTCTAATGACTTACAGAGCTGGTTCCCCTTTGTATAAACTAGTACTCGGGCACCTGCAGAAGGCGGTCTGGTGAGGCGCGGCGTCCGCCGAGGAGAGGGTGAGCCCGGCGGTGAGAGACCCCTGGACGCCACTGAGCAGCGGAACTGGCAGCAGAACACTGGCCGCCCCTCTCTGCTCACAGGAGCGCAGGCATTATTCTCACACACACACACACACACACACACACACACACACACACACACACGACAGCTAGGTGGGTGGCTGGCCCCGCCCGCCCGCATTCTGGAACACTCACTGTGTTATAAAGCTCTTCCAGCCTTGGGATTGTGAGAAAGTGTTGCATGTTCACCCCATTTTCAATCAATAGCTTCACAAAGTCGACGCGATCTAAGACCAAAGCGTCCAGCATGGCTTGCTCCAAGGCACTCACCTGCAAGAGCCAGGGAAAGGGGGGCCATGAGCGGCTGCTCGGAGATGCACTGGGGGGCCCCATGAGCGGCTGCTCGGAGACGCACTGGGGGGCGGAAGATTAGAAACATCACAGAAAGAACATTCTGTCCCCCGCAGGCTAGTGCCTTCTGATCAAGGACTTCTTCACTCTTTTTCTTGAGTGAATTCTCCCCATCTCCCCTCCTCCTTTCCTCTCCAGCTGTTCTATCCACGTTTGTGGATGACTTTCTTTTTTGTAAAATAAGTGGAGGAAGGTTCACGTTTACAGTCGTAGTGGCATTGCTCTTTCCACTCTCCAAGGTCTGTTTGCTTGACGAGGAGCGACCCGTGGGGTGGCCTGGCCAGCCGGGTGGGCACGTGTGGACCTGTGGGTGGGTGACCTGCTGCTCACAGACCCCTGCGGCGGGCCGGCGCCCTGCCTTCCCTGTGTCCGAGCGACGGCGAGGCCGAGACGAGCCCCACAAGGTATGGTCCAGCCTCCCGTCCCAGACAACGGCTGTTGTCTCCATGCGTCCAGTCAGGCTCCGTCTTTGAAGATGGTTTTGTGCATCAAGCTGAATTTATCAGGCGACACTGTCTGTCCCCCTGTGTTTTCTTGACTTACTCGTCTGCATGTCTGCCAGTTGAGCAAGATGACCAGGATCTAACTATAAGAACTAAAACTGAAAAAATTCTTGGAAGAGGATATAGGAAACTATCATTAGGACCCTGTACTAGGCAATGGATTATTAGACTTTATATTGAAAGCATACTAAGGAAAAACAGATACATTGGACTTCAAAATTAAAAACTTTTGTTCATCGAAGAACATCAAGAAAGTGAAAGACAAGCAACAGAATGGGAGAAAATATTTGGAAATCATGTATCTGATAAGACTTTAATGTCCAGAATATACAATGGACTCCTACAACCCAACAGTAAAAAGATGAATAACCCAATTAAAAATGGGCAAAAGACTTGAATAGACATTTCTCCAAAGACGACATACAAATGTTCAATAAGCACGTGAAAAGATGCTCAACATCATTAGCCATTAGGGAAATGCAAATCAAAACCAGGAGGAGATACCCCTTCACGTCCCCTAGGATGACTTTTTTTTTTTTTTTAAGGAAAATAACAAGTGCTGGTAAGGATACAGAGAAATTGGAGCCCTCTGCGTTGTTTTTGGGAATGTAACGTGTTGCACTCACTGTGAAAGACAGTTTGGTGGCTCCTCGGGGAGCTAAATGAAGAATTATTCTATAAGGTGGCAACCCCGCTTCTAAGTACGTGCCCCGAAGGGGACGCGGCCGACTGACCACCAGCAGATGAACAAGTGCGGTGCGTCTATGCAGGCGTGCACGCACACATCCACGCACACGTGATGGCGCTGCTCAGTTGTAGGCGTGATGAAGTTCTGATACAGGCTACAACATGGATGAGCCTCGAAGACATCATGTTGAACGAGTTAAGCCAGACACAAAAGGACAGACATTGTAAGGTCACACTTATATGAAACGTCTAGAACATGAAAATTCATAGAGACAGAAAGTAGATTATAGGTTACCAGGTAGTAGCAAGACATTGTGGATTTAATTAATATCGCTGAATTGAACACATGGAAGTGGCCAAAATAGAAAATACTGAGTTGTCTATATATTATTAAAAATTTTTTTTTGAAAAAAGAACTTCCCCTTGTCCTGGAGAAAGAGGGTGGTGCCAACTTGGGAATCTCTATGATTCTTAAGGAATGGAGAAAAGACCTTGCACGTACCCAGTTCAGTAGCTCGATCTTCCGGGGGTCCGTTTCTTCCTGCACCTCCTCTTTCACTTTCCCTTTCTTTTTGCCTTTTCCTCTGCCCCCTCTGGTGGTTGCCGTGGGGGCCTTCCTTTCTTGCTCCATGACTTTGGTCTTCGCTGGGGGGGCCAGGCTTCCCAGGGGCTGCAGTCCACAGCAAAAAAAGTTTGGGAAAAGTATTAGCACTGTCCCTCATCCAAGGACAAGCATATTGGGGTCGGATGTGGCTCAACTGGTTGGGTGTCCGTCTCCCATATGGAGGGACCCGGGTTCGATCCCCGGGACCTCCTGGTAAAAAAAAAAAAAAAGGACGAGCATATTGATGGCCATCCCTCACCTCTGTGCACACACACACACACACCTGCACACATGCTCAGTGAATTTCTGGAAATACTGAAGGGAGCAGGTGTTAAAAGCGTGGAGAAGGAGCTGAAGCCCAGAACATGTAATGCAGAGGTTACCATGAGGGGCAAAGGATGGGAGTAGGTGGGGGCAGAACACCTGAAAGGATGGTCTGTGGAGCAGTAGACCACCCTACCCTCCCCCCTTTGTGCCAGCACCCCCATTCAGAAACCAGAAGAAAGTCTGCTCTAGAATTGGAAAAGCCTGCCCGGGGAAGCCCAGGGCCTCCCCAGGGAAGCTGTTCAGCCAACACTCCTCCCTCCTATGTGGGGAATTCCTGCTCACTCCTCCCAGGCAGGGAAAAAACTTGTTGGCAAAATAAGCCTTTAAACTCAATAAGCAGCCTCATCACTCATTCTCAAACGTGCACGGACAACCAAGGATCTGCAGCATTTGGAAAAAATCAGTAGCACAATATAAAAGGGCAGAATGAACAATGGGCTCAGCTGACCAGGGAGAAAATAGAGATAATGCAGGGACCAAAAGAGAACTTTAAAAGATTCAATGAGTCCCCTCTTCTTCCGCATGCATGACATAAAGGCAGGTTGATACGAAAACAGAACAATCAGGGATAAGAAAACTCTCTAAGATATTAAAATTATGACAGGTAAACCCACAGAAAGGTATCTTCCTGCACACTTTTGTAAAATAATTACTTGAAGATACACTCTAGCACAATGGAAAAGGAATCTGAGAGGGAGGAAGACATGAGGTCCGGAGAGCACTAGGTCAGCTCAGAGCACGGTGAAGGGAGGTCTGAAGCTGACCACGGAACAGCAGGCTTCTGGAGCATTCAGGGCGGATGGCAGCAGGAGATCCAGGGATTTGGAAGCATCTTCAAGAAGGAATAGGATTCCATGCGATGGGACAGTAATGAAAAAGTGAACAGATAATCCTGATGACATGAAGGCTTGTGCTCAGGAGAAAAAAGAAAATCAGCTGGAAAGGCAAAGAAGGCAAACATGGCCCAAAATGAAGGAAACTCATCAACTGTAAGAAAGAGATTCCAGCTCTCCCTGACGCTTGCCACACTTCCCTTTTGCGAATTAGGAGACCCGGGATTCCCTTTCCTTCTCTTTAAGTTCAGCCCTGCTCCTGGGTTCGATAGTGAAGTCTCCACCCAATCACAGCAGGCAAAATCTGCCAGGCTTCCCATTTTCAGAGCCAACGTGGAGGCGGCCCATGGAATCAGAATGCTGGGGGTTCGATCATGGCCCCCACAAAAGACGCGCTCAAGGCTTCATCTCCTGCCTGTGGGCGTGTGCCCGTCGTAAGGACGGCTCTGAAAAGTGATTGCTGGCGAAGACCACGAAGACCCTTTGCCAGCCGGAATCAGGTGGGTCTTCACCCAACACTGCTGACGGCCTTAGGCGCAGAGGGAGTCAGACGGGAGGGAGAAGCCAGAAGAGCCCAGAGTCCGGGGGATTCCGAGGAGAGAGACAGTGCCACGTGAGTGAGGACTGCTGGCAGGCCACAGACCCTGGGAGAAGGCGTGGCCCTGCCAGGAACTTGATGTGACACAAGCCATTGCGCGGCGTTTGTCGTCGCAGCCCTGGCAAGTGAGGACGGTGACCGGTGAGTAAAGAGCAAGATGTGATCATCAAGCATCTCCACCGCGCGGAAGTAAAGGTGAGGCGGTGGAGCTAGGGCGGCTGGGGGCGTGGGGGGAAGCAGGGAGGTGGAGAGCGGCTGATTTCCTCCACCTGCCCCGTGGGCGCCTGAAGGTGACGGTGCAGAGAGATGGTTCCGGATGGTCTTTGCAGTTAGGAGAGTGAAAGGATTAGACATGTCGGTGTGAGGAGTGGGAGGGCAGTGCAGGGGGCCGGTGCAGCGGGCTGTTTCTGTCTGCTTCCAAGTGGCGAACTGGCGGCTCCGTCTACACGTGGCAAAGAAAGAAACAGTGACACTATGGGATTCGGGGCGTCGGGGAGGCGACCGCCAGAAATCCCAGCCTGTTTGGGAGGCTGCCAGGAGCCTCTGCTTTTCATTCTTTGCTCCTCTTCACCTGATTTTTTTAAACGGTGTTTATATATTAACCAGATAATAACAAGTAAAGAGTGTTGAGTGCATTAGAAAGGTGCTTGAAGAATATTTAATGCCACCCTATTGAGTGGAAAAGTCAAATGATAAAACATGCAGTGTGACAGAGCTCATCTATGGTGGGGCACACGTGTGTGCTTCCTCCTGTTCTCTCCCTACAATTTCCAGAAATTTCGACAGATTCCTTATTGCTTTTGTACGAGGAAACGGGGTGCAGGCTGCTGTGGACGGCAGGGCAGGCCTGCGAGTGTGGCAGGTGCCGTGCAGGTTCCCATCCTGCCGTCCCCGAGCGTAGCTCTTCACCATCTCAGGCACGACGCCTCAGAAGCGCATCCCCGAAAAGCTGCCCTCCTTCGAAGAAGTGAAAAACAGGCCAGGAGCCTGGGGACCAGCCCTCGGGATTAGCTCTCAAGAGCCCGTGACTGCTCCCTCCCTTGCAATCCAGTCTGGAAGCTTCTGGATTCTCTGCCACAGCATCCTGCCTTCTAACCATTTATGGAGCAATGTATTTTGCTCTGAATTCATTTGCCAAGAACAGAAAAGCTGGGACATAGAAAAAGAGGTGAATTAAATATTGAAGGCATTGTGCTAGTCTTCTTCATTTGGGTAATTCAAGATGCAACACACATATCCCAGCCCCAATGCCTTGTTCCTTCAATCCTCTCGTCTTATTCTGCAGGCTTTTCTCATCAATGTGATAAAAAAATAACTGTTGTAAAAATGAAATCCATCAGTGCAGCAGTACGCCAGGCAGGCGTAAGAAATACGCTGTTTTTAGACCTGGCTACACTCTCTGCACACATCCGGCCTGCCTCTAAGCAGCAGAGCCCTTTCTGCAAACCAGGAATCACCCTGAATGGGAACCCAACAAAACGGAGCGAAGAAGCTGCCCTGGTGGAAGGAGGAGGGGGAGGCCTGGAGCTGCTCAGCCCCTGCGCATCCCACGCGCACGCACACACACTCACACCACGACACACACAACACACACCACGACACACACAACACACACACCATAATACACAACACACACCATGATACACACACCATGACACACACACCACGACACACACACCCTGGCGCGCACACACACCATACCACACACACCATGACACACACACCACGACACACACACCCTGGCGCACACACACACCATACCACACACACACACACACACCCTGACACACTCAGTCCTCTCAGCCTCCAGGTTTCATGGAACATGGTTTCGGAGCTTGTGAGTGGAAGCGTTGTGTTTAAGCTCCACGAGCCGTTTGTTTTCTTCTTTTTCTTTGAAAGGTAAGAGCTCACTTTCCCCAGCAAGGACGAAACACTTGGTGGCTAGACTCTTCCAGGACCCTGATTTGAATCTGGGATTTGTGCTGACAGCTCCGCTTCCTGCTGGTTCTCTGAAGTTAAGTAGCAGCATCTAATAATCCTAATGGATTTCCCATTGGACCACCAGAAACCCCAGATAACTCCGTGAGACTATCCCACGGGAGAGCATGCCAATACAGTCCACACAAAGCCATGATAAACGCTGTGGATGGAATAAGAAGATTCCGCTTCACCGGCCAGTGGGGCCCAAAGACAAAGATCTGGCTCCGAGCTACGTCCACGCGGTTCCAGGCCAGGGCCAGGCTCAGCTGATCCGGAGCGGACGCGTTCGTTCCTGGGAAGAAAGAAGCGGCCTGACGTCCACTCCGCGGCGGCCGCGGCGGCTTCCCCCGGCCGCGGCTTCCCTGCCTTTCCCTCGCCTCGAATGGCCATGAAGGGCCCCAGGCCAAGATCTCCACATTCTCCCCGAGCTTCCTGGGAGGAAGGTGCGGGAAACCTCTCTCCTTCCCAGCCCTGCATGGTCTCCGGGGACTCAGGGACCTTCTTGGCAAGAGCCAGGGCCAGGCTCTGCCCACGAGCCCCCACGGCCCCCAGGAGGGCCACCCTGCCCCCTGACTTCCTCAGTCCAGCGGAGAGGCTGGGAGGAAATGGGCCTCTGGGACAGGCCCCCCAGGCGAGGCCAGGCAGGCGGGGAAACCCCCCAGAGCCCTGCGGAGTGCGGGGGCTGCAAAGGAGAACCAGTTCATGGCTATACCCTGTACTCGAAACCCTCCATGGTCAGTTACAAACAGAAACGGGCTCTGACTTTAGCCCAGCGTGGCCCATTGCCCCCCCCCCCGAGAAATGCCCCCTCCCCAGAGACCCATCCACCCTGGTTTCATGTTGAGATAGCGCCAGGCGCCTGGCTGGCAGGCGGTCTGTCACTAACAGCCACGACTCCCCGCAGGACAGAACCAAGCAGCCCAGGCCCCCCGACGGCCCTTCCCCGAGAGCTCACCTTTCAGCAGGGCAGTTAGAATGGCCATCTCTATGTCTTGCTGACCCTCAGAGCCCATTCTAAAAACAGTGACCTGGAAACAGTCCGATGCAAAGGTCCAAATTAAAGCAAAGTTGAAAAGAAGAGGGAGAAGTGGGGCGTTCTTTTTCGTTTGTTAGTTTGTTTTTTAACTATCACAGAGAGACGGGCAAGTAATGAAATGATTCTGGGAGTCCATTCAAAAGCCAGTGCTTTGCTCTTTCCGACGTTGAATTCTTGCCTGGATGCTTCTTTCATATTTACCTAATTTGCTCCAACACCCTTGAGAGAAGAGAATCCTCTCGGGATTTATGCTCTGATATCTAAATTGCCATGGGAGATGATAAAATCATTCCTACATTTGTAGATATGATACGTTTGTAGGAAAATTGTAAATTTCGAATTTTGAAGAGGTCACCTGTACAGGAATGGCTATTCCTTGTAGACAACGTTAGGGTGGGAAAGAGTGGGAAATAACTATTGCATTTGGAAATGGACTTTGTAACACACCCAACAACTGTAATATGTCACTCCTCCCCGATTCTTTGAATTGAATTAATATTACAAACCTCAGCACTGGGGCAATGTGATACTAATGTCACCTGACATTTACTAAGGGCTGAAGACTCCTCGGTCCCTCTGTGGGCTGATGTGGAACTTTTTCTGCTTCTATCACATGGAAATGACCCGGGCAGGGCCCCACCAATTTGGTAAGGATTTGTAAAAGGCTTCTTGGAAAAGGCCGAACTAAAATATGAACTTCATCACGCATACATGGCATAAGAAAGGAGCTTGTTTAGAAATAGACTCAAGACACTTACGAGCTCTTTCTTTTTCATGCACTCCATTATAATCGCAAACAGCTGAAGCGACTGTGTCTTGTTGTAATTAAATGTTTTCCGAATGGTGACTAGAAGCTGATCCCTGAGGGATTCATTTATTGTCCTGTTCAGAGCAAACCGAAAAGAGAACAAAGCAGCACACGTTCAATCTGTGCATCAGCACAGCTCTGATGCTGATAAGGCCATCTGGTATCCTTGATGAGACGCTATTGGACGGCATCCCAGGATAGGAGACAAAACTGACCAGAGTCAAAAACTGCCCTCACGCTTACCCCCAATTCCAGCCTTGTGGGGCCTTATAAGGGAAAACCAAGTTGGAAGAGATTGTATTCCACCAGGGAAAGAATTCCCTAAGAAACCACACGCCCCCAGCAGCTCCCCCGTCTGCCATCCTTGGGAAGTCTGAGAGGAGATCTAGCCAGTCCTCGTATCACTTAAGATTTTCTTCTTGGCCCAACAAGAAGGCAGCTAAAAGCCCACCCTCTGCGACACGCCAGAAATCCTACCCTCCTTCCTCACTGTGCTTGTGTGCGAAAGACAGGATGTCAGAGGCTCGCCCGCTGCCGTCACAGAGCACCACGGGGACTGGAGGGTCTTCTTGGAGGTATTCCAGGACAGTGGACACCACGTTCGGCCCCCCTTCAACCACGAGGCCCACGACGGGCACGCCCTGCCCGAGCCCTGCAACAGAAAGCGCATCTGCCTTGGGACGAGCGCCACAGCACCATCCACCGCAGGTGTGAGTTCTGCGGTGACAGGTAAAGTCCTCGTGGCTCGGCAGGTGCTCTGGATGGTGCTGGCGTCTGGAACGAGGCTTGAGGGGCTCAGGCCCCGAACGCCCACTTTTGTTCTCTTATTCAGACCCCATGTTATGCCCTCATTGGAAAGACCAGCGCCTAACAAGCAAGAACTTTCTGAACCATGTGGTTAAATCTCTGTGTGTAACTCCCTTGACATACAGGCTGCTTCAAAGTGAGAGGGAAGAAACATCGAAGATGCTCCGTGATGGGAAAAGTCCTCCGTGGCTGCCCTGCCCGCCCCCGAAGACCATCCCCTAAGGAGCGATGCAGGGGAAGGGGTCTGGACCAGTGGGAGAAGAGCTTGGGTACACGCTGGCCTTATGGCACGAGTGGGTCTCCAAGCCCCGTGAGCCTGCCCTCTGGGAAAGTGGCGCTCCAGTGCCTTCCTTCTCTCCTAAAGGAGCAATAGGTGAAAAGGAGAGAAAAGGCTATCAAAGCATTTTTACACTCTAAGCAGCACGTGAATTTGGTATTTGTTTGCTGTTGTATCGTTTCTGCCTCCCCACCCCCTGGCGTGGAATAAGGTGGTATGTTACCTGGGAAGGAAAACATCAACTGTTCCCAGATCCTCCCTCTGCTTCTATCAGATAAAAGGACTCTTCCGGAACAGGGGAGGAGCACGCTAGCTTTTGGTGGTGGAACCAGTGGGACGGGCCCCGGGAGGCAGGGAGCAGCTGGGGGATTATATGATGGAGAGGGAAACAGGAAAGGAAGAGAAGCACAAATGTGCCTCCTTCACAATTTGACCCCAAACTGGCCACGAGAGAAAACATTCTGAACATGCTTTACCAGGGGTCCATTAGTTTGTGTCAGTAAGTTTGTGATCTACTACGAACAAGTGACCAGGAGAAGTGTCCTTGGTCTCACAGTTCTGAAGGCCTTTGGACAAAGCCTGCTAGCATGGATTAGGAGGAGAGCTGAGGACTTCAGGGGGGTAAATTCAGAGTTCCCTGTTCCCGTCTGTGATGCATGTCTGAAGTCAGGGATTCTTAAAGAACTTGCTGTTTCCTCCCAGAATAATCTCACTTCAGTTCATTCCAGCAAACAGGGAGCAGGCTCTTCTTCGTGCCAGCCCCTAACTGGACCCTGGAAAAACAGAGGTCAAAACATCTGGGCTGCAGGGGAGAGTACGTGGGAAGATGGTGGAGTAGGAGGCTCCAGGAATCAGTCCCTCCACCAAAACAAATATGAAAATGGCATATTTCTGAACCAACCACTTTGCCACCCCGGAGTGCAAGGGAGCACTGTGCAGCACCCAGGGATAGCGGAAGGAAGAGGCTGGTCAGCCGTGATAAACAGCAGGGCTTCTCACACTCTGCAGAGGCTACTGTCCCTCTCCCTAACCTCGTGGCAGGCAGTCACGGGGACTAGAGCTCAGGCCAGGGTGGGACGACCTGGTCCTCCAACTCCAGGTCTCTGTGGTCTGAGCCCAGATCTCCACCTTTGATCAGATGCTGCAGTAGGTGGAGGCCAGCTCAGGGGGTGTGGGGGGGCTTTATTCCAACCCCCTCTGGCAAGTGCGGCAGAGGAATCTTAGAGACAGTAACCTCTCAAAGCTATGGAAAACAATTAAAGGGCCGCATTAACCAGGCAAGAGCTAAATTAAGAAAACACGGCTCCCAAAGCCACAGAAGAAGCTCCCGCCACCCTTGTGGCCCTGCCCTCCCTCCCCCCACAGCACGTGGTGGAGCCAGCGTGCACTCCCTTTGGGTCCCTGTCCTGTCCAGAGGAGCGGCACGGCCCCTGTGCGCATACTGGGTGCATGCATGTCAGTGCCAGTCTATCAGGTGGACGTCCGAGAGACTGAGGGGGAAGGTGACTTGGGCTTGCCCTCCCAGGGTTTGTCCCCGAGAGCAGACAAGCCTCTCCTGGACAGCTGGGACAGTATGGCCTGGGACAGAGGACTCCCTCTGTTAAGTCACTCAGGAGGGGGTGGAAGTGTATTTCAAAGGGAGTAGATAGGGCATTTACTCAAACTCCTGTAGACTGTAAATGCAGAATTCCTAAGGCCTCTAGCAAGCGCAAGAGGCTCCACAGCTCCAGGTAAGACAGAGAGGATCCTGCACTCTCATTTGCCTCGGGCTGCTCTGTGTGACAGGTGGACTAAGCACTGAAGGAAACCACTAGTTGAAGTAGAGCCCATTTGCAAAGACAGTGAAAGGTGCTTTTTGCCTCAGTTTGTTTGATTTGATTGGCTCCCAACGTTCAAGAAAATCCATGTCATATCACCAGCTGGATACAAACTTAAGGAACAAACAGCTCCAGGACTAAATCCCAGAGTTTACACTTTAAAATATTAATGTACAATGTACAGTGAAAGATTGCAAGACAAACGAACAGAAAGGAAATGATGGCCCATCCAAAGGAACGAGACAAACACCCAGAAACCCTCAATGAAGAGGACCAGACTTTGGACTTACTGGATAGAGACATTGAAATAATGATCCCCAAATTGCTCAAGGAGATAAAGGAAAACTTGGAGAAAGAACTAAAGAACGTGAAGAAATCAATGAATGAACATGAGAACCTCTCCAGAGAAATACTGGAGTTGAAGAACACAATAACTGAAATGAAAAATTCCCTAGATAGCAGATTGGAGGTGGCAAAACAAAGAATCAGTGACCTCGCAGACAAGACAACTGAAATGATGCAGGCTGAGGAGTAGAAAAAAGAAAGAAAGAATGAACAGAGCCTAAGAGACCTGTGGGACACCATCAAATATACCAATACATGCATTATGGGAGTCCTAGAAGGAGAAGAGAGAGAGAAAGGAGCAGAAGGAATAGTCCAAGAAACAATGACAGAAAACGTCCCCAATTCAACAAAACACATGAATATGCACATTCAAGAAGCCCAAATGAACCCAAAACAGGATAAAGTCAAAGAGAGCCATGCCCAGCCACATAGTGACCAAATTGTCCAATGCCAAGGATAAGGAGAGAATTCTGAAAGCTGTAAGAGAAAAAGCAATGAGTTATGTACAAAGGAATCCCAAAGAGATTAAGTGCTGATTCCTCATCAGAAACCAGGGAGGCAAGTAAGCAGTGGTATGAAATATTTAAAGTGCTGAAAGAAAACAGAAAAGCTGAGGGAGTTCATCCCCACTAGACCTGCCCTACAAGTAATGCTAAAAAGAGTTCTTCAGACTGAAAGGAAAGGACACGAGGAGTGGATCAAAGCAGCATAAAGATATACAGACTACCAATAAACGTAACCATTTGGGTAATTATAAAGGCCAGTATTATTGTATTGTATTGTGTGCTATGCAACTCCACTGCTTACTTCCTACAGGTGCTAAAATGCAAATGCATAAAAAGTAATGAAAAATCAATGGCTTTGGACATATACTGTACAAAGACAAAATTGTAATAAGTATAAAAAATGTGGGGGTTGGAGGGATAGAGGAATAGTTTATGCATGCTATTGAAGATAAGTTGGTATCATAGAAAATATGGTTGCTATAGATTTAGGATGTTAAATTCTACCCCCAGGGTAACCACAAAAGAAAAGACATGAAAAAAATATTCAGAAAGAAATGAGAAGGGATTATTGATACAATGCAAAAAAAAAAAAAAAAAAAAAATGGAAGTAGGCATTCATGGAATAATATAGGATCAAAAATTTTGTAAGATTTACAAAGACAAAATAGAAAAAATGGCAAAAGAAAGCACTGCATTATCAGCAACTAAAAATGAGAAGAGGGATCTTACTGGTGACCACTCAGAAATAAAAAGGACTATAAGAGGATACATGACCAACTGTATACCAACAAATTAGGTAACCTAGATGAAATGGATAATTTGTAGAATGATTCTACACTGACTCAAGAAGAAATAGAAGGTCTCAACAAACCAGTAACTGGTAAAAAGATTGACTTAGTAATCAAAAACCTCCCAAAAAAGTAAAGCCCAAGACCTGATGGCTTCACAGGTGAATTTCACCAAACATTCCAAGAAGGATTAACACTGATCCTGCTCAAACTATTCCAAAAATTTAAAGATGAGGGAACATTCCCTAACTCATTCTATGAGGCCAACATCACCCATATACCAAAGCCAGATAAAGATACCACAAGATCAGTATCTTTTCTGAATATAGATGCAAAATCCTCAACAAAATACTAACAAACTGCATTCGACAGCATATCAAAAGCGTTATACACCTTGATCAAGTGGAATTTATCCAAGGTATGCAAGGGTGTTTAAACAGAAGAAAATCAATTAATAGAATGCGCTACATTAACAAAACAAAGGAGAAAAACGACATGATTATCTCAATCAGTGTAGAAAGGGCATTTGACAAAATCCAGCATCATTTCTTGATAACAATATTTAGAAAACTTAGGATAGAAGGAAAACTTCCTTGACATGATAAAGGGTATATATGCAAAACCCACAGCTAACAACATAGTCAATGTGGAAAAACTGAAAGCTTTCCCTCTAAGACCGAGAACAAGACAAGGAGGCCCACTGTCACCAATGTGATCCAACGTTGTACTGGAAGTTCCAGCTGGAGCTATTAGGCCAGAGAAAGACCTAACAGGAATCCAAATTGGAAAAGAAGCAGTGAAACCTTCTCTATTTGCAGATGGCATGGTCCTATGCACAGAAAATACTGAAAAATCCACAAAAGAGCTACTGTAACTAATAAATGCATTTAGCAAAGTGGGGTACAAGATCAACACTCAAAAATCAGTGGTATTTCTATATACTAATAATAAACAATCTGAAGAAGAAGTTAAGGAAAAAATTCCATTTACAATAGCAGCTGAAAGAGTAAAATATCTAGGAATAAATCTAACCAAGGATGTAAAGGACTTGTACAGAGGAAGCTACAAAACATTGCTGAATGAAATCAAAGAAGACTAAATACATGGAAGGACATTCCATGTGAATGGGTTGGAAGACTAAATATTTTAAACTTGTGAATCTACCCGGAACAAGTTACATATTCAACAATTCCAATCAAAATTCCAGCAGCCTCCTTTGCAGAAATGGAAAAATCAATCATCGAATTTATAAGGAAAGGCAAAGGATCCTGAACAGTCAGTCAAAGCCATCTTGAAAAAGAACAAAGCTGGAGGACTCACACTTCCCAATCTTAAAACTTATTACAAAGCTGCAGTAATCAAGGTAGCATGGTAGTGGCACAAGGACAGACATGTAGACCAATGGAATTGAATTGAGAGTCCTGAAATCAACCACCACATTTATAGTCAACTAATTTTTGACAAGGGAGCAGAGACCTCTCAATTGAGAAAGGATACTCCCTTCATCAAATCGTCCATAAACCAAAGAATGAAGGTGGACTCCTACTTCACACAACATAAAAGTCTGAGTTACAAAAAAACAAATAAACAACAACAAAAATCAACTCAAAATGGATCAAAGACCAAAATATAAGAACCAGAACTATACAACTCCCAGAAGAAAACATAGGGAAACATCTTCAGGAGCTATTGTGAAGCAATAGTTTCTTAGAGTTTGCACCCAAACCATAAGCAACAAAGAAAAAATACATAGATGGGACCTCATCAAAATAAAAATTTTTGTGCATCAGAACACTTCCTAATTAAAGTAAAAAGCCAACTTACTCAATGTGAGAAAATATTGGAAACCGTGTATCTGATATGGGTTTAATATGCAGAATATATAAAGAAATCCTGCAACTCAACAATAAAAAGGCAAACAACCCAATTTTAAAATAGGCAAAAGACTTGAATAGATATTTCTCCAAAGAAAATATACAAATGGCCAGAAAGCACATGAAAAGATGCTCAACATCATTAGCTATCAGGGAAATGCAAATCAAAACCACAATTAGCAACCATTTCACACCTACCAGAATGACTACTATTAAAAAAATGGAAAATTACAAATGGGGAAGAGGGTGTGGAAAAATAGGAACACTCATTGATGGTAGGTGGGAATGTAAAATGATGCAGCCACCATGGAAGACAGTTTGGAGATTCCTCAGAAAGTTAAGTATCTGATTACCAAATGATCTGGCAATCCCACTTCTAGGAACATGCACAAAAGAACTGAAGGCAGGGACTTGAACAGATATTTGCACACTGATGTTCACAATGGCATTAGTCACAATTGCCGCAATCCAAGTGTTCACAGCTGATGAATAGATAAACAAATGTTGTACATACACACAAAGGAATGTTACTCAGCCCTGAAAAGGAGTGAGGTTCTGATGCATGCAACAACATGGGTGAACCTTGAAGACATCGTGCTGAGTGAAGTAAGCCAGACACAAAAGAGCAAATATTGTGGATGTATTTAACAGCACCGAATTATATATTTGGATGTATTTAAAATGGGAAATTTTAGGTCGTATATATGGTACTAACATTTTTAAAAGGCTGTACAATACATACAGTGTCCAACTCTATTATAGATGACGGTTGATAGTCAATAGTATACTTGTAAAAAGTCTTCTCTCATGAACTGTAACAAAAGTACCACACTGATGCCAAGTCTTAGCAGCAGTGTGGTATATGGGAACCCTGCATTTTATACACGATCTTGCTGTAAATCTACGTCTCTAGGAAAAAAACGAAGTTGACTGGGCTTTCAGATTTCCAGCCCATTCAAGGCCTGCTATTTTAGATCTTGAGGAATATGGTGGCCAAATCACCTTCTTTTCTAGAAACAGTGGAAGTGGTTCTTCTTGGCTTAAGCGGGGCTCCCTGGAGCAGTGCTGTGGAGTGACGACTGAGCACCCCTTTGCTGTCCCTGCCGCACTCAGAGCCCTAGGCAAAGGATGACAAAGGGAAGCCCACAGGTCACATGGCCAGGTGCAGCTGGGTGGGGTTACCAGTTCAGGAAAATTAAAACTGTGAGAAACAGTCACCAACCAACGTCTCAATCAAGATCGAATTCTGGGAAATCCACAAGCGTGCAGAGTAGCTCATCCCCATTCTTGCAGTGTGTGCAGGATCCCTGCCACTTAAATTATGCTTTGCAGTGACCATTTAGTTCAGGCCTAGATTCCCTTTCACAAAAATCTCACCAGTCATCGTAAAAACAAAATATGCTTTGAGATCATTTGACAATTGTTTGACAAAAAAATTGTTGGAGTGTAAAAATGGCCCAAGATATTAAACCAGTTATTTTGATTCTCCCAGTTATTATTCCTTCGTCTTGTTGGTATTTGCTCCTCTCTCGCTAGTCTGACAGCGGCAGCTCCCTCTTGGACCAGCATGGGCGCTGCCCCTCGGGAGTAGATGGTGTCCCACCCACCCATCTCAGTCTGGGTGAGAGACCCAGAGCCACAGAGATGTTTAATGATGGCAATACACATCAGCTGACGGAAGGAATCCTACTAGGTCTTTGACTGAGTCACCTTTTTCTTGTTTAAACGTTTAAAAAATAATGACAGTAACTGCAGGGAACAAGAAATGAGGCAACACAGTGGGCCATGTTATCTCCACGGCGACCGCATCACCGTCCTTGTGGACCTGGGGACAAGTATCACAACATAGCGCAACGGATGTGGCTTGGGAAGTGGCTAAGTACGGGGCTAGGTAAGTCGTTCCTGTTGCCCTAACAAGAATCGTGATTAAAGCTTTAAAAACCCAAAGGGACACCCCACGTGCCCACCAACTGATGAGCGGATAAACGAGCCGTGGTGCCTGCAAACAGCGCGATACCATTCGGCTGTGGAAGAAATGAGGCTCTGATGCACGTGACAACATGGACGAACCTCGAAGACATCACGCTGAGTGAAATAAGCCAGACACAAAGGGATAAGAATTGTATGGTTTCACTGACGTAATTAGAACATGCAAATTCATCGAGCTGGAAATTAGAGGTTACCAGGGGCAGGGGCAGGGGTGGGGAATGGGGGGCGAACACTTAATTGGTACAGAGTTTCTGTCTGAGGTGACGGAAGAGTCTTGGTAATGGATGGCGATGTCGGCAGCACACTGTTGTGACACTAATCAACACCACTGCGTTGCAGACTTGGAGTAAAAATGGGAAATGCTATGCTGTGTGCTTGTTACCACAGTGGAAATGAAAACAACAATAGACTCGTGCAACTCAGCGTGAAGCCCAACATGAGCTACGGACGTCAGTTAATAGTAGAGTTCTAGTAATAGTGTTTCCTCAATTGTTAAAGGTAGCACACTGATGCAAAATGTTACCAGGGAAAACCGTGGGTACGAGGGGGCAGATGTAGGAGCTCTGTGTTTCCTGCGTGATTTTTTGCGTACCTACATCTGCTCTAAAAATAAATTAAAAAATAAAATAAATAAGCCCAGAGTGATAGATGAGAAGCATTTGCTCCCTCCGCGCCTGGCCCTCGTGGCGGCAGTGGCCCGATGGCACGGAGCCACGGCCGTCGCCACAACTCACTTGTGTTGATCTTCTGCAGAGAGATGTGCTTCTCCAGCTGCCTGCGCAGCTTCACCTCGGCGCCGTACCTGCCCAGGGTGCCGTTGTCGGCCAGGATGAAGTGCGTGTGGGCGCTGCTGAGCACCGAGAGCTTGCTCAGAGGGTTGGACATCGTCTGGTACACTCTCGTCTCCTAGCAAAACGCACGAGACAGATCAGGGCTGCCAAACTCAGACGTTAAGACTAACGGCGATACGTGTGTGTGACGACTACTAAATCTATTCTCGCTTCTCTACCCTGAGAACTGAGAGTGTTTTAAAAAGTGCTATATTAAGATAGAAAAAAATTAGATGATTTTAGATAATACCAACCTGGTATTTTAGATAATCATGACCCAGCAATCACACTCCTGGGCGTTTATGCCAGAGGAATGAAACGGCACCCAAAACTTGTACATGGATGCTCATGACAGCTTTCATCATAATAGCCCCTAACTGGAAAGAACCAAGCTGTCCTTCCACAGTCGAGTGGCCAAACAAGCCACAGGATATGGATCAGCGGTGACGACGAACGCCGCAACCGAAAGAGCTTCGAGTTCAGGAGATGCCTGGCTGCACGAGCCCATTTAGGTAGTGCCGTTGAAATGACGGCTCAGGAGACGGTGGGGCCAGAGGGAAGTGGGCACGGCACGGTGGCTCCCCATGGTGACGGAACGTCTGGGTCTCGAGTGCAGCGTGCCAACTTCGGGTTGTGGAATTGTACATAGTTGTGCAAGGTGCTGCCTTCGGGAGGAGCTGGGTACAAGGCACACTGGCTCTTTCTGTAGCATTTCCTACAACTGCGTGGGAATCGGCCACAATCTCAGAATGAAGACTTGAATTTTAAAAATTGCCAGTGTCTGGAGAGAAGACACTTACGTCCTTTCCAAACAGGTCTTCCTTGTTCTCCACGATGCCCCACGGAGCAATTCCTATGGCACAGACCCGGCCTCTGGACTTGGAGGAGTGGTCCTTCAAGGCGTCCCCCACGTGACTGACGACGCCTGCGGGCAGCCACAGTCATACTTTAGGTCCCCCCCCACCCCTCGCACGGCCATGCGTGAACTAGGGGAATCCTTCCCCGAGCCCCTGCGCTCCCTGTGGAGGGGCTTGAGGTAGGGATCTTCATCACTGGAAGTCTTATGCCCTGGAAGTAGGAATCCTGCACTGGCCCCTGGAAAAGGGAAACCAGACCAAAAGCCACTGTGCAGGGATTTCCTTTACGCCTGGCCCAGTTCCAGGGCAGAAGTAACTGTGGTCCACCTGGCAGGCTGCACCCAGCTAGCTGCCTGGCAAGTCCCTCCCTCTCCCTGTCTCAGCCGCCTTCCCCATAAGACAGGGGAAGGATTGTCACGAGGCTAATGGCGAGGCTGCTTGAACAGGGCCGGTCCAGGGAGGGGCAGCTGGTGCTGACCACGGCTCTGACTGTCTGCCTCACTGCTCGGGAAACGGGTCACCCCAGAGCAGAAAGCAAGGCACTGGATGAAACGCCTTCACTTTTGTTGTGAGTTTTCTCAGGATGTGATAGGCACGTCCTGCTGGTTGACCCTAACTATCAGAGAGCTCTTCGGGAGCCGCAGGAGGGGAAGGGGCTGCTCTTACCAGCACTGACGCCGCCCGTGAAAATCCAGGCCCCCGTGGTCATGGCAGCCTCGACCAGGCCCTTCCCAAAGACCTGCTTCAGCTTGGGCTGCAGCTCGAAGTCCTGGAGGCCTCCGTGCACGGATATCAGGAGCTTGGGGAGCTCCAGCTGCCACTCCTTGACCATGAGATGGAGCAGCGAGTCTGGCTTGGTATCGTAAGACACGCGGATGTACTGCAAAACAGAGCGCGGCGCCGAGCGCCCGTCCTTGGTTTTGTTTCTGTGTCAGAGGGGAACTGCACGACGGTTTGTGTCCATGCAAGAAACGCCTGCCTTTTTGTTCTCCCTCTGGGGCCCTCTGTGAGCCTGGCCAGGGGCCCGAAGGAGATGTCGAGGGGGGCGCCAGATTTAGCACATAGAAGTACGAGGCACCCAGTTAAACTTGACTTTCCAATAAACAGTGAAAAAATTTTAGTGTAGTGCTCGCTTCGGCAGCACATTTACTAAAATTGGAACTGATTGTTTTGTAAGTTCACAACTCCTGTGATAAAAATATATATATTTTAAAAAGCAATGAACCCCTGGAATGTGTTACAACGTAAAAATGCAACAAGTCAGAAAAAAAAGTCTTTTCTTCCTTTATAATTTATTACTAAAAATATCTTCTTATGTATTGGCAGTTCTGGAGGACAAATTTATTATTCTGGGTTACTATTTTTTACCTAAAAGGCCCACTTTAAAATACATTTAAAAATTTGTGTAAAATACATTCTTTACCTTGTGGCCAGATTGTAAGGGAGAGTGGGAAGCGCTGGCTCTGTGGGTTTGACATCACAAGTCTTAAGGCTACACGCAGCCCATTAACCCAGCTGTGACCAATTACTTCACTGTCTGCGTTATTCTTCTAGGATTTGAAATTAAAATGGAGTAGAAATGTTTACTCCCTAAATGGCAGGCAAAGCTTAAAGAGATAATAAAACCTTAGGCTCTGCTTGAGAGCAAAAAGGTCTTCTCACTTCACCAAACTGAGAGGCAACCCTATACCAAGCTTGTGCAAACAGCGAGGGAACTGACCCCTGTCGAGACTCAAAGGTACGGCGACACGTTCAGTAGGGGGATTCCAAGGCGCCGTGAGAAGCCGCTTCACCCGGCGCGCTAGGTTAGCCCGTGCCCCTCGGGCCTGTGTATGTGAAGATACGGCCTTTTCTCATGGGACAGTTTGGATGAGGCTATTTTGGACTTTGCTTCTGTCTGGAAATTCCCCTGGAGCCTGTTTAAAAGCTGCATGTTAATTCCTTGGTCAGGCTGACGGTATTTTTCTTTGCTTAAAAAGCGAACCTATCACATTTAATCATCTCAATTCAGTATTATTTTGGCTTGGCTGTACCAATCAATAAGTTGAACCAAATAAATTATTGGAGGTTGTTAAGTCTGAAGCAGATAAGTGCCTCGTCCACGCATTTTGTTTGAAATAAGACATTTCTCCTTCCATCGACACATGCCCTTAGGCAGCGCTGTGAGGAAACGCCAGGGCTGCACAAGGATGACTTGCTGACATGGGTCTGAAAATTGAGATTCAAGGTGTTCAGTGTCTTTGGGGGCAGGAGAAGGGCCACCATAAGGGGAATCAAGACCTGTCAGAGCTCAAAGTAGTCTTAATTTGCTTTCCAATTCCACTGAGATATCAATAAGTTATTGCACAAAGTAAAAAAAAAAATCAGTGTATGTCCAATACAATATTTGGGGCATACTTATACTAAATTACCTGTTGATTATCTGAAACTCAATTTAACCTGGTGTCCTGTGTTTTCTCTTGCAACCCTAACCGTGGGGGAATCAATTCCAAAGCCGCCTCTGATGGAACCAGGTTCCAAGGGACTGGGCGGAACGTGCTCAGTGACTGACCCACTGGCCAAAGTGAGTGGGTGTTAGGAATGGACATCACAGGCCCACCTCTGGGCTTGACTTCTACCCACGGTGAAGAAGAGGTTAAAGCTCACATGCTCCAGCCACCGTGAATTGCCTCTTTGTGCCCATGCCAATAGGCTGGGTGTGTTCCAGAAGACTGTGGTGGAATTTTGAACAAAACTGGATTTTATTTGACAGATGATGTTGGGACAGAGAGAGAAAATGAAATTGCAAAAATGGTCGGGCTGGAACGTGGGAGTATTATTCAGAATTAGCTGAAAGGGCCCACAGTGCTGCAGCCCCCCTCGGCCCTGGGGTCAGGGCCCCTCAGAAAGGCAGCCAGCACCCCCTGTTTACATGCAAATGTGGGAAGGCTGTGGGTGGACCGCAGGGGCGGCCTGTAGAGCCCAGCATCTAACGGGGCTTGCGGGCCCACAGGTTACCAAAAACCCGGAGTTTCTCTCCCAGCGTTGGGTGGGAGCAGGTTAGCGGGCTCAGAGCGTGGGCACGGATTTAAAGGGAACTCTGGTCTCTACAGCCATGTCCAGGTTCCGATCCCGTGGGTGAAAACTTGGTGTGCTATGTGCCTCTCGGCTTCCCTAGGAAGGCCCAGGTCCCGCAGTCCGGGGCGTGGGCTCAGTGGCTCGATTCCTAGAGCCGCTCTTACCATGGCCTTCCTGGCGTGTCCGCCGCCCTGGAATTCGAGAACCCCGTACGAGTCCGTGGGGTAGCTCTGGGTGTGTGTGCTGACAGCCCACTTCTCGGGCGGTGCTCCCGCCTGCTCGTGGTCCTCTCCGTCTCGGCCGCACGTTAAACTCGGCAGCGGTGGGACATGCTGGCTGGTGAGCTGGCCACAGCAGCACCTGGAGGCGGAGGCAAAGCACGGCCTTTCTCGAGCCACGTTTCTCCTCTCCTCGTGGGCTAAGACGGGCCCACCTGACCAGGTGAGCTGCACCTGAACGGGGCGTAAGGACACCTCATCTGCCCAGCCCCTTATGGCAGCCTTTTCCAGGACTCAGTGCGTGTCTATTTAAATTCCCATCTATTTCAGACACATGGGCCGGCCACCCTTCCTCACTGGACATGCTTTAATTCTGTTCAGTGTCTTGGCAACACGAGTATAGTATCCGCCACTGAACACGGCTGTGACAACGCCCAGTTACGCCTCAGAGCTCCCAGCACAGCTCGGGAATTTTCAGTCCTTTGGAATTCTTGCTTAGTGGAACTGTTCTCTACACAAGGAATGTTAGAGTGGATCTCAGAAAAGCCCAGCGCTTTCTCTCTGCCGTCCCGCCCCTGTTTCTCCAGCACCTCCCCTGCCCGGGGCCGCCGGGGCCTCCGGCTGCCTTTCCAGGCTCCTCGGGAGTGCCCTGGGTCCTGCCCGGCTTCGCTCCTGGCGGGCCTCGGCCTTCATCTCCGTCTGTCCCTCCAGGCTGCACAGAGACGCGTGGGCTCCACCCACCCACGGCCTGGAAGGTCTGTGGGGAGCTCAGCGGCGGCGGGAATCCAGGAGCCATGGGGGTGGGTCCGCCCCCACCCCCGACCCTGCACGCATGTGGGCCCCAGGAGGCCTGGCGTGGGGAGCCCTGGGCAGGGAGTCCGCTTGGGAGGCGGAGAGGGCGCCTCCTGGGCTGGGCGTGGGGGTGTCGGCAGTGGCCTCGGCGGGAGGCGCTCTGTGCCTGACAGGGCCGCCTGGAACTTTCCGCCCGCGTTTCGAGGCTGCTGCTGGCCCTGCTGTGGAAGGGCGCGCCTCTGAGCCCTTCTGCTCCCTCAGCTGCCGGCCACTCCGCTGCGTTCTGGACAGCGGTACCGGCAGGTGCTGAGCAGGGGGGTGGACGGGCTCGCCGAGGAGGGGCCCGGGAGCCACTGAAGGAAGGACGGACCCTCAGGTGCTCTCCTAGGCAGCGGGGCGGCCCCGCAATGGCATCTCATTCCTTGAGGGCCCGTCGCTGGCCCCGAGCAGGGGAGGGGAAGCTGCAGGCGGCGGAGGGGTGAGGGGCGCAGGCTGGGCCCGGGGGGCTGTGGCCAAGGGCCCGGTAGATATGAACCAGCAACCTCTAGAGCTCGTGCGCTGCTGAGCCAGCGGCTCTCCTGGCCTGGGATTCCGGCCGCGCAAACGCGACGGCCACGTGCCCGCAGCTCAGTCTCGCTGCCCGCGCTCGGCTCGCGGGGCGAGCATGTGCAGCTGCACTCGCCTCCGTGGCTTCTGTCGCTGGCGGCCGCCCGCTCAGCCTCCAGTGCCCGTGAGGGAGACGGAAACTCTGCTACAGGTTAAGCCGTCCATCAGGTTCTGCCCGGTTCACGCACTGTTCGGGTCTTCCCTGTGATGGGAGCCGCTTTTCATGGGAACACACTAGGAGACACGGGGAAAGAGCCCCCGGGGACTGAAAGCAGAGCCACGCGCCCACCTGGCTGTGCGGGCTCGGCAGGGCGAGTGCGGAGCGCAGCTCTCAGCCCGCTGAGTTTGCTCCTAGTCCAGGAGCTCATCGGCTCAGGTGGCCCCCGTTCCCTGGCTCTGCTTCCCCACGCCTGGCCCTCCCACGAGTACCACAGCGGCCGCCCCGCGCCCCTGTGGACACGCGCTGCTGCGGCAGGTGTCCTCCTAGTTACCTGTTGGGGTCCTTAGTGCTGGGAATTACACAGATGCACTCCCTCTTACAGAAGGTCTTCTCGATCCAGGCTTTCCGGCCCTGGAAGAGAAAGAAGTGGACGTTAGAGTGACGCAGCCCCGGCCATCACCAGGGTCCCTGCTCCGACGTTGGTGAAAGGGACGCGCCATTCACAGGAAGCCAAAGGCACGTGCAGATGCCAGGCTTGGCGCCGGCTCCTTTCAGGGCTCGCGGCTGCCGCAGGGCTCTGGCCTCTTGCCCCGCAGGTGGAGCCCGCTCCAGCAGACGCTGCGCAGAGGAGCCCCGGGGCGCGGGCCGCCCCCGACAGGGTCTTTGGCCCTCAAAACCCCACCTCCGCGAGGCTGGCAGGCCCCCGTGCGCCACGTTAATTCCACAAGCAGACTGAAGAGTCACTGGATGTTATTTTCATAATTAGGAATATTCCAGAATGTGAGGAAGCAGGTGCTTGCGTAAGGGTGCCCGTGGGGCTGTGGCCACACTGACGAGGACTTCACAAAGCCCCCGACCCAGCGACGGCGCCTCTAGGGCTTCGTTCTATGGGTCTCCTTGGACGGTGCAGAACGGCCTATGTTCAAGGTTATTGCGACACTGTTTGTGATGTTAAAAGACTGGAAATCACCTACCGTGGGTCAGGAAAGGGCTATTATCTCTGTTATGGAACAGTCGCCAATGGAATGTTCTGTGGCAAAAATAATATAAAAAATAAAAAGTAAAAATGAGAATGAGACACTCTCTGTATATCAACTGGGAAAGCTCAACCAAGCCACAGCAAGTGGGAAACTAAGGCACGGGGCGATTTCTAGAGCACAGTGATTCTGTTGGGGGTGGGGATGCTGCGTGCCTCCCCAAAAGTCCTGATCCCTGGACCCACGAAAGTTGCCTTGTTTGGAAATTGGGTCTGTGGTGATGTAAGTAGCTAAGATGAGGCCACGTGGATGAGGGTGGGCCCTGGTGCGGCATGACTGGCGTTCTCGTGGGAGGAGGGACATCTGGACAGGGAGACAGGCTCAGCACAGGGAACGCCCCAGGAAGAGACACAGCGGGGCCGCGGCGCGGGGAAGACGGACGGGGCTGGACGACGTGTGCTCTCTGTTTGCCAGAGCTGCTCTGACAGACAGCGCACACTGCCCGGCTGACACAGCGCAGATGCCCTGGCCACGCTTCTGGACGGGCCGTGGCTGCTGCAGAGCCCGTGGCGCTCTGCGGGAGGCTGGCCCACAACCCTTGGCGTCTCTTGGCTTGCTTGTCTGCCTCAGCCCACGGCTGCCTGCCTCCGCTCTGGCTTCTGGCTTGTACTCCTTCTCAGCCCACGGCTGCCTGCCTCCTCTC
>JAKSZT010031275.1:213853-233031 GCA_026826555.1 Tolypeutes matacus | reverse complement strand
CGGCTGCCTGCCTCCTCTCCGGCCTCCTCCTTCTGGCTTGTACTCCTCGTCAGTCATCTGTGTCTCTGTCCAGACCCCCTCCCCTTACAAGACCTCCAGTCAGATGGACTAAAGCCCACCCTGATTCAACCTGGACTCATCTAACACGATCTTTGAAAACCCCACTCACAAGTGAGTCCACACCTGAACTGATGACTCTAACAGTCCTATTTGCAAGTGTTTCACACCCAAGGGCCAGGGTTAGGACTCAAATACGTCTTTTGTTGGGGGCATGAGTCAATCCCCAACATCTTCTACAAGCTGAGGAACATCAAGGGGCTGCCAGAAGCTCTGTGAGGCCAGGACGGACTCTGCTGCACGCTCTCAGAGGGAGCACGCTGACACCTGGATTTCAGACTTCTGGTCTCCCCAACTGCGAGATGAGAAATTACTGATTTTTTAAAATTAATTAGTAAACTTTATTTCAACTCCAAAAATAAAATAACAGACAAAGGGCAGCTTAAGAAATTATGGAAGCATAAATTCAAAAAATTCTCTCCAGACACATTTATCGTATAAATTACTGATTTTTAAGCTACCTAGGCCCAGGGCCACTCAGCCCTGTAGGCCGTGCTGGATGGTGGTGGAAACGCCGGGGAAGCGCCAACGTGCCCTGGTGCAGGAGTGAGCCCTTCCAGGGGGGCGTGAAGGCGCCCCCATCACGAGGGTGTCCTCTGTGGCCCCTGTGGGGCATTGGCCTGGCATTTTGTCCCCAGACTGAGGAGGGGGGCTTACCAGAGGGCTCCGTGCCAGCTCTGGCTGTGCTGCTTGATCCACGCTCCCTGCTTCACTGAAGAGGCCCTTTTCTTTCCTGAGGAAGCTGGCATGTGACTCACTCACTTTCCCTGGGGTGGGGGCGCTTTTGCTCCGTTTCCACCACTGGCTTTTTAAAAGTTTAGTTAAGAAGAACAACTTCAGTTCAACACCCCGAGTTACTGCTATGTCTCCAGAAATGGTCTAGAACCTTCCGAGATTAACAAGAGGCACAGAAGCAAGACATACAAGTCATGCCCTCACTGGGTTGCAGCCCCCTCCTCAGGGAGGCTGCCCTGACCCCCATCTGAGACAGCAGCCCGCCCCCACATTGCCTTCACCCTGGTCCCCGCTTCTGAGACCCTCTTGCCCTGACCCCCATCCCACCGTCTTCCCCTCCAACAAAAGCCGCTCCCGGCTGCATGCCCAGCGCCTCCACGAGTGCCGGACAGAGAGTCCATGCTCCGTATATTTAACGACTAAACGAACGAGCAACCTCCCTGGCGGAGCGCGGCCAGGACCAAGCAGCCCTCGGCAGCCTGCTCCACTGCCCAGGCTGGCCCAGCCCGTGTGCACACAGAGCAGGCGGGCGTGAACCAAGCTGCCCAAGGAGGGCCCCTGCCCAGCCTCCTGCCCAGCAGAGGGTCACCGTCAGCCCGCAGCCAGGCCACCCTCCCTCCTTCCCAGCCAGGTGGGCAAAGCCAGGTGGCCTCAAAGAGCATCAAAAGCCCGGGGGTCTTATAAATCGGTCATGTGGACTCCAGAGAAAGCTCCGCTCACGTCTCGCGCTGTTCGTGAGCGATGCCCCCGTGCCCGGGCAGGGCCTCCTGGGCTCAGGCATGAGCCTCTAGGGTTAGCAGTTGCCCCGTTGTCTGATACATCAGAAGCCGTCACTCTGCGTGTGCTAGCGCAAAACGCTCGGAAAGCAGGCGGGCTCCACCGGGGCGCTTGCTCCGTCCGGAAGCGTGTCCGCTGCAACGGGAGCAGGAGGCCAGCACCACTCCTTCATGCGCCACCCCCAGCTCTCCGAGCTTAGGTTTTGTCATCTCTGAACCATCCCTGAGCTGCTGTGGGCCTCAGCTGGGATAAGCCATGTGCAGTATTTGGGAGGGGCTGCACTGAAATAGAAGTCCTGGTCAGTGCTTTCCTGGCGGGATGATGAGAGGTTGTGATGGAAATGGAGGCGGTGTGTCGTTAGGGTTGGACAGGTGGTTTGCAGACTGCCAGGCTCTTGGAGTTCAGAGGCGGTGAGCACAGGAAGGAGGCTCTTGAGTGAAGCCTCAAAGGACGGGCAAGATCTGAAAAGGTGGGCAGGGGACATTTGGGGCCAGCAAGTGGGTGGGTGGAGCAGCATGTGCCCTGCACGAGGAGCTGTGGTGGGCTTGGCAGTGAGGGGCCACGGTGGGCCGAAGGGGACAAGGGTGCCAGGGAGTGGGTGGAGGAACGGGAGGAGAGGGTGGGCTCCTTGCACCATCCCTCATCTGAGCAGGGTTTGGGATGGGGCTGTGGAGGGGCAGAGGAGAGCCCACCGGGAGAGGCAAGTTTAGTGGGGGTTTGTATCTCTTTTAAATGAAGTGCAGGTAGAGACGGGTTGTCAGACATCTTACTCTGGAGGCCTCTTTAGAGAGGCCTCACTGACCGTGTAAGCCAAGACCTGAAAGACCAGAGGGAATTCCAGGCTGAGGGAATGGCGTGTGCAAAGGTCCTGTGGTACCAGGGCCTGGGCGGGGCTTCCAAGGAGCCTCAGGAACATGACATAACCTGGGGCTGGGGAGGCAGGTAAGGCATGTCCTGCAGGGACTTGGTCCACGGTAACTGGTGAGCAGGAGGGAAGCAGGGACTTGCGGAGACGAGTCGTCGGAGGGCACAGGGGAGGCAGGCAGCAGCAGGAAACTGGACCAGCTGGCAGCGGACGGGGAACGGCTGGTCTAATGCAGAGGAAGAAGGAAGAGGGGTGCTCCCGGAATGGTGCCCAGGCTTTGGGGTGGCTGCTGGCACAACTTACGGAGGTAGGCATCAGGGAATGGGTTTGGGGAGGAAGGGCAAAGCACTGTGCCTGGGCGTGTCAGGCTCCAGGTGCCATAGGACAGCCACAGGATGGCCTAGCATGTCTGAGGTTGAGATGCCTGATTTGCCGTGGTATGCAGTAGATGAGGGGATTCAAAGGCTTAGAGAGATTGGAATGCTAGAATGGATTTACCACTTGAGACCTGCCCACCCACCCCAGGAATGTCCAGAGGACACACCTTTAACCAGGACTGTGGGGAATAAATTTGTAAGACTAAGTCCATCTTCTCTGAAGAGCTCAGTGGTTGCTCTTCTCTGCAGTCCAGATATTACTGTAGGGGGGGCTGTAATGGAATTGGAATCCTTAAACACTATGGGGATGATGGGATCAAGGCCCGGTAAAAGTCAAGTATGGGCAGTTAATCACCAAAGGCAAGGTAGGCGTGGCTACCGCAATGAAAGACAGATTCAGAGCAGCACTCAGAATAGTCTGAGTCACATGGAGTCATGGGGTTGGCTAATAGATCATGGGGTACCTAGAAGTGAAATACACGGGCAGTCTACTAAGATTTCTTCTGGATCTGTATAAGCAGAAGAGTTCCAGGTCAAGAGAACAAAACCCTAACTCTAATTACAGACGCAGAGAATCACGGCCCCTTAATCAGTTCCCAGACTTGAGACAGTTTACAGACCCAGAGCCCCTTGAATGAGGAGAAGGCCAGGTCCCCTTGGGGAAGGATCGTGTTAAACTGCCCAAAATTTATACAGTTAATCTTCCTCCCACCTTTTTCCAGGGAGACCTACGGCCTTTTGCCAGAGTAACTGTGCAGTGGGAAAAGGAAATGATCAGACATTTCGGGGATTATTAGACACTGGCTCAGAAGTGACATTAACTCCAGGAGACCCAAAACATCACTGTGGTCCACCAGTCAGAGTAGGGGCTTATGGAGGTCAAGTGACTGATGGAGTTTTAGCTCAGGTCCGTCTCACAGTGTGTCCAGTGAGTCCCTGAACCCATTCTGTGGCTATTTCCCCAGTTCCAGAATGCATAATGGTAATAGACATACTCAGTAACTGGCAGAATCCCCACAGTGGGTCCCTGACTTGTGGAGTGAGGGCTATTATGGTTGGAAAGGCAAAGTAGAAGCCTCTAGAACTGCCCCTGCCTAGCAACATAGTAAATCAATGGCAATAATGGATTCCTGGAGGGATTGAAGAGATTAGTGCCACCATCAAGGATTTGAAGGATGCAGGGGTGGTGATTCCCACCACATCCCCATTCAACTCTCCTATTTGGCCTGTGCAGAAAACAGATGGATCTTGGAGGATGACAGTAGATTATCGTAAACTTAATCAGGTGGTGACTCCAACTGCAGCTGTGCCTCAGATGTGGTATCATTGCTTGAGTAAATCAACACTTCCCCTGGTACCTGGTTTGCAGCTGCTGATCGGGCAAATGCTTTTTTCTCAATTGCCATTAGTAAGGACCACCAGAAACAGTCTGCTTTCAGCCGCATTTTATAGCAGCATTATTCACAATAGCCAGAAGGAGGAAACAGTTCAAGTGTGTTTCACAAAAGGTGGCCCATGCACACGATGGATTATTCTGCAGCTGTAAACAGGAGTGGAGCTCTGACATGTGCCTCAACATGGATGGGCCTTGAAGACATGCTGAGTGAAGCAAGCAAGGCACACGAGGACAAACGCTGTGTGGTCCCACTTAGATGAAAAATCTGGAATAGACGAATTCATAGAGAACAGAGGTCACAGGGGATGAGGGCGGGGAGGGGGAGGTGTTGCCTGGTGGGCACAGAGTGCTGCTAATATTAGAAGTTTCAGAAAGGGGGGGACGTCAGCCCCGGCGACATTCTAGAACGTGTTTCCACACGGAGGGGGTGGCCCGTCGCGGGGTGTGCAGAGGGAGGGATGCCCTCCAGAGGCTGGGGCTGTGCCGAGGCTGCAGTGTCCCGAGGGGGGCGCTGGGAGTGGCCCTGGCTTGGGAAGACCAGCAGTGGGGAGCGGCTTCCAGACACAGGAGCAGGTCCCCGCTGGGCCGGCCCTGCTTCCCGGGCCAGAGCCCACAGCAGAGCCTGCCGTGCAATGCCTGCTTTGTGGCCAGTGCGGCCTGAAGAGACCTCTCCTGCCGTGTGTAGGTTTAGGGCGGCCGTCTCACAGCTCTTGCCTGGCTGCATCTGGTCCACACATGGGCTGGGCTTGACCCTTGTCTGGAAAGTCGAGGTGGCTGTGGTCCCCAGGTCCCCGTGGACAGTCCCCTTGGGCCCGCCCCCACCTGGCTCCTGGGGCACCCGCAGGCCTCACCTGGGACAGCACCTGCGTGCATGGAAATTTTCCATCCCAGAAAATCAAGCGACTGTGCCCAGCAAAAATCCTACTGAAACCATTCTTCTTTATTGCACAAAGGATCAAAAGGCACAGCCGTTCCTTTCTTCTCCGCTCTCCCCAAACCTCCCCTTTGCCTGCGGAAGGACCTGGCCTGGGCCAGCAGCCACTTCTGGGCAGTTCGGCCGAGCCGCTCCTCTGGCCTCTCAGGGAGGCTCGCGGCCAGACCCAGCCTCCTGCCCGCGTTGGCCGGGACATGCCAGCTCGGCCCTGCCCTCGGCCAGCCGAACCTCGGCCGGCACGTCTGTCCTCCCTTGCAGCGACCGCAGGCGGCCCAGACGCACACCCTGTTGCCGTGGCGCCCGCGAGGTGGCGGCGTGGCCTGCCAGAGCGCTGAGGGTGCTGCCACCGCCCCGGGCCGTCCTCGGAGCCCCCCAGGCCAGCTCCCTCTGCCCCGGTCTCCAGCCCGCTTCTGCCGGGGCCTCCTCTGCGTTTGCCGCCAGTCGCTCCTCCAGGGTGGGGTCCCAGAAACAGAGCTGGGGCTTCAGACCCCAGCCAGCGACGTCTTTCTTTCCTTTGTTCAAAATTGGAATACGTCCCTTACGATGAAACTCAGGTCTAGAGCGAGGTTTGGCGGTCGGTCGTCAGTAGTCACAGGATTGGGTGGCCTTGCCCACGTCCAGCTCCTGAACAGTTTCACACCGTTAGCAGCCGCCGCACCCCCTCCCCAGCCCCTGGCGGCCCCTCCTCTCGGTGGATTTGTCTGCTCTGGAATCCTGTCACACGGGTCCTCTGTGACTTTTTCCACTTAGCAGGATGGTTTCCCGTCTCGTGCGCCTGGATGCTGGTCCGTCGACGGGCTCACCAGCTGAGGCACCCTGGGTGGTTTCCTCTTTTCGGCAATTATGAATAATGCTGCCGTGAAGACAGTTTTCTTTTTAAAAGGGAATACTGAGTGAGGCTAGGACAACATGGAAGGAAACTCGTTAACTTGTTAATTTTATCCTCATGGTAGGGGGTGCAGAACTTTTCTTTTATTTCTATATTGACCATGTTGTATTTTTAATTTGCAAAAGAAAAATATAGCTGATCTTAAAAGAGAGGAACAAGAAAACGTGCCTGGGTGCTGTGAGGAGGGCGTTGGGCCCAGGGTCTCGCTAACGGCAGCCCCTTCCGACCGTCCAGCTCTGCAGACCCTCGTCCAGCTCTGCAGACCCCCGGCCAGCTCTGCAGACACCCCACCACCACCCTGGGGCCTCCACAGTGGCTAGCATCGTCCGTTTCTGGATAACGCTGCTGGCTTCCATCCCTCATCCTGGATTTATGCATATTTTCGGCTGTAAGTGAAAATGAAGCTCTGAGACAGCCTGTAACACGGAAGGACCTTAAAGACACGATGCTCGGTGAAATGAGCAAGAGACACAAGGGCAGAGTCTGTGCGCCAGCATGCGCAAGCCGTGACGAGAAACAGAAAATCCACAAGGCTACCAGGGGAGGGCTAGGGGCGCCGGGAAGGGGAGGGTTTGCTCGTAAAAAAGCCAGAACCATTTTGGGGTCTATGAAGATACACCTCCTGGGTTCTGCAGCTAAAATGTGAGCACGCGCCTACTCATTTCGGAGTTACGTGCTGGGTGCGGCCAGGTAGAGTGAGATAACGCCCTTACTTGGCCAGGCTCTGGGGTCACTCCACAAGCTGCCTGCCAAGCTGGCCTCGCGTCACTTGGGGCTGCTGGCCTGGGCGTAGGTGCAGGGTGGTTATTAGCTGACGCTGAGCAAGTGCAAATGGCCAATTAAAAGGAAAAAAAGCAACCGAAGAAAACCCAGGAGGCCTCATTAGAGCCCTCTGGGTGCCTGGTTGCACAGGCAAGGGCTGGGTGAGCTGCTGCGGCTTTTTTACCACAGGCGGGGAGTCCTCGGGGCCCAGCAGACCCAGGGGAGAGACCCCAGCCTTAGCTGGGGACTTGCGGTGCCCTGGACCAGGAGAAGCCAATGGAGGCTGAGGACCACAGTGTCTGAGTCTCCCACTTTCACACGGCCCCTACCAAGGGCCCAGGAAGCACGAGGCTCCACTGAGTAGAGGAAAAGGGGGCGCTGTCATGGGAGCCTTGGGGAGAGGCTGTGAGAACCACCCGGAGCTGCTGGAGCGGTCCACAGTAGAGAGAGAAAGGGAAGCAAGAGAAAGGGCACCACGGAATCGGGATCCGGGAGGGCAGGAGGGTTAGCTTTACCCTTGTCCTTTGAGCGGTCTGCACACATTTATACACTATTTACAAATGCCCTATTTCACACTAAAATACGAGGAAAGAATTAAACCAGAATCACGCGGGCACCCTAACCCCTCTACTCCCCATCAGTGACTCCCTGACCTGCTGGGACCTGGGATTTTGTCGAGGATCCCAGAAGGCCAGGCCGCTAGGAAGGCGCTGTCTGCAGCTCCTTCAGGAGCTGGTAGGCTACAGCCGGGGCCGGGGGGACAGAGCCCGGAGGCCCAGGGCAGGCCTGCCTCTGCCCGCCCGGCTCCCGGCACCCTCTCCTTTCGGGGTGCACCTGTCTTTCCCTGTCTCTCCGGGTTGCCCGGCCTCAGGACGGCACATGTGAACCCAGGCCCCTAGAGGAGAGGTCTGCACCCGCCGTGCCCGCTCTCCTGTCCTTCCAGGGCTGTGATGTCCATCCTGGCGGGACGGGAAGAGGCAGGGCCACCAGGGTGGGTGGCGTGCAGGCAGGCCTGGCATTTGAGGGGGACGGCCACAGAGTGGGGGCACATTGCCTGGGCTGACCCCTGGCTCCTCTGCTCCTCTGCTGTGATAGCATTTAATTGACTCCGTATCAATGAAAATTAGTGCAAACAGCAATTGTGCAGACAGTACCACGCGGTGTCCTCTGCGTGCTTCCTGCTGACCTCGGGGCAGGCGTGGGGGCTGTTGGGAGCTGCTGTGCCCGCTTGCTGCTTCCGAGCTGGTGGGCTCGGGGTCCTCATGCCCCCAGCAGAGGGATTGGAGGAATCAGCCGGAATCGCCACCACTGGGGCTGCAGGAGCGGAGGACATCACCTCGCCCACCTCCGCCGTTTGACCTCTGACAGGCCGAGGTGAGCCCCGAGGGAGGTGTGGCCGCCTTGCCCACGCCCGGCTGGGCCCTGGCAGCCGCTCAGACGCAGGTTCCCTCCCACCCGGCACTCCCGCCCGTGCTGTGCCACAGGAGACACGTCTGTGCGCACACAGGCTCAGCATGGATGCCTTCGGGAGTGTTAAGAGGAACCTCCTGGCTATTCGTGCACAGCTGGGGCCTAGTCGTACCAGATAACAGGCTACGGGACAGTCAAGACGACTGAAGTGCAATGCAGCCCCTGATGTGCCAATACCTCTGCGGTTAGTAAGGGGCAGCAAGTCGTAGGAAGAGCTTTCTGGAAAGACCCAGCTCTACAAGAGCCTACTTCTTATTGTGCAAAGGGGCTGCCTGACCGGTGACCTCTGGCCACTGAGCGCCGGGAATGCAGGATGTGCTGCGGGTGCGAGGAGAAGGCAGCAGACCGCCATGCACCACGTCCAATTTTAATCTCGAAACAGGTGTTTGGGCAGGGTTTCAAAGACAGTACAATAAAAGAAACATAAAGGGGGCGGATGTGGCTCAGGTGGCTGGGCGTCCGTCTCCCATATGGAGGGACCTGGGTTCGATCCCCGGGACCTCCTGGTAAAATTAAAAAAAAATAAAAAATAAAAAGAAACATAAATCACCCCCTTCAGTTGTTTTTGTTTTTTTTTTACATTGATTCCATGTTGAAATGACCACATTTTGGTTATCTCGAGTTAACTGAATTATATAATTACAACTCATTTCCTTTTTTTTTTTTTTCCCATCCATTTTTAACCGCCCCCCCACCCCCGTTTTTGCTGTTTCTGTGTCCATTCACTGGGCAACTCTCTGTGTCCGTCTCCTGCCCTTTCTTCTCATCCTTCTCCTCCTGTCTTCACCAGGATTTGATCCTGGGAACCTCCAGTGTGGGAGAGAGGCATCCTGCCACCTGTGCCAGCTTAGTTCCTGGTTTCTCGGTGCGTCTCGTCTTGGCTCTCCCTTGTGTTGCTCTCCTGTTATGTCTTCATCTTGCTGCATGCGGTGCACCCATGCACGGGACCTGATGGCGCACCCGTGCGTGGGGCCTGGGGGCGGGGCCTGGTGGCCCGCGCGCCTTCTATATTTTTCTTTATTTTACTGGGAGGTCCTAGGGATTGAACCCAGGTCCCTCCATAAGGGAGACGGTCACCCAACCATTTGAGCCACATCCGCCCGCCTCATTTCCTTTTTTAAATGTGGCCACCCTAAAATTTTAAATGATGTCTGTGGCTCGTGTGATATATTTCTGTTGGCCTAGGATGATGTACATCAAACCACTAAGCATGGTCAGCATTGGGGTGGGGTTGCCAGTGAGGGCTGGGAGAGGTGTCTGAAGCAGAACTTTCATTTGGTACTTCATACTCTTCTATATTTACGTATTCATACACTACTCTTATAACTATTAACAAACAAAAGAGCCCTGTCATTGTGCATCCCTGTGATGGTTAATTTCATGCCACCTTGGCTAGGTTATGGTGTCCAGTTGTTTGGTCAAGCCAGCTCTGGCCTGATTGTTACTGGGAGAGTATTTTGTAAATGGATTCGCACCGATAATCAGTTTATTGCATCTGCAGCTGATTGCATCTACAGTCAACAAAGGAGATTGCCCTCAGTGATGAGGGAGTGTCATTATCCAAACGGTTCGAGGCCTAAAAGCAGAATGGAGTATTACAGCATCAGAAAGAAGAATGCCCGTCTCTACTTCAGCCAGCCCACGTCTCCTGGAGAATCCAACTTCACCGCCACTGGATTCTTCAGCTTGTGGCCTACAGAATTCAGACTTGCCCATCCCCATAGCCCTGGGAGCCAATACCTATGATATCCATCTATCTATCTATATCTATCATCCATCTATCACCTGCCATCTAATTATTTCTATCTAACTTCTATCTATTTATTATCTATCTAACCTATCTCTATCCATCTATCATCTATCCATCTATCCATTGTATATATCTATCATCCATCTCTATATCCATCCATCCATCCATCATCTATCAATCATCATGTATCTATCTCTAGCCATCTATCATCAATCATCTATCTTCATCTATCTATCTATCTATCTATCTATCTATCTATCTATCTATCTAATCATCCATCTCTATATCCATCCATCCATCCATCATCAATCATCATCATGTATCTATCTCTAGTCATCTATCATCTATCAATCATCTATCTTCATCATCATCATCCATCTCTCTCTCTCTATCTATCTATCTCTAGCCATCTATCTATCATCCATCCATCCATCCATCCATCCATCATCATCATCTCCTTTTAGTTCTGTTTCTTTGGAGAACCTTAATATGCCACCTGGCCAATGTATTTACCATCTCACCGTATTAGACAAATTTGCCTGCTCTGATTCGCCATCTCCATTGAGAAGCCATGGAGGAGTCTTGAGGCCTACCAGGCATTCTTGACCCTTGAGCAGAGAATACAGGACAGATGTGCTGTGTTGAGGGAGGGCACTGAGCTTGCCCCGTTCATGGAGATGGCCCACCAGGCGGTGTGTGTGTGTGTGTGTGTGTGTGTGTGTGTGTGTTGTGTGTGTGTCATGGCAACAAGAAGGCCTGGGCTTAGGGGAGGGGCAGTGATGGGGCCCGTTTCCATCTCTAGCACTGTAAATGCATTTTTTCCACCTGGGTAACAATTGAAGATGCAGTTTTCTGAAAAAAAAAAAAAAAAAACAAAAAATCAAAAACAAAACCAGCCAGATTAATTCTAGTAGGTGCTTTCTATGGGGTCCTGGGAAAATTGCTCCTGTGGGTGATATGTGTCATGGGCAGTGGACCCCAGCTTCTCCCACATGGAGGCTGGTGCTGGGGGCTGAAATTCACTCACCATTTGCTGAGTCTCAGAACAGAGCTACAAGAAGAGGCACTGGGCAGGTGCCTCTGCATAGCACTGAGGGCAAGGTGGCTCTGGCCACTGACTGTGAAGGGAGAGTTTAGGACATTATACCCCATTTACCTCTGGGTCATGGAAGCCCAAGAGTTGACTCCCATTATTCCCTTGGGTGAGAGCTTCCATTTTCCCAGGTGCAGAACACACACAAACACACACACACAAATTATAGGACATCTTGAACACATTTTCAACCACAGCAAAAAAGAATTTTCTAAAAATATCTAATGCTCCAATTAGTGGTATTTTTGGTTGATAGAATATCTGCTTTGTTTTCACTTAGTTCAGAATGAAGATGACCAGCAACTTAAAATGCCTGAGTGATTTTCCATTTCTTTTATTTATTGACCTTGCAAAGCAAATAAACGAGGTTGCAAAGAACCAAACCAAACAAAATTCCAAACTTCTCCTAGAAAATAACCAATAACAAATAAACAACCACAGCAAACACATTCAACATTTGTTGACATTTTCTGGGGCTTAAAATACATTGCAAAGAGTGGATAATTTATGCTACAAATATAATTGCAAATGCTATGAGTTAAAATTACAGCTAGGTGGTTTGAAAATTATGTGGGGAACATTATTCAAGGCAACTCTTCTTGAAAATCAAGATTTGTTCAAGTCCACTCACAAAGAGAGCAGCTGGGCTGCCTTCTCAACGCCTCCTAAAGAATGGATCCCGACAGAGTGAACCTGGATCATTTTTCTTCTCCTTCCTTCTATCACTTCATTCTCAGCTGCTATCCCATCAACCAAGATACTACACTGTTAAATATTCTCATTCTCCACCCATCCCACCATTTCAGCTAATTTTTGCTAGACTTTAAAAAAAAGATATATTTTCTGATAACAAAAGTAAAATATTTGTTACAGAAAGTTCTGGAAAGAGGAGGAGGAGAGGATGAAGAAACATACAAAAAAGAAAATAAGCATCACTATAACACCCCCACCCTAGGACAACGATGGACAGAATTTAACGTAGTCCCAGGCTTTTGTCTATAAATAGATGAGATGTGTGTAATGAAAAATTGTGTCTTTCTGTGCAGATAATTCGGTAATTTGCTTTTTTCCCTACTACATTGTGAACATTTTTTCTGTGTCCTTATTATGATTTTCTAAGTTATTTAAAAAAGTGGCTGCACTATATTCCATTCTTTGGATGGACCGTGATTTACAGGGCCTTTCCCCTAATTTTGGACATTTGGATTGTTCACTGTGAGGCACAGTAGTGAACAATGCTCTCGTGAAACTTTTTACGCCCAATTTTTAGCCTTTCTTCTGGGTGATTTCCTTTGAAGTTGTGGAAGCAATCCACGCTGCCACCAGCCCCAAGAGGGAATATGCTTTTCCTCCACTCTCGTGTTGTCCGAGCAATCTCTTCCCTGAAGCTTTGGCCAACAGTTACGCTATTGGCTGGAAAAGCTCACAGGTGTCACCCCTCTAAGAACGCCAGCATTTTACAGGGTTCTCCGGAATAGCGCCTTCAGGAAGCAAAGCAACCGAGTGGGGTGGCAAGCAGGGGAGGCAGGAGCAGGGCCAAGCCTTCTGCTCAGATCACAAGCTGGACCCCGCGGGAGGCTCAGCGGTGGGGGGCCCAAAAGAGTGCTGGGCCCCCTCAGGGCATCTGCTGGGCCGTTTCCTTTCCCAGAGCCTCTTGGCGCCTGGGCTGAACACAGAGCCCACCAGCTTCCCCAAAGGGCCCCATCCAGCTGGCACCCAGGAGGAAGCAAGAGCCACACACCTGTGCTTACCTGCCCCGCACCTGAGCTTGCCTGCCGCGCACCTGAGCTTGCCTGCCGCACGCCACGATGGTGGAGCTGGAGCGCGCGGCCGGCCTCCTCCCGCCTCCCGCTTGGGCAGGGCTGGGAAGCGGGGCGAGGAGGGCCGGCCCCCTAGAAGAGCCGTCCATGCCGAGCACGTGAGCGCCTGTGCTGCTTCTCGTGACCCCACGAGCATCGCCCCGTGACCTCGCTCCCAGGCAGAAGAGGAAACCAGGCCCCCGAGAGAGTGGGGAGGTGGGACTTCCCCTTTGAAGTGACACAGCCCCCCACCCCTCCCCAGTCCTTCCCCTGCTGGAAACGCCCCTGGGCTGTGCGTAGCTGAGACAGTGGGACCTGGCATTCCTCACTCGGCACCCGGCCCGGGTCGGGAAAGGCGGGCAGTGCGCCGCCCTGAGCCAGCTGAGGGCCGTGTGCGCGCAGCCTTCTCTCCAGCAGCAGCCAGGGGGTCCAAACAGCCGCGGGGAGCCCCTGGGGTGCACCAGCTTTCAGCGCCTTTCTCAGCCCAGCAGGAAGGGAAACGCCCAAAGCCCGGGATCCGCTACTCAGCCCGTCACCCAGGAGCTCGGGCCCTGCCCCCACACCTGGGAGGCACCTGGGCGCCCCCGCACACAGCTGGGAGGCACCTGGGCGCCCCCGCACACAGCTGGGAGGCACCCGGGCCCTCCCCACACACCTGGGAGGCACCCGGGCCCTCCCCACACAGCTGGGAGGCACCCGGCCCCCCCGCACACAGCTGGGAGGCACCCGGGCCCTCCCCCCACACCTGGGAGGCACCCGGGCCCTCCCCACACAGCTGGGAGGCACCCGGGCCCCCCGCACACACCTGGGAGGCACCCGGGCCCCCCCGGGCCTGGGGCCCTCGTGGGGCCGAGAGCATGGAGACCAGGGAACTGGTGGTGCTGATCCAGCAGGGGCAGGAACCCCGGGGGCTGTCAGCCAACAGCCTGCACTTGGCAAACACCAGGCCCTTTCCAAGGAATAGGGAATGGCAACGGGAGCCGCCGCCTGCCAGAAAGAACACTGTCCTGCTGGGGCGGCCCTGGCGAGGCTGCCCTGGGGTGCGCTGCCTGCCACGGGGACGGCGGCCCCAGGTGGCTACTGAGCACGTGAACTGCGGCCAGTCCCGCTAAGCTGTGCTGTGACTAAAGCACATGCGACTGCCAAGACCTACGAGGAAAAGCATGAAAACCATCTCATTAATAGCTTGAGTCTTCAGCCGAAAGAAAAAGACAGGAGAGAGAGGCTTGGAGGAGAGTGTAAAAGGCAAGAAAAGCAGAGAACATAACCAAAAGAGTAAAAAGACAGACAAAAATAAGATAAGACATATGAAAACCAAAGAATAAAATGGTTTACGCAAGTAAAACCTGGGCATTTATAATCTATAACGGGAAATTGTAGTCTATAAATCAGCCCTACCAGTCTTCAGCCCCTTACCCTCTACCGGGAACCCGTGATCTGTTATTTCTCCCATTTCTCTTCCCTCCCTATCTTAATAAATTACTGGCCTAACTCAAAAAACAAACAAACAAACAAACAAACAAAAAGGGATACAGCAAAGGCAGTCCTGAGAGGGAAATTTACAGCCCTAAATGCCTATATTTTTTTAAAAAAGAGCTAAAATCAAATATCCAACTGAACAACTGGAGAAACTAGAAAAAGAACAGCAAACCATTCCTAAAGCAAGCAGAAGGAAAGAAATAATAAAGATTAGAGCAGAAATAAATGAAAATAACAACAACAACAAAAAAAAAAACAATAGAGAAAATCAACAAAACCAAAAGTTGGTTCTTTGAGAAGATCAATAAAATTGACATACTCTTAGCTAGACTAATGAAAAAGAGGGAAGATGCAAATAAAATCAGAAATGAAAGAGGGAATGTTACGATTGACCCTACAGAAATAAAAAGGGTCATAAGAGGATATTGTGAGAAACTATATGCCAACAAACTAGACAACCTAGATGAAATGGACAAATTCCTAGAAATGCACAACCTACACTGACTCTACAAGAAATAAAAAACTTAACAAACCAAACACATTAAAGAGATTGAACTGGTCATTAAAAATCTCCCAAGAAAGAAAAGTCCAGGACCAGTTGGCTTCACAGGTGAATTCTACCAAGCATTTTGAGAAGCATTAACACCAGTCCTGTCTAAACTCTTCCAAAAAATTGAAGAGGAGGGAAAATTCCCCAACATATTTTGTGAAGCCAACATCACCCTAATACCAAAGCCAGATAAAGATACTACAAGAAAAGAAAATTACGGATCAATCTCTCTAATGAACATAAATGCAAAAGTTCTCAACAAAATAGTTGCAAATCAAATCCAACAGCATATCAAAAGACTTATACATCACAACCAAGTGGGATTTATTCCTGGTATGCAAGGGTGTTTCAACATAAGAAAATCAATTAATGTAATACACCACATTAACAAATTGAAGGAAAAAACCCCACATGATCATCTTGATCGATGCATAAAAGGCACTCGACAAAATCCAGCATCCTTTCTTGATAAAAACACTTCAAAAGATAGGAATGGAAGGAAAATTCCTCAATATGATAAAAGGCATATATGAAAAACCCACAGCCAACTTCATACTCAATGGGGAAAGATTGAAAGTTTTCCCCCTAAGATCAGGAACAAGACAAGGATGCCACTGTCACCATTGATATTCAACATTGTGCTAGAAATTCTAGCTAAAGCAGTTAGACAAGAAAAAAATAATAAAAGGCATCCAAATAGGAAAAGAGGAAGTAAAACTCTCACTATTTGTAGCTGATATTGCCCTATATTTAGAAAACTCTGAAATGTCTACAACTAAGCCACCCAAGCTAATAAATAAGTTCAGCAATGTGGTAGGATCCAAGATCAACACACAAAAATCAGTAAATTTTCTGTACACTAGAATTGAACAATCTGAGGAGGAAATCGGGAAAATTTTCACTTACAATAGCAGCAAAAAGTCTCAAATATCCAGGAATCAATTTAACCAAAGATGTAAAGGACCTATATGCAGAAAACTACAAAACAGTGCTAAAAGAAATCAATGAAGACCTAAACAAATGGAAAGACAATCTGTGTTCATGGATTGGAAGACTAAATAATGCAAAGATATCAATCCTACCCAAACTGATTTATTGATTCAATGCAATACCAATCAAAATCCCAACAGCTTATTTTACAGAATTAGAGAAGGCAATTACCAAATTCATCTGGAAGGGTAAGTGCACCCGAATAGCCAAAAGCATTCTAAAAAAGAAGAGTGATGTGGATGGAATTTCACTACCTGATCTTGAAACATATTACAGAGCTACAGTGGTCAAAACAGCATGGTACTGACATAAAGATAGACTTATCAATCAGTGGAATAGAATTGACAACCCAGAAATAAACCCTCACCTATACAGTCAACCGGTTTTTGACAAATCCACCAAGTCCACGTTAATGGGAAAAAACAGTCTCTTCAACAAATGGTGTTGGGAGAACTGGATATCTATAACCAAAAGAATGAAAGAGGACCCCTATCTCACCCCCTATACAAGAATCAACTCAAAATGGATCAAAGATCTAAATATAAAAGCCAGGACCATAAAACTACTAGAAGAAAATGTAGGGAAACATCTTCATGACCTTGTAGTAGGTGGTGGTTTCTTGGACCTTACACCCAAGCACGTGCAACAAAAGGAAAAATAGATAAATGGGACCTCCTCAAAATTAAACACTTTTGCACCTCACAGAACTTTGTCAGAAGGGTGAAAAGGCAGCCAACTCAATGGGAAAAAATATTTGGAAATCACATATCTGATAAGGGTTTAATATCCAGGATATAGAAAGAGATGTTACAACTCAACAATAAAAAGACAAATGACCCAATTAAAAAATGGGTGAAAGACTTGAATAGATATTTCTCCAAAGAAGAAACACAAATGGCAAAGAAACATATGAAGAAATGCTCAACATCACTCATGATTAGGGAAATGCAAATCAAAACTACAATGAGATATCATTTCACACCTATCAGAATGGCCACTATTAAAAAGACAGAGAACTACAAGTGTTGGAGAGGATGTGGAGAGATAGGAACACTTCTTCTCTGTTGGTGGGAATGCAGGATGGTACAACCACTGTGGAGGACTGTTTGGCAGTTCCTAAAGAAGTTGAATATAGACTTGCCACATGACCCTGCAATACCACTACTGGGTATATACCCAGAAGAACTGAGAGCAGCGACACGAACAGACGTCTGCACACCGATGTTCATAGCCACATTATTCACCATTGTCAAAAGTTGGAAACAACCCAGGTGTCCATCAACAGACGAATGGATAAACAAACTGTGGTCTATTCATATGATGGAATATTATGCAGCTGTAAGAAGAAATGAAGTCGTAAAGCATATGACAGCATGTATGAACCTGGAGGACATTATGTTGAGCGAGGCAAGCCAGACACAGAAGGACAAATACTGTATGAATGCATTACTATGAACCAAATATATTGTGTAACATATTGTTTGATTCAAAAACTTTTTTATACATGTCCAGTAATTTAATTGAGAAATGTATATATTTATTCATCTGTGTTTACTTTTTAGTTTTAATTGTTTATATTTTCAATTATTAAATGTACAAAATAAAGTAAAAAAAAAGCATGGTTTTAGCATAAAGATAGACACATTGGTCAGTGAAATAGAACTGAGAGTTCAGAAATAAACCTTCACCTCTATGGCCAACTGGTTTTTGACAAACCTACCAAGTCCATGTTAACGGGACAAAACAGTCTTTTAAAAAAATAGTGCTGGGAGAACTGGATATCCTTAACCAAAAGAATGAAAGAGAACCCCTTTATCACTCCCTATATAAGAATCAACTCCAAATGCATCAAGGACCTAAGTATAAAAGTCAGGACTATAAAACTACTAGAAGAAAACATAGGGAAACATCTTCAAGATCTTGTGGTAGGTGGTAATTTCTTGGATCTTACACCCAAAACACAAACAACAAAAGAAAAAATAGATAAATGGGGCCTCCTCAAAATTAAACACTTTTGCACCTCAAAGGACTTTATCAAAAGGATGAAAAGGCAGCCGACTCAATGGGAAAAAATATTTGGCAATCACATATCCAATAAGGGTTTAATATCAATGATATATAAAGAGATGCCAAAACTCAACAACAAAAAGAAAAACCACCCAATTTAAAAATGGACAAAAGACTTGAATAGACATGTGTCTTTCAAGAATAAATACAAATCGTGAAAAAAACACATAATAGCTTGTATCTTGGTTACATATTGAAATGATATTCTGGATAGGTTGGGTTAAGCAAAATATATTATTAAATTTAATTTTGCCTGTTTCTACTTAAAGAGGCTACAGAAAGCTTGTGGCGCTGCAGCTGTGGCTCTCTATTCCATTTCTATTGGATGGCGCCAAACTGGGGGATCGCTGTTCTGGGGGAACAGTCGTCTCTCCGGAGGCCTCCTCCATGAATATCACCTGGAATGACTCAGAGCACGGGGAACATGCGTGAGAATCGTGGATGGGAGAGCTGAGCAAACGCGCTCAGCTCTGACAACAAGGACGGGTAAGGCTGACTGGGCAGTTACTATGCCAGGCCGGTCCTGCGTGCTTTCTGCATAGTGCCCAGTTCATCCCTGCCCAGCCTGAGGTGGAAGGACTCACTGTCATCTGTGCAGAATGAGGACCCCGGCTCGAGGGAGCAGGCAGTCAGTCACGCCAGTTAGTAGGGGGATCTGGACAGCAAGCTGTGCACTCACTGTTGTGGACCCCAGGAAAAGGCAGTGGTGGGCCGGGCTGCGGGTAGGGGTGCTGCAAGGAAGAAGGCAGCACCCGTGCTCTCTCACCAAGGGTCAAAGCAGGCGAGGACTTGCAGGGGTAGGAATGTATTTGTTATAGAAAATCATTAAAGTAGAGTATTGGCAGCAGCAACAGAAGAGGAGGAGGAGGAGAAAAAGAAGAAGAAAAGGAAGAGGAGGAGGAGGAGAAGGAGGAGAAGGAAGAGGAGGAAGAGAGGAGAAGGGGAGAAGGAGGAGGAGGAGGGAGAGGAGGAAGAAAGGAGAAGGGGAGAAGGAGGAGGAGAAGGAGGGAGAGGAGGAAGAGGGGAGATGGGGAGAAGGAGAAGGAGGAAAGAGAAAAAGAAGAAGGAGGAGGAAGAGGGAGAGGAGAAGGAGAAGAAAAGGAAGAGGAGGAAAATGAGAAGAAAAGG
>JAKSZT010031275.1:191555-213843 GCA_026826555.1 Tolypeutes matacus | reverse complement strand
GGAGGAAGAAGGAGAGGAGGAGAAGGAGAAGAAAAGGAAGAGGAGGAGGAGAAGGAAAAGGAGGAGAAGGAGGAGGAGGAGGAAGAAGAGAGGGAGGAAGAGGGGAGAAGGAGGAAGGGGAGGAAGAGGGGAGATGCGCAGGAGGAGGAGGAGGAGGAGGAGGAGGAGGAGAACCTGTAAAGAAGAAAATAAGCGTCCTAGGATAACGGCTGACAGTGTTTCAATGTATTCCCAGGCTTTTTTCCATGACTATATTAGACATGTGTGTGTGCATGTGTGTTTATAGTGAAAATCGGGATCATTCTGCACACATAATTTAGTAATTTACTTTGTTCTTCACTATATTGTGAATGTTTTTCCCTTTCATTATACATTTTTTCGTCATTTCAGAAGTGACAGCATTATATTCCGTCCTCTGGGTAGAGCGTGACTTATGGGGCTATTCCTCTAGTTTCGGACATTTCGGCTGCTCACCGGGTTGCACAGTAGTAGACAACGCCATGATGAGCTCTTCATGTAATTTGGGGCATACCTTCAGGATTATATCCTTAGGATGATGTTAGGGGTCGAATCCCGTCCCCCCCAAAAAGGTATGCTCAGGTCCCAACCCTGGCCCTGTGGGTGTGAACCCCTTTGCAACTAGGACCTTTGACGATGCTGTGATGGACTGAGGGGTGCTCAAGCTGCGAGCGTGCACCCCTAACCCAGCACGGCTGAAACCCTTACCCGCCAAGGAACTTGGACACAGAAGGGGAAGCCGAAGGGAGCAGCAAGAAGCTGGAAGTCAAAGGAACATGGACGAGAAGGGAGAAGATGCTGCCGTGTACATTGCCACGTGATGGAAAAGCCAAAGAACCCCCATGTTGTTGGCCAGACAGAAGCCAGCCCCCCAGCAGAAGGGAGCCCTGTGGCCTCCGGAACCGCGAACCGAGAAACCCCGGCTGCTAAGCCGGCCGCCGCCCGCTGCATTCCTGGGCCCCGAGTGGCCGGCCGCTCTCCCAGCTGCCTTGCAGTGCCCTGAGTAGGATAAGCTAGCCTCTCTCCGCGGTTCTGCCCGACAGTGAGGACAGCGACGGGTAAAGGCTTCCGGGGTGGCCCCCCTAAGGGCTCTGGCCTGTGCAGGTCTGGAGCTGAACGGGCCCCAGGGGTCTCCGTCCTCAATACTGGCCCCCGCTGGGATGTGAGCTCGCCGGGAGCGGGACTTTCCATGAGGCCCCTTGGGCTTGGGCGTGGCCAAGGGGGGTCTTTACAAGAGGGTGAAATTCAGAGAGAGGAGGGGAAGCCACGGAAGCAGGAGCCAGGCGCCGCCAGGGGCCTTGCGGTGGCCGGAGCCGGGGTGGCGGGGCCGCGGGGAGAGAGCGGGCCTGAGGAGGCCTCGACTCGGCTGCTCTTCCCAGCCTGGAGCCGTGAGCTTGGGAGCCAGGGCGGTCCCCAGTGAGAGCGCCGCCTCGGTGCCTGCGTTCCAGCGGCCAGCAGGCTGAAGCAGGGCGCAGGAAGGGCGCAGGAAGGGCGCCTCCGGGGCGACCGGGGTCCCATCCGGGGACCTTCTGAGAGCCCAGTGGACGCCAACTCCGTCTCCTGCCCCCTGCCCCCTGCCCCAGGCCGGACGAAGGGCTCCGCGGCGGGGTGGGCGGCGGCCGGGACGCCCAGGGTGGGAGCGGGCCTCCCTGCAGAGGGGCCGCCTGCCCACCCGCCGCTCCGCCTGGCCCTGAAGCAGAGGTGGCCCCAGAGCGCCGGGGACGACGGGGTGTCCTCTAGGCCCACTTAAGGAGAGGGGAGCACGGGGTGTGGGGCCCTAGGGGGTGCCCCTCCCCCGCGCTCTGGCTCCCCAGCCTGCTGTTGCAGAGGACTCCCCGGGACCTCCCCTGGGCCAGCCCCTCTGCACAGTCCACCTGGGAGTCGGCTGCTCTGGGTGGGCCCTTCCAATGCCTGGACCTTCCTGCCGTGCCTCCGGGATTCTGAGACCCCTGCACGTCACCCCCCACCATCCCCTTCAAGCTGACCACACGCCAGCAGGTAGCCCACCCCTACACGAAGCGTGGGCAGCGTCCACCTGGAGGAGGCCTGGCTTGGGACAGGGCTGTGGCTGCTGGGCCCCAGGGGACACCCTGGCCTCTCGGCCAGTTGCGCCCCCACCTTGGCTTCTGGCTGGCAGGCAAACTTGGGGGTCCTTGCTTTTCCATCACATGACCGTGCCCTTGGCGGCGGCGTCTTCTTTCTCAGCCGTGTTGCTTTGGCTTCCAGCTGCTCGCAGGCGACTGGCCTTGCTGTCCTCTGCAGGTCACGCGTCCCCGTTTAGAGCCCTGCCTGCCTGGTCCAGGGTTATGGTCCTGACTTCTTTTCCTCCTTCCCTCCTCCTCCTCCTCCTCCCCACCCCCCACCCCCTGCTCCTTTTTTCATTTTGATTTTTTTTTCTTGTTTGTTTTATTTGGTCTTTTTTGTTTGTCTCATTTTTTCACTGTTTATTTTTCCTCTTTTTTAAATTTCTTCTCTTCCTCCTTCTCCTTTTCTTCCTCCTCCTTTTCTCCCCTTTCCTCTTCTTGTTCTTATTTTTTTTTCATTTCCTTTTTATTGGAGAATTTCAAACATATACAAGGGTACAGAGACGAGCACTACAACCTCACGGCCAGGCATCGGGCTGCAGCAGCCATCTGCTCACACGCGGCCTCGGTCCATCCATTCCACCCTCACACACCCTGCATTATATTTAAGCAAACCCAGATTTATAATTGTATCCAAGTAAATATTTCAGTGTGTATTTCTAAAATATATTTAAAAGACAGGGAAGCAGATGTGGCTTAGGCAATTGGGCTCCTGACCACCATATGGGAGGTCCTGGGTTTGATATCTGGGGCCTCCTGGTGAAGGCGACCCGGATGCACCTGTGGAGAGCTGACGGCCCGCGCCTGCGGAGAGCCGGCGCAGCAAGATGACGCAACAAAGGGAGACAAGCAGTCACGGAAAAACGCACAGCGAATGGACACGGAGCAGACAGCAAGCACAAGCGGCAAGGGGGGGCAATAAATAACTAAATTTAATCCTTAAAAAATGTGAAATGAAGAAAATAATTTATCTTTTTAAAAAAGATGAAAACTACATGATCATGCTTGGAAATTAGTAATAACTCCTTAATATCCTCAAATATCCAGAGTCTAAATTCTCTTATTGTCTCACGGATGCTTTGCTCATAGCTGGCTGCTAGAATGAGGATGCACAAGAGGACCACGCCTCGCATGTGCTTGCTAGGTCTCCGCGGCCTCCTCTCTGTCCCCCACTCGCTCCCTCTCACTCACTGTAAGTATGTCCTGCTAGGGTTTTGTTATCACTCACAATAATTCTTCTCTGTGTGGGTTCTCTGAAAGCCTGGCACACAGTACAGTGGATTTATTTTTCTTTGAATTTTTAGGAATTGATTTTTAAAGCTTTGTTTTATAATTATGTAGAACATTTATATTATTGCAAAAATCAAATCCACAAACAAGAATTTATTCAGAGAAGCCTGGCCACCATAACTGCCCCCCGCCCCTCGTGCCCCCCTCGTGCCCTCCTCGCCCCGGTGAGCTGGACTCAGCTAGCCCCTGCCAGCGGACCTCCGGGGGGCTTCCAGGCGTCTGCTTCACAGATGGCAGACGCCTCGCCGGCGACCCCTGAAGTGGGTTCACCTAAGTGCTAATATCGCAACCTTTCCCTCCCGGGGTGGCCGTTTGCGTTCCCACCAGCGCCTTATGAGAGCTCTTGCTTCTCCGGAGCATGTCAAACTTCTGGATTTCTGCCAATTTTATAGTTAAGAAATGGTTCTCAGTATAGTTTTGACCTATAGTTTTCTTTTTTGTCTTCAGAATCATAAAATCAGTTTGGGTTCATAAAACGAGTTAGGAATGGTTCTCTCTCCTGTTTTCTGTAACAGTTTGCGAAGGATTAGCGGTAACTTCTCTTTACATATTTGGTACAATTCACCAACGAAGCCACCTGGGACTGGGATCTTCTTTTGTGGGAAGTTTTGAAATTACTAATTCAATCTCTTTACTTTTTATGGCTCTATTCAGATTTTCTACTTCCTCTTGAGTAAGTTTCAGAAATAGGCGTCTTTCCAGGAATTTACCCATTTTATCTAAGCTATTTGATTTGCTGGCGTGCATTTGTTCATAGTTTTCTTTTATAGTTGTTTTTATTTATGTAAGGTCAGTAGTGACGTGCTCTCTCTCCCTCCAGATTTTTGTCATTTGTGTCTTCTCTCATTTTTCTTGGTCAGTCTAGCTAATGGTTTGTTACATTTGTTGCTCTTTTCAAAGAACCAACTTTTGGTTTCACCGATTTCCTGTTCTCTGTTTTATTTATTTCCACTGCAGTCTTCATGATTTCCTTTCTTCAGCTCGTAGCCTCACCGAGTCGACACGTGGAATTAACCATCACAAACAAGCCTTTTAAAAGGCCGGTGCTTGGAGCCCGGCTTCCACGGCCTTCTGCTCGGCAGGTGGCTAGCTCGAGTCCGTGGCACTCCTCAGGCTCCCGCCCCCCGCCCATGGCCCACCCCAGCATCGCTGGCCCTGCTGCCTGCCGCCTTTCCTCAAACCTGCCCCAGGCTCCCACCCAGGCTGCATGCCAGGCTTGAACCCCTTCCGTCAAGAAGCCGCCTCTCTTTTTACTTTCCGATCTCGTGGCCACTCCGATGGGAATTTCCTGAGGTCCGCCCTGCGCTCCACACATGTGGCCCTGCTCCCCTGCCAGCCTGCTCGGCCCTGGGAAGTCGTTTCCGAGTCATTCCGCGGCCCTGCCCGTGCCGGCAGGACCTCGAGCACGGCAAGGCCATGTCGGTGCGGAGCTGACCGTGTCCGGGTGTCTGGTCAGCAGCGCTGGCCGGCGGTCCTCAGATGGCTTTACACCATTAGCTCATGGACTGCACCTAAACTGACAAAGGAGCTGCACTTGGCCATCGGGCCTCTCCTCGGCCCACCAGCTGGAGGTATGAAAGCCAGAACTGAGGATTTCAGAGCCTGAAGTAACCACTCCCCCCTCAGCGTCAGTCAGCCAGCTTCCCAGGGGAATGTGAACTCGATCCAGAATCTCCCTGACTGAGCTTCCCGGCTCGTGGCCTGCCCTACAGAGCTCAGATTTGCGCGTGCCCGCAGCGGGGCGAGCCAAGACCTTATAATAACTCATATTATATCATATGTATAGGTCAGTTCTGCTTCTCTGGAGAGTCCTGGTACAGACATAGCAACGCAAACATGCACGTTTGCTCCTGGCATTGACCGCAGCGGCTTGGCTTCCACCTTCCATACATCTGAATTATGTATACACGTTTCTAGACAGAATAGTATTGACACGGATGACTCATTGACAGCATCTCTGAAATAAAGAGACCAAAGTGGATGATTCAAGGAATTATTTGCCTTGTAAATGAAACTCACATTTCATGGAATGACGCCTCTACGAATGAAGAAGTCTAGAGAGTAATTTAAGATTCTTGGTGCGGTTATAAAATAAAATCATCAAAACAAATAAGCGGATAACTAGATTAGGCAAAGACCTGGAGGGCTATCGGTGTTTTTGTTATCACAAACTCTGCCTCCATTTCTATGTCAATCCTGCCTTGACTGATGGAAAAACAGCCCAACTTTTTCTACTTGGGGAAAATGAGACCCGCAGACATTTGGAACATGGGCCTTGGAGATGCCCCTCTCTGTCAGAGGGGCGAGGGTCTCCCTGGTGAGCCTCGGGGCCAAGCTGGGCACCACTAGGGGCTGGGCACTCTCCAAATGGCATTTGCCCAACAGGAATTAGCCCTGGAGGCAGCCTCTTCCCACCACGCTCTCCAGGTTAGCGGGAGCTGAAGTTCTCCTTGACAGGCCTCGATGGCTGATCGTTCTGCAGTGGAGAATACAGATCCCTGCAGACCTGCCATGGGAGGCCGCCTCCCCTGCCCTCCCCTCCCCTGTCCTCCCCTCCCCTCCCCTGTCCTCCCCTCCCCCTTTTCCTGTCTTCTTTCTTAGTTTTTGCTTCTCAGTGGGTTATGGGGCAATGTTGGCAGGTGAAATGTGCTAGAATAACAAACACATAAATGAAAAACCTGCCAAGCATTTACTATTTTTAGTTTCCAGAATAATCTCTACAATGAAAATTAAGCCAGTAGATTTGCAGTAGAAATAATCAATTATGTCAAAGCTTTGTAGATGTTTTACGGGAAGCAGGGGGCACATACGAGTCCAGAACCTGGTGTGGCCCTGTGGGGTGGCCTCAGCCACAGGAGGGGCCACAGCTGGAGGTGAGCCAGAGCCTCCGGAGCTCTGCAGGGAGATCGCCATCGGAGCTGGTTTTCCTCCTTGCCAAGGCCTGGCACCTCACACCTGCGGTCCACCAGCCTGCCACCTGCCTGAAGCCCAGGTGTCCTTGTGCTGGCACCTGTTAAAGCCCGAATAGAGCACGTTGCCCTCTGGTGGGACTGACGGGGACTTTCAAATCCAAACACCGTGACTAATGCTTCTTAAAATCGCCACTTTGGAGCCAAAATGTGGGTCCAATGATATGAAAGTCAATTTGACCTTTTTATTTTCCCGTCAAGACTTCTGCATTCTTAAGAAGAAATTTGGGCAGGAACCATGGCAAGAGGTTATTTTTGCTTCAATCTGACTTCTTTTGTTTCTAGCAGCCGATTGCATGAAAAGAACAGAATCGTTGGGTAAAAGGACGGTGTGACGCCACATTGGCAGCTGTGCCTTCTCACCAGGGGCGCTGGAAGGCACACCAGCCTTTGCAAAAGGTCTCCACGCGGCATTTCCTTCCGTCACGAATCATGCACGATTTGAACGTTGGAGACCGTGAAAGTCTTCAGGATGATTTCCTACTAGTCTCATCTCTTTCAAGTAATCCCTCACAGCTACCAAAACTTGGATTTTGTCTATTTTGGTTATGATAATCCATAAAGGAAAAAAAAAAAACACCCCAAACCAAAAATATGGTTGCATCCAGTAAAGCTCAGTAAAATTTCTAAAACAAAATGTTCTGAGAATAGAGCATTTCTGTCACTTGAGTCTTTTGTTTAATTTAACAGAAAGACATTGAATCTTAATCTTTTGAAAAGTTACTGAAAAACAGGCCACAGCAGAGCTGCTAAGGGGAAAGGCAGCCAGTGTGGCAGCTGCAGTGCAGAGTATGGAGACAATAGGAGGTATTCTGGCAGTTTGCTTTATTGATTTATTATTTATTTATCTTCCTATGTTTTTACTTATTTTTTAAATTTACGGCAGTTTACTTTTTTCTCTTTTCTAAAATTTTTATTAGCGCAGTTGTGGGTTGACAGAATATCCATGTGTAAAATACAGGATTCCCACACACCATCCTACGCCAACAGCATGCATGGGAAGGAACATTTGTTATAATTGGCGATAGCATTTTTTACAATATTACTATTTTTTAACAGTTTTTTCTTTCTTTATGTTCGTTTTTTTTCTTAGGTTACAGCAGTTTACTTTTTCTGCTTATTTCATGTCGGTGAGATCATATAGTCTTTGTCCTTTCATATCTGGCCTATTCCATGCCACATGATGCTTTCAAGGTTCATCCCTGTTGCCACATGCATCAGAACTTCATTCTTTTTTACTGCTGAATAATACTCCACTATATGTCTATACCACATTTTGTTTATCCCTTCACTGGTTGATTGGGTGGCTTCCTCTTCTGGAAATTGTGAATAATGCCACTATGAACATCAGTATGCAAATATATGTTTGAGTCCCTGCTTTAAATTCTTTTGGGTTAAACCTAGAAGTGGGACTGAGGGGTCATGTGGTGATGGTAATTTTATCCTTAACTTTCTGAGAGCTTGTCAAGCTGTTTTTCACTGTGGCTGCACCTTTTACATTCCCACCCACAATGTGTGAGTGTTCTGTTTCTCCACGTCCTTGCCAACACTCGCTGTTTTCTGTTTTTTAAACAGCAGCCGTTCCAGTGGCTGAGAGATCTCAGGGTGGTTTCGATTTCATTTCCCTGAGAAAGGATGGTGTGGGCGTCTTTTCATGTATTTATTGGGCATTTGTATATCCTTCACGGAGAAACATCTGTTCAAGCATTTTCCCCATTTTTAATTGGGTTGTTTGTCTTTTTGTTGTTGAGTTTTAGGAGTTCTTGATATATTCTGGATATTAAACCCTTATCAGACATATGGTTTCCAGCCATTTTCTCCCACCCTGTTGGTTGTCTTTTTTAAAAAAAATCAATTTTACTGATACATATTAATAAAGCATACAATTTATCCAAAGTGTACAATCAATGGTATTTGATATAATCACATAGTTGTGTGTTCATTACCTCAATTATTATTAAAGCATTTTCATTATTTCAATAATAATAAACAAAAAACAGACAAACAAGAAAATTCCTCCCCTCTCAATCTCTTCGTTTCCCCTGCTGTACATGACTGCTATTTCCGGCTATTCTTGCACAATTATTTATTTGTTTATTAAGCAGTTTTATTGAGATATATTTAAATATGATATGATCTACCCAAAGTGTATAATTAATGGCTTATAGATTAATCCCAATGTTGTACATTCATCATCTCAAAAATTTTAGAACAATTTTACTACTCCAAAAAGAAAGACTCCACACCCCTCAGCATTCCTTCCTCAGACCTACATAACCACTAATCTAATCTCATCTTTATAAATTGATTTATATTTACACTTTCTATAAATGGAGTCGTACAATATGTAGTACTCTGTGTCTGGTCTCCTTCACTTAGTACAATTTTTTTGTCTGATATTAACTTTTGTAGTATTAACCTACATTTGTTCAGCTTTAAAGAAAAATAGTCATATATGCAATTTCATCCATATTCATATTTCACATAATATATTTATACTTCACATATATTCATTTCATAATAGTGCAATCACACAGTATTTGTCCTTTTGTGTCTGGCTTGCTTCACTCAACATAATGTTCTCCAGGTTCATCCATGTTGTCATTTGTTTCATGACTTCATTTCTTCTTACAGCTGCATAACATTCTATCATGTGTATACACCACAATTTATCATCATCAGTTGATGGACACCTGGGCTGTTTCCGGCTTTTGGCAATGGTGAATAATGTGGCTGTGAACATCGGTGTGCAGATGTCTGTTCGTGTCACTGCTCTCAGTTCTTCTGGGTATATACCTAGCAATTGTTTTGACGGGTTCCATGGCAAGTCTATATTCAACTTCCTTAGGAACTGCCAGACAGTGGTGGCTGCACCATTCTATATTCCCACCCACAGTGAATAAGCATTCCTAGCTCTCCACATCCTCTCCAACATTTAGTTTTCTGACTTTTTAATAGCGGCCAGTCTAATAGGTGTGAAATGATATCTCTTGTGGTTTTTTTTTTTTTGAAGTCATATGTAAAGATTTTATTTTAAACTGTGACTAAGTCATAATGTACTTGCTATTCTCAAAAACCCAGTGAGGGGAGAAATGCAAAACAACCAGAAACTCATAGTAGAGGCCTCAGGGTGGGGAGCAGCTCTAGAGGTGAACTCAGAGTGCAACACGGAATGCAATGGGGTCCTGAGGGGCTCAGCAAGCCAGGGTCACAGCTGAGAGAACAACGTCACTGAAGTTGAAGGTTTTCTCTTTCTGTTCCAAGCGACTGGCCAAAATACTTTGATCTTCGCAAAAGAAAAATTGCAATAATTTTATAATAATTCAATAATAATTTTATAAGACTTCTAATATATGGGTATGACTATTAAGCAGAATAAACTTCATAAAAACAAGCTTTAAAAACAGTAAAATCTTTAGAAAAGTGATCTGTTTTAATTGGGTCTGTTCCATTTCAGGTCCTAGTATACAGCCCAGTTTAGAAATAATGTAATGGTTGTTGTGGAAATTGGTCAAATTCCATAGCTCTTCTGTGGTGAAATGGGCACTCAAACTCAGATTGTTCTGACTCTGAAATTCAAGATCTAATTTAATCTCTTCTACTGAATCCCACTGACAGGTTCATGAACACAACCAAATTATTAAGTCAGTATTCATTAAATGACAAACCCTCAGTAAGTCTCTTCTAAATGTTTCTTGATAATCATGTCCCACTAAATCACAGAGTTTCTCAAGAATTTTTTTCAGTGCTTCCTTTACTTCCTTGTTCCTCAGGGTATAGATGAGTGGGTTAAGCATGGAGGTCATCACGGTGTAGAAGAGGGAAACAAACTTTCCCTGGTCCTTGGATCTACTCTTGGCCAGCTGCAGATAAATGAGGATGATGGTTCCATAGAAGATGATGACCACCATCAGGTGGGAAGTGCAGGTCCCAAATGCTTTCTGTCTCCCAGTGGCTGACTTGATCTTCAAAACTGCTTGAGCAATGTAACCCATAGGAGGTTAGGATGAGTGACAAAGGTACCACGAGGAATAATATGCTAGCCACAAAGAGCTCAGCCTGGTTGAACGTGGTGTCCACACATGCCAACTTGATGAGCACAAGGACCTCACAGAAGAAAGGATCCACCTAATTATGGCCCTGAGGACAGACCTCCACAGGATTCCTAGTGTGAGGCTTGATGGATGTGAAAGGGTTTCAGGCCATCTCTGTGAATCCTCCCTTCACAGTAACCATGTGCAGATAAGTGCCTCTCACATCGTCAAACTTGGGATTTGCTTCTCTCTGCACAACAGAATGCACTGTCTGGTCTCGGTGTTGGGCTCAGAAAGTTTCTGTCTAATCTGACCTTGGAAAATGATTTTCTTTCCTCAGAAAAAAGTTTCTTCATATATCAAGTGAGGGTGTTAACATCCATTTCTTGATGCATCTAAAATATCTTGCCATGAAGAATTGAAAGCATATTTTCTGTAAAAGATGATATCTCAGCAGGCCCGATGAACTGTGAGTCAAGAAGATGGCTGTGAACTCCTTTTTTATTGTGTTGAGTAGTTCTCACTTTGCCCTTTACTGCTCCATGGTGACTTAGATCCAAAGTGGCTGGCGATCAACTCATTGCAGTCCTTGAACTCATGCCTTCAACTCTACATGTTTGTGCTTCCTCTCATTCCACAGTCATTTCTTGAGTGCTTATCTTCTTCAGGTCTCTAAATGGAGATGAGATGGTGAACTTGTCTTCAGGTAGATCATGCACGCTACCAGCGGGCTGAGGCGCGGGCGTGCGCGCTCGCTCCGCCGCAGGAGCGCACTGGGGGCCAGTAATCCGTCCCTCCCTGCACTCCTGAATTCCCGCACCGCGTCCGGGTGGCCCCGGCCCCAAAGCACCCCCGAGCTCTTAAAGCCCCCGCGCCCCGGACTGAGAGGGACTTGAGAGGCCCGGAGAGTCAGCAAGCGCTGAGGGCTCATGGTGTCCCAGGGCACCGCGCCGCAGAGAGCTCTCAGGTGGCTTTGATTTGCATTTCCCTAATCGCTAGTGACGTTGCACATTTTTTTCATGTGTTTCTTTGCCATTTATACTTCTGTGGACAGTTGTCTTTTCAAGTGAGAATTTAACCCTCACACTGAAGGCCTAGCTATTGCAATTTCTATTACCCAATACACCACATCTGCTTTTTGACAAAAGATTATGAGGCTTGTTAAAAGGCAAGATGAAACACAGTCTGAAGAGACAAAGCAAGCAACAGAACCAGACTCAGATATGATACAGATTTTAGAATTATCAGATAAGGGTTTAAAAACAAAACTATAATTAATATGCCTAATGGAAAAAGTGGACAACATAGAAAACCTGTAATGTAATATAATCAGAGAGATGGAAACACCAAGAAAAACTCAAAAGTAAATGGCAGAAATAAAAAATCACTGTAACAGAAACAAAGAAAGCTTTTGATGGGCTCATCAGTAAACTGGACAGGGTTGAGGAAAGAATCACTGAGCTTGAAGATATGTCCATTGAAAATTCCAAAACTGAAATAAGAGGGAAAAATGAAAAAAGGAATATAACATCCACGAACACAAATGTAATACACCATATTAATAGAATGAAGGAAACAAACACACATGATCAAATGACAATTGGCAATTGACATATGACAAAATTCAACACCCCTTCCTGATAAAGACACTCAGAAAACTAGGAGTAGAAGGAAACATCCTTAACATGATAAAAGGCATATATGGAAAACCTACAACTAACAGCATACTCAATGGTGAAAGACTAAGATATAGTGAAAAGATAATGAGAAAAGGTTCAGTTCACCAGGGAGTTATAAGAATTCTAAATGTTCATGCACCTAATAACCTAGCTTCGATATATACAAAGAAGCAGAATTTGGCAGAATTACAAGAAGAAATCATGAGAGATTTAAACATACCTTTCTTAGTAATTGCTAATAAAACGGACGAAAGGAACAAGAAAGATACAGACAATCTGACAGTGCAATTAACAAAAGTGGCCTAAGAGGCATTCCTAGAAGACTGCATCCAACAACTGTAGGAGGCCATTGCAAAGCGCGCATGGGGTGTGCTGTGCTCTCTCCTGGATACCTCCTGTGATCAACACGTGTGTTCCCAGGACCTCAGGGTTCAGCAGGCAATCCCTTCTCCCCATCGCCACCCCTCTTCCTTTCGGAACTCTCCTGTCTTCGGCAGAGGGCAAATTAGAAGTACCCACGGCCTCTTACATGAATGCAGCACCCTTGCAGGTGGGAGTCCGGAGCTCAGGTGATGGCAGTGTGGGCAGGGTGAGTTGCTGGAAGGGTTTCATCAGGTGTTTAGTGGGGAGAAATGACAAGCCCAGAGGTGGGTGGAAAGAGTACTATCATCCCCATTTCACAGATGGGAAAATCAGGGTGTCACAGAGCTGATGTGTGAGGGAGCCGTGCTGAAGCCCTGTGTACCCTCGTGGTTTTCATGTGCCTGCCTGACCTTGACAGTGGAGAAAGGGCCATTGCAAGGCATAGCTCCCAGAATCTCTTGGGTTGTCTAGTGGGTCATAAATTCGTTTCTGAGGCTCCCCCTTGGGACCTCCTGAGGTCAGTGTGGCGGGTACAATTCAGAGCTGCCAAAGGCCACCAGCGGAGGGGCAGAAAAACATCGTAATGGCCGTCATTCTGCAGAAGGCAGGACTCTAAGGAGCTGGGCTCAGAAAGGAGAATTCAGAACGAAGACAACAGTTTCACAGAGAGAGGAGGTGAGGGGCAGGCTGGTGGAGTGGAGGGGGGCAGCCCAGGGCTGCGGAGACAGGGTGGCAAGATTCCATTTGCTCCCACAATTGTTCCCAAACCTTCAGCAACACTTGAGCTCATGCAGCTGCCTTGGCTAAGGGTAGCTTTGGGGGTGTCCACAGGCTCAGATCTACAGTTGGGTATGGCAGTGAGAAGGGGGAGTTGCAGGAGCTTTGGGAAGCTGGAGTCCTGGGGTGGGGAGTGGGAGTCGAGAACTTCTAGGAACAGCGGCTCCCAGGGACCTTTAGAATTCTTGGGTACTGGTCTCCCAGGATATAGGAAATGAGGCCACAAACCAATTTGTGGTGAAAGTGCCGCGTGGGGCTGGAACTTGGGGCCCCCAGTGGCTAAAGCAGCCTGTGCCTGGGGTTCGCTCCCTTTTCTTGTTTGCAAATGTGGAGCCTCAGGCCCAGGGAGGTGGGTGACTTGGCGCCCCACACACATCATCCAGGGCTTTGTCTGCAGGCCCCGGCCCTCTGCCCCACCCCCCACCCTGGTGCCCCATGTGTTTATCAGGGCAGATGTACAGAAGACTATTTCTGCAAGGGGTGCTACCTGCTGCTGCCAGCAGCCTGTGAAACCACAGAGGACGTGGCTGCTAGCACCTGGCAGGGCCGCCCAGGTAAGGCCTGCTGCATTGCCCCACGGCGCCGGCTGCGCCCCGGGACGGTACGTGCATTCTTACTTGGGGTGCCCCAGCTCCCTTCCTGCTCCCAAGCCCGAGCTGGTGCTGGTGACGCCGCCTGGCATAGGGCTTCTCTGCCTCCAGGGCCACGAGGGCGCCAAGAATCACGGGGGAGACCAGGTGGACGTGCTAAGGGCAATCCCCTCTACCCAAGCCCCAGCTGGAGAGGAAAGCCTGGGGGTGGGGGGGGTGGGGGGGGACGGGGGGCGGGCCCTCTGCTGTCACAGTTTTTCAGCCCGGGTCGGCGTTCTCATTCTGCGCTGGGACCCGCAAGTGCTGTAGCCAGTCCCGGCCAGAGGCCTCCAGCTTCACACCCAAGGCGCCTGCCGCCCCCGGGAGCCTGGCAGGGGACGCGCCACCGAGGTGAAACCTGGGCCCGCGGGCTGCGCTCTCTGCTGCCCCCACCTGGCCGCGCCAGAGCAGACCCACCTGCCGCCGGCCAGCTGCCTGAAAAACCACAAAAATTGCTGCTCTTCCACTATTTCGGGCCTACACCAATGGCCATTTTAATGGTCTCGACCTAACGCCATTATTGAGAAAAAACCCAGGTGGAGGGACCGAATGCAGTGAAGGGCAATCCCGTGTATAAAGGGCCACCCCAGCCTACAGCTTCCGCGCATCTCAGGCTGGCCCAGAGGTTTGCATCAGCTGTCTGTGGTCCCCCTCGCCCCCCACCCAGGGCAGCCCTAAAGCCTTGGCACAGCGACGGCTTCAGCAGGAAAGACCTGCCCCCAGCTGCCAGCCACCCGGTTGAGCTTTCCAGAGACTCCTTGGGACCTGATGGTAAGAGGCAGCTACACTCTGGGAGGGGGTCCCCAAAGCGTCCACCCTTTACAGCTCCGCCAGCATCACCCCGAAGGCAGGGCAGGGCAGGGAGAGGAGGGCAGCAGGGCTTATTGGTGGGCAGAGTGGAGGGTATCGCCCCAGGGACTTGTCCCTCACAGTCCCAGCTGTGGTGGAGGAGCCCAAGCCCTGGGCCGTGGGTGTGAGAAGGAAAAGAAACAGTTGGCTCCTCCGGGTGTGTGTGTCCCAGGGACAGACGGGGAGGGTGCACCTGACACCTGAGTGGGCCCACCTGGCCTAGAGCTCACAGAACCCTGGAAAAGAAGCGAGAGCTCGCCATGTGACCAGGGACCAGCAGACCAACCTGGCAGAGGGAAAGAACCTGGGAAACTCAGTGGCTGGGGTCTGTGGGTGACCTGCGCTCTCGCCGCCTCAGTTTCCCTGCTGTGATTTGGGAACCCTCTTCACCTCAAGGGTAGGGACGTGCTGGTGTGGGCATCCTGGTTGGTAAAATGTCAGGATACATCCTTCCAGGTCAGTAAGTGGCCATGGCACAGGCCACGCCCTGGCACCCCTGGCGTGTCTCCACAACACTTGAAGGGTCAGTGCCGGGCACACCTGCCCCTTGCCCTGCCTGGAGTCTGGCCTCTCTGTGACAACCCACTGTTTACAGGGTCTGGGAAGCAAGTGAGTTCACGTGCAGAGAAAAGCTGTGGAAACTGTAGGATGGCAGCAAACAAGGAATTTCCACTCCTGCAGACCTGAACGTCAAGGAAGGCTTGGGGCTGGGGTTGGGGGTGGAGGGTGTGAGCCAGGGGCAGGTGAGAGAGGGGGCAGCACAGCCAGCATGTGACCTGGGGAGTGGAGGCCCCGGCTGCACTCACACCCCCAAGGCCGGCGCTGCCCCACCCTGCCCCTCTCCCCATCTCTGGGCTCCACGGGAGTTTAGCTCCCCACCTCTGGTATTTCTCTTACGTTCTAAAATTATGGCTTGGCTGCCGCCCTCCAACAGTTGCCTTAAAATAGAAATCGCTGAAATGAACCACCCCATTCCCCACCCCCCAAAACCCAAGTGCCGCCCTTGGGGGCTGAGCGCTGGGGGCGCCGCTTCCCCGCCCTCTCCTCGTGTTCTGACCTCCCGGCCGAGCTCACCTCCACCCTCCTGGGAGGCCCAGGGTCCCTTCCCCAGGGCCCACCCAGCCCCCACGCGGAGCCGATTCTCGGGAGGGGTTTGTGGGCACAGCGGAGGGCGCGCCCTGGCCCGCCGAGTACCAGGCGGAATGGGGGTGCGCAGGGGCCCAGAGGAGCCCGCGGGGCTGGGAGAGAGCAGGCTGCCCCCGCAGGGACGTGGGGAGGGCGTGGGTGCCCCGCCCGGCGGCGGGGAAGGGGCAGGGCAGCGACACCGGGGCGCACGGGCACCAGAGGCGCAGCCCACGGAGACCCAGGCCGCCGGCACCTGCTGGGCTGAGGGATGCGGGCGTCTGCGGCTTCTGGGGGTGCCCGGGCACGGCGCCAGTGAATGGCCAGGGCACAGTCGATTCCTGTTACATTCCGACGCCCCGGGAGCCCTAGCTGCTAATAATAGCCAGGCATTGGCAACCCAAGAAATTAGTGCCCTGAAAACCCCTTTTGCTACTAAATGAGATTCCAGAAGCAAGAGGGCCTGGAGCGCGGGACCGTTACAGAAAAGAAGGAAGGAGGCCACGGCGGCCGCTTTGCGCCTTGCCCAGGCTGGCACCGGGAATGCAGGGCCGGGCGCATTTGGTTCATTTTGTTATTAGCCCTTCCCAGGGGGTTCTGCTTGGCTGTCAGCACGTGGGGATCACGCTGCAATGATAGGGTGAAGGAAAAGAGCAACGAGGAGGAGAGGGTAAAGAGTTTCAAGGCACTCACAGCCCTCCCCCGGGGCACGCCCCCCACCCATTCAGCAGGCGCTGGCTGAGCTGGGGACACAGGTGAACACATTTCAAAGCCCGAGGTGGAAAGCGGGAATCATGCTCCCCTCTGCTCTTCACCTTGATTTGCGTTCCTGGGGTATGACGCTGTTGTAAATGGGACCTTGGGAAGGGGTTACTTTTGGTTGAGCTGTGGCCGACTGATGAGGGTGGGTCTTAACCTGTGTTACTGGAGGCTTTGTTCAAAAAACCTGGAAGTATGTGAATGTTCTCACTGCCCTGATTTTGGGATAATCAGGGTGGGCGAAACATTCACTATATTAGAAACCATGCATGTGTCCCCAGACCTAGTTTTTCTCCCTAGGTCTGGTTTTTGGAATGCTGGTGATAAACTAAGCCTGATTTGTTATATCATCCTGTATGGGGAAAGACTGTAACTTTGGGTATCTTTGATCAACCTTAGGAGATGTAACAGAGGGACAGATGTGGCTCAGGTAGTGGGGCATCCGTCTCCCATACGGAGATACCTGGATTTGATCTCCGGGACCTCCGGTAAAAATTAAAAAAAGAAAAATATAGAAGACGCGTGGACCACCAGGCCCTGTGTGTGGGTGTATGCCAGGCCCTGTGAGCCACGCAGCAAGATGATGACATAACAGGAGAATGACACAAGGGAGAGCCAAGACAAGATGCACTGAAAAACCAGGAACTGAGGTGGCGCAGGTGGCAGGACGCCTCTCTCCCACACTGGACATTCCAAGGATCGAATCCCAGTGAAGACAAGAGGAGAAGGATGAGAGGAGAGGGCAGGAAACAGACCCAGAGAGTTGCCTAGTGAAAAGACACAGAAACAGCAAAAACGGGGGGGAGGGGGTAAAAATGGATAAAAGTAAATAAATAAATCCTTAAAAAATGTATAAGGGAGGAAGATTTGGACTATAGTTAGCAGTAGTACTTTGACGATGTTTCATGATTTGTTAACAAATGTTTCAATACAATGCAGGGTGTTTGGGGGGTGATGTGTGGGAGCCCTGTGTGATGTTATGCATGTTTGTTTTCTAAGATCATGGTGTTTACTGAACACTTATAGTTTATGTTAAGAAACGGGTTAGGTCACTGGGAAAATTCCTGCCTTGCATATAGTTTATGTATGTTCATGTATGAATGGTATACTTCAATAAATTGTGTTTTTTTTTTTAAAAAAAAAAAAGACCCAAAAAACAAAAACAGAAAAAACTGGAAGTCACAGAAGCTAGAAGGGACCCAAGATGCAGGCCAGGGGACCCTCGGATTGCCGGCGCCAGCGCCAGAACGCCGTGGAGTTTGGGCGAAGCCAGCCCTGTTGATATGTTAGTTTTGGACTTGTTCTAGCCTCAAAACGATGACCAGTCCCACGGATGGGGCACCCTTACCACAGCATCTTCCAGGGTCCTGTTTGCAAAGGGGTCCCACCCACAGGACCAGGGGAGGGACCTGAACATGCCTTTTGTGGGGGACGCGATTCAGTCGCCAGGAGTAGGGCAGCCCAGGCTCACCCAGGGGTCTAACAAGGGGGCAAAGCCACCGAGACACCCAGAGGGCTGGCCAAGGTGACGTCCCTGATTCAAAGATCGGCTCCTGAGTTTCTGGTGTCAGAGGGAGCCCTCCACCGCTCCGGGTGCCAGCGGTGCAGGAAAGCAGAAGGGAAAGCATCAGGGGTGCCGATGGGACGTCGGGGCTGATCCTAGCGCCTCCTCCCAGAAGGCCTCCTTAGAAGCCGTAGTTCGGGGCTTTCTTTTCATCAGCGATTTTGCTTCTCAGCGTGTTAGCTGCTGCGCCCAGGCCTTAGGGCAGAGCAGGCTCTTGGGACTTTCCGCTCGCTGGAAGGCAGGAGCCTGGCACGCACCCCCTCCGGGAAGAGGGGCCCTCCTCAGCCTTCACTGGCAGTGGCTCACACTGCCAGTCCTCTAAGAGCGGCCCTGCGTGTGCACCTGTCTACCTGAGGCGCTGCTTCTCCACCTCCATCACAGCTCACCTGCCTCCCCTCCCCCTCCCAGACACCGCCTGTCGCAGTTCGGGGGGCTGGCTTCTTAGCGAGCTGTGGGGAGGGGGCTTTGTGTTTGGGGGCGGGGGATGTCGCGCTGGCTCGTGGGCCTCTCGCTCTGCCAGGCCAGCGGTGGATTTGTGCACGTGGCCCTGTCTCTAAACAAGAGCTGAAGACGATGGCCGTCCTGCCCCCCGAGCCCCAAAGGACGGGCTCTCCTGTTCTTGAAACGGGGGCGGCGTCGCCTCTTTATAAAAGGAGCGCCCTCTTTGCTTTCTCCCGTTTGCATTACGGGGCGTCAGGGCTGCGGAGCGCCTGGCCACACGTCTGCCCGGCCCGTTTATGGGTGGGCGACCTCTGCCCTCGCCCACGTGACCTCTCTCCCAGGGCGCCACCTCGGCTCCCTGCTCTACCGCCGCTGTCCCCGGCTTCCAGGACACTGCTGAGGAAACACACCCCGCCTGCACCCGAGCTGCTCCCCCCCTCCTTCTCCTGCACCCCCCAGGGGAAGCAGAGACCACCACTGAACCCTGACCGGGGTGCTTGGGCGGGTGTCGGGAGGCCTCCTGTGCACATTGGGCTGGGCCCCTGGCCGCCCCTCCTCACCTGAGCGCATCCTGGACTCAAATGGTATTGACGGCGCTGTGGCGTCCGGGGCACAGCCCACCTTCAGCATCCACCTTTGCAGGTACCGTCTGGGGCCCCTAGCAGCAGCCACAGCATCTCTCCCCACTGCCGTCTCTGAACGTCCTGGGAACCGCCCGCTTCCCCAGCCTTCCGGCCACCACTGACCCTCCCTCCTATTCGAGCCCACACCCGAGTCCTCTCTCAATCCCTGGAGCTCCAAAGGACGTGGCTGAGAGCAAAGCTCAGACTCCTGCCCCAGGCGCTCCAGAGACACCATCACTGGGGGGAGAGTGAGGGGCGTCCATCCTCAGGGCTGCTAACTCAGAGAGCGTGGCCAAAGGGTGGGGCAGCTCACAGCCACACAACACCTCCCGTGTGGGGCCACAGCCTGCACAAAGGTGGGTGCAGCCGAAGGCAGGGGCCCTGGGCTCAGGTGGCAGGAGGCCACTGCCAAAGAGTGGTTCTGATACGAGAGCTCTGGAGCTGAGTCCTGCAGGACAAGCAGTCAGGTGCAGGGGCCCCGGGCGCGGACCCCAGCCCACCCCTCACAGCCTGCAGGCCAAGCACCAGCTCCAGGGGCTCCAGGCGCAGACCCCACCCCACACAGCCTGCAGGCCAAGCACCAGCTCCAGGGGCTCCAGGCGCGGACCCCAGCCCACCCCTCACAGCCTGCAGGACAAGCACCAGCTCCAGGGGCTCCCGGCACGGACCCCAGCCCTCACAGCCTGCAGGCCAAGCACCAGCTCCAGGGGCTCCAGGCGCGGACCCCAGCCCACCCCTCACAGCCTGCAGGACAAGCAGCAGCTCCAGGGGCTCCAGGCGCAGACCCCAGCCCTCACAGCCTGCAGGCCAAGCACCAGCTCCAGGGGCTCCAGGCGCGGACCCCAGCCCACCCCTCACAGCCTGCAGGACAAGCACCAGCTCCAGGGCTCCTGGGCCATCGAGCTGGAGGCAGGCCTCTGTCGTCTGCTTGCCAGCCTCCCGGCCAAGCTCACTCACCTTCTGCGACCCCGACGTGGAGCTCCTGAGCGAGCCCCGCCCGAAGGAGCCGCTCGTCCTCCTTAGGGAGCCCATGAGCCCGCTGCTCCCCCCGGGGCCTCCACCGGCCGCGCGGGGCTGGTCTGCCGAGGACGTGTGCTGGTCCCGGCCGGCGCCACCTGCCCGGCTCCCGCTGCCCGCACCCGGGGCACGTCTATCCATAATCAGGCTTAATCCTTCCATCCCTCTAAGGCTTAGAGGCTTCAGGGATTTAGCAGATGGTGATTGAAAGTAAATCTCCTTTGAGGAAGTGGCGCCTGCAAAGGCTGCTCAGGCGGCCCCCTTGGAGCGCGCGGACACAGGCCAAGGCTGACCAGGCCCAGGCCCAGGCCCAGGCCCAGCGCCGGGTCACGGCCCCTCCTCTGCCCCATCCGCTCCGCTCCTCGGGTGCGTCAGCGTGACCCAGCTCTTCAACCAAGCGCCACTCCAGGGGCTGCCCTGAGGGTTGTTGTAAGATGTGCTTAGTGTCCACAGTCAGCTGACTTTCCGTAAAGGAAAAGGCCTCGATAGTGCGTGTGGACCCCAGCCAGCCGACTGAGGTTTCCTGGAGAAGAAGGAATTCTGCCTCGAGGCTGCAGCCTCAACCTCTGCTGAGCCTCCTCTGCCGGCCTGGGCTGCAGCCCCTGGAGCCGTGTGGGAGCTTGTTAAACCTCAGACATGAGTCCGTCGGCTGCTGGCCTGAATCCTCGCTGACGCCTCAATGCACGGTCCAGTTCCTTAAGGGCGGCCCACAGGTCTTTGCGTGTCCACTCCCCAGTGGGCTTGAAGAGGTGCTGATTGCAGCCACACCTCTCGGACCTGCTGTGCTTGTCCCCTTCTCCCCGCCACAGGCACAGCAGCCCCTCCAATATGCAGAGGAGGAAACTGAGGCTCAGAGAGGACAGGTGGTTTTCCCCCTGGTTGTCATGAAAGAATATTTTTAAAAGACAAGACAGGCTGCCAATAAATAAAACAAAAGATGAGCTGCCCGAGCTTGCCTGTCCATGCAAGGCAAGTCTCTTCAACTCGGCGCTGGTTTCTTGCCCCAGAAGTCCCGCTTGGCTTGGAAGGAGGCCCCTGGGGATTTGATGTAGGAGCTTCTGGAGTCCACCTCTGGCCCCCGCCTCTCCTCTCACACCCCTGCTCTTCTCACACAGATAGGCTCCTCATTGTTTTTAAGTGTGCACAACTCTCCCATCTTTAAAAAGCAGCAGCAGCAAATTCTGTCTCTAGACTCCTCTTTCCATTTGGACCTGCCCCCATCTCTTACTGACCTTTCCTTCATTCATGGTTATTAAGCAGCTACTCTTGGCCACGTGCCACTCTCATGTGCTGGGAACACAGTGGTGGACAAGCGGGTGAAAGTCCTGCCCCACCAAGCCAACCTCACAGTGGGGCAGCCAGTCCATCCTCACTACCCATGGAGTCCGTACTTGCTAATGCACCTACTTGCTATTCGTAACCCCTAAATCAGTGTTCACAGCACTTTCATTGTCATTTGCAGACATGCAGACTGTGGCATAAATTCAAGTCTCCCCACGTGTGCATTGCTAGCTGAGGTCAGATGAGGCGACACTCCACCTTCTTGTTTCAACCCTCAGGCTGCAAACAAGTGTTCTTTTCATGGTCTGTTTAGTGCCTTGTTTTTTCAAAGTTTTGTGCTTTGCGTTGGTGAATTTGCTGCTTAAAACGGCCCAAGTGTAGTGCTGAGGTGCCGTCTAGTGTTCCTAAGAGCGAGAAGGCTGTGATGTGCCTCACGGAGGAAACACGTTAGATCAGCCTTGTTCAGGCATGAGGTATAGTGCTGATGTCTGTGAACTCAGTATTGGCAAATCAACAATATATATTTAATCCAGAAACACACGTAAAACAAGGCTGTGTACTGATCGGTTGATGCAAATGTTGTGAACAGAGTCTTGTGGGAACCTAAGCCTGCATTTCCCCAGGAACAGTGATTCAGCATTTGCTAACTCAGTGCTTTTTGTGGCCTTAAAGAACATAACTACTGCAAAAAATGAGAATCAACCGTATAGAGGGTGCTAGACGGTGATAAGTGCCTTGGAGGAAAATAAAACGGGGAGAAAGGACTAGAGAATCTGGGGCAGGTTGGGG
>JAKSZT010031275.1:164792-191545 GCA_026826555.1 Tolypeutes matacus | reverse complement strand
GGGGTGGGGGTGGGGTGGGGGTGTGTGTGCAGCCTTGTAAGTCCCCTTGTCTGGGGACTTTGGGTCTTTATTTAGCCACACACTCTGCTGTGATTTAAGACGCCCACTGTGCATCTTGTGGTGGATTAGATGAGGGCCAGGGAGGACTCTGGAGCCCAGGTGGAGGATGGAGGCAGCTTGGAGCAAGGTGGTGTTGAAGGGATTTGAAGGTAGAACCAAGAGGATTTCCTGAGCAGTTGGAGGTGGGGTATGCGGGAAAGAGAAAGTTGAGGCAAGTAGAAGGTTTTGGCCACAGCTGCTGGAAGCATGAGCTAACCTCTCAGGTGAGAAGAGAAAGCTATGGTGGAGTGGGTTTGGGGGAAAAAGCCCAAAGTCTATGCTGCTAAGTGGAACAGTATTTTCAGTCCTCATTACTCCCTGATCACACAGGGCTAGTTTTCTTCCTAATTCTCTGGCAAATCCTCACACGTCTTTGATTTTCCTGCCTCCTCCACCCAAATTGTCATTACCTTCCTTCAGGTTCTGTTCTAAGCCCTTTCTCTCTCCTCCCTCAGGCCCTAGGTGATTTCATCCTGGCCCTGGGTGCCATTATCATCTGATAATTCCAAAACACACCCTCCAGCCCGGCCACTCCTCTGGGCTCTGCGCCTGGTACCCAGCTGCCAGGCTGACTCCCTGTGCACGCCCAGGGATGCCCACCCCAAACGCAGCATTTCCAGCACTGCTCTCAGGTCTAGTTCCCAGATCTGGTCGTCTTCCAGTGCTTCCTGTCCACTGATGGGCACTGCTTCCATAAGACATGAAAACCATAGACCTGGAAGTCGCGGGGATACCTCCCTGCCCCAGGCCCGGATCCAAGCCGCCATATTGTCGTTCGTAAAGAGCTCTCAAGTCTGTTCACCTCCCACCACTCCTGCCCCAGCCCAAAGGACCATAGTGTCTCACGGGAGCACCTGGATAATAGCTCCTCTCGAGGCTCTCTGTGTAATCCGGCCCCCATTTCAATCTGCACCTCCCAATGAATGCAAGAGTAATCCTTTAAAATGCAGCTCTGGTCATGTAATGCTTCTGCTTAAAACCCCATGGGGCTTAGGACTGACCCAAATCCTCGCCGGCCCTAGGGTGCTGCTTTGGCCTTCCTGTCCCACCCACGGCTGCCCAGTCACACTGGCTCTGCTCTATCCTGCCTGCTGTGCTGCCTGGGCACTGGAGCATTCTCTTTTCAGCGGTGCGTAGACATTTAGGTGCTGGCTGTTGTACACACATGTAACATTACTTCACTACTAGGTGCCTCCCTTGTTTCTTCACATTTCCAAGCATAGAAAAAGAGCAGAAGTTTTCACAAGTTGCATGATGAGGCCAGCATAATCCTAACACCAAAAGAAGGCCAGGGGAGTGGCCCTCAGGCCAATTCACATGTGAAAACAGATTTAAAAATCATAAAAAATATGTTAGCAAAGTGAATCTAGCAGAATCCTCAAAGTATAACACCATGGTACACCTTCTTCTCAGGAATGCAAGGATGACTCAACATTAGAAACTACTTTCATGTAATTAACCATATTAGCAGATTAACAAATAAATGCCATATGATCATCTCAATAGTTGCCCAAATCATGTCATCCATCCCAGTAGTGGCCAAGAGACACATTTGACAAGATTTCGCAACCATTTCTAATTTAAAAAGAAAAAAAAACTTCAAAGCTCCTTGAAAACTAATACAAAGGAACGTCCATAATTTGATGACAGATATCTATTGGAAGCTTACTGTGCACATCATGCTAATCAGTGAAATGTTAGAAATATTCTCATAAATGTCAAGAATAGGGCAAAGATGTCTTCCATCACCATCATTATTCATCATTTTTCCATAGGTTCTTACCAACACAGAAAGATAATAACACAAGAGAAAGAGAGAAGTTATATAAATATTGGAAAGGAATATGAAAAAACCTATTTCCTGGAAGCCAGAAAAACCAAATAGCAAGCTACTAGGATTAATAAGAGTTTGGCAAGATCATCAGGTACTTGGTCAATATAGGAAAAAAATACTAGGTTTCCAGTTCTTAAATGTATTCAGTTAGAAAGTAATTCCCATCAAACTGTAAAAGAAACAGTAAAACACCTGGAAATAAGCCTAAGAAGAAATGTATAAGAACTATGTGAAGAAAGCTACAAAATTTTACTGCAAAGCATGAAATACCTTGACAAAATGTATATTCTTATTCCTTTCTGGAATATCATTTGGAAATCAATATGACAATACCTATTAAAACAAAGTACTCTTTGTCCAGCAATCTCTCTCCTGTGACTTTATCTCATAGAAATTAATGTTCTTACATATAAAAATATAGACTCAGTAATGCTAACTCCAGTACTGTTTGTAGTAGCAAAACGACTGGAAATGAGCCCTCCCCAATCAAGATAGTGGAGTAAGATACTCCAAGGCTTTGTCCCTCCATAGAAGTTTTGAACAACAAGCACAACTGATAGAAACATCTTCCTCAAAGATCCAGAAAACAGTTAAAGTACTACAGTAGCCAAATCAAGAAAGAGGCAACTTAAAAATGGAAGGATCTCATGCTGCCCTAGCTGGTTCCTCCCCCATCCACTCACCCACTCAGCATGGGCTGGCCCGTGCCTCTGGTCCCAATTCTGGAGGGAGCAGAGTAAGCCTCTTGCACATACTGGGAGCATGTATGTTTATACCAGTCTGTCTGGGGGCAGCATGACGGACTGAACCAAGGCACTCATCTCTGGCTTGCTGTCAAATTTGCCCTGCATGTAATGGCAGCTCACAGAGCTTTACTGCAGAATGCTTTAGGAGAATAGTCAAATTGCAGCTGCCTGGGGCACAGGTTTGCTGGCTTTGGGATATGCAGGGCAATGCTCAGGAACATGAGGGAAACACTTTCCTAGGAGAATGAGGGCATTCAGATACATGTCAATGAGGGGATTCCTACAGCCATATGCCTCATGGCCAGAAAAGATCAGGGAGTCGCTACAATTTGCCTCGAGTTGTTCTGTAAACTCATTGTCTAGTTAAACTCTAAAGGAGAGCACTCTCACAGGGAAAGGTGCTTTTTTCTCCTTTTTTTTTTTTTTTTTTTTTTTTTTGTTAGCTCCTGGCATTCAAGGAAAGCTCTGTCATAACAGTAGCTTAAGTGTTGGATTCAAGCTTAAAGAACAGATGTCACAGAGTCTAATTCCAGAGATAACACCTTAAAATATCAAAATGTTTAGATTGCAACAAAAGATTAAAAACACACATGAAACAGGAAATGATGGCACATCAAAGGAGAAGGTTAATACATTAGAAATCATTGATGAGGAGGCTAGAACTGGGACATACCAGAAAAAGGCTTTTAAAAATGGTCCTAATATGTTCAAAGAGCTAAAGGAAAACATGGACAAAGAACTAAAGGATGCTAGGAAAATGACAACTGAACACAAAGAGAATATCACTAAATAAATGGAAATTATGAAAAGAAATCAAACAGAGCTGAAGACCACAGTAATAGAAATTTAAAGTTCCCTAGAGGAGTTCAACAGCAGATTGGAGCTGACAGAAGAAAGAATCAGTGAATTTGAAGATAAGACAATTGAAATCATCCAATTTAAGGAGCCTAAAGAATAAAGAAAAGTGAGTATAGCCTGAGAAACCTGTGGGACACCATCAAGCATAACAATATATGCATTGTGGGAGTCTCAGAAGAAAGAAAGGAAGGGAGGGAGGGAGGGAGGGAGGAAGGAAGGGAAAAAGAGAATATTTGAAGAAATTATGACTGAAAAATTCCCGAATTTAATGAAAGACGTGAATATACATGTCCAAGAAGTTCAATGAACTCCAAGCAGGATAAATCCAAATAGATATGCACCATGATATATTATAACCAAACCGTCAAATACCAAAGAGAGAGAATTCTGAAAGCTGCAAGAGAGAATCAACATGCCATGTACAAGAGACATACAATAAGATTAAGTACCAATTTCTCATCAGAACCCCTGGAGGCAAGAAGGCAGTGTGATGCCATATTTAAAGTGCTGTGTGCTGGCTTGGAGCTAGGTAACCTGGAGAAGCATATTTTTAATCTTAATCCATTCTTGTGTGTTTGAATCCATTATAAACAGGACCTTTGGATGAGGTTACTTTAGTTAAGGTGTGGCCCAGCTGCAATCAGGATGGTCTTAATCCTATTCCTGGATTCTCTTATAAGCAGAATGAAATTCAGATACATACAGAAGGGCCAACCAGAGGCTGAAAGTCAATGGAACCCAGAAGAGAAGGAAGAAGCCAGGAGAGGCCACCATGTGCCTTGCCATGTGGCAGGGGAGCCCAGGACCAAGGACTGCAGGCAGCCAGCACCCAGAATGCCACAGTCTTCTAGAAGAAAGCATCACCTTGATGACACCTTGATTTTGGGTTCTCCTAGCTAGAAAACCATGAACTGATAAATTACTGTTGGTTAAGCATAATATTTGTTTCAGTAGCCAGGAAATAAAACATGCTGGAAGGAAAATTTGCCAACCAAGAATTCTATACCTGGAAAGACTATTTTTCAAAAATGAGGGAGAAACATACAACTTCTCTAATTTAAAAAAAGTGAGGAAGAGAGTAAGGCATTCCCAGATAAACAAAAGCTGAGGTAGTTGATTGCCCACCCTCACGTCTCAAGTGTGTACTCTCACTTTTTCTCATTTCTCCATAAAAATGTTACTTGCTTGCCTACACTAAAAAGAAAAGAAAAAAAAAAAGATAAAAGGAGTTCTGTAGGTTGAAAGGAAAGGACACTAGACAATAGATCAAAGCCACATGAAGAAATACAGATCTCTAGCAAAGACAATGATGTGGGGAAATATAAATGCCAGTAATATTATATCTTTAGATTGTAACTACAAGTTTTATTTCCTACACTATCTAAAAGGCAAATGCCTAAAAAGTAATTATAAAGAAATGGCTTAGGATTCATAATGTATAAATAAGTAACATGTGACAAGAACTACATAAAGATGGGGGAACAGAGGAGTATAGGAACATTCCATTATGTATGCTATTGAGGTTAAGTTGGTATCAAACCAAACAAGATTGATATAGATTTAAGATGCTAAATTTAAACCCCAGTGTAACCGCAAAGAAACTATAGGAGAACATGCAAATTCATACATACAGAAAGGAGAGTACATACTTCTAGGGGCAGGTGCAGGGGAAATGAGGCATTAAAGCATAATGGAGGGAAGCAGATGTGTCTCAAATTATTGGGCTCCTGTCTACCATATGGGAGGTCCCAGGTTCATTTCCTGGAGCTCCTGGTGAAGGCAAGCTGGCCTGTGCAGAGAGCTGGTACAACAAAAAGAGTCAAAGAGGAGAGACAATGAGAGACACAACAAACCAGGGAGCTGAGGTGGCTCAAGCGATCGAGTGCCTCTCTCCCACATCGGAGGTCCCAGGATGGATTCCCAGTGCCTCCTAAAGAGAAGACAAGAAGAGAAGACAAGCAGACACAGAGAGCAGACCACGAGTGCAAAAACAACAAGGGGGGGGGGATAAATAAACAAAATAAATCTTTTTAAAAAGCATAGTGGGTATAGGATTTCTGTTTGGGATGATGGAAAAGCTCTGGTGATGGGTGGGTGGTGAGGATAGCACAACATCAAGAATGTGATAAATCCCACTGAATGGTATGTTTGGGAATGGTTGACATGGGAAATTTCATGTTGTATATATGTTTCCACAATTTAAAAAAAAGAGCAATGAATGAGACTATTAAATACAATACATGATCATGGATGGAGAAGAAACTGCTCAAGGGGACAATATTGGGACACATAAAAAAATAGCAATATAGACTATAAGATTTATATCAATGTTAAATTTCTTGAACTTGATAACTATGCTTAAAATGGTTATACAAGTGAATATCCTTGTTCTTAGGAAATGTACATGAAAGTATTTTGCATTCAGGGAGAATGATATATATACAGCATACTCTAAAATGTTCAGAATATACATATATATGTGTGTAATATATACACACACATGTACATGTACACACACACACATAGAGAGAGAGAGAATGATAGGACAAATGTGAGAAAATGTTAAAATTTGTGGATGTAGGTATCTGGGCAAGGGTGGGGTATGTTGGAGTTCTCTATATGGGGTTTGTATTATTTTTGCAACTGTCCTGTATATTTGAAATTATTTAAAAATAAAAAGTTAAAAATAGCATGGCAAACTCAAGTCCTTGAAATAAAGGATTCTCAGAATGCTAAGCTTACCATAAATCCTAAAGATGAAAATTGAATAAAAGCAAGAATAAGAAAAAGACTGGAAACAAAATGAGTGCCATTCCAAGGTGAAATAGTTGACTAAGTCATAGTACACCCACAGGAATGAATACACTGCCATTAAAAAAAAGTCAGTTTGATACCAGTTATTGGAAGAATTTCCATAATATATTTTTAGGGACAGCAAGGTGCAGAAATGTGTCTACACCAGAATTTAATTTTTTGTAAAACAAAACTCTTATGACTAAATGGTGTGCATTTTTATAGGAACATTGAGAAAAGCATAAATGGATATATATTAAGTTTATTTTTAACTTTTAGTTTTAATGTTTAGCAACATAATAAATATATACCAAACAGTTATAAGACCTACAATCAAAAATTGCAGTTCCTAACTCATTCCTCTCCACTTCCATCTCCTGCTCACAGAGATAATCATTTTAATTGATTTATCTGTTTTTTCAGGTACTTACCTCCATATTCTAAATAACATGTTTTCAATGTTATTGAATTTTCTATTTTAGACATTATTTATTGACCTTTTATTAGGGAACATAAAGATACAGATGTCTTACATTAACCCATCACCCCTCTCTTCAACCACACATACTTCCCATCCTGTGGTCTTACTCATATTATTATCACAGTTTTAGGGTAAATCAATATTGAGTGTTTTCATTGTTTTGACTATGAAATTATTTATTTACAATTCATAAAATGTTATCATAATTTGATTTTAGCTTTTGTTTTGCCTGAAGTTGATAGTTGCTGAATTTTCTTCACTTAATTGATTTTCTGTATTTTTTCTTTTTCCTATTTTTTTAAATTTAAGCACTTGTAAATTTACAGAAAAATCATGCAGAAAGTACAGAGTTCCCATATTATATAACCCCACCCCTTTCTCCCCCCCACCCATAGTTTTTCCTATTATTCACATTTTGCATTAGTGTGGTAACTTTGTTACAATTGCTCAGCCAATATTATTATAATTTGGTCTGTGTCTTCCTCTTTCTTAGTTTTCATCTTCATTTGGTGCTTGCTCAATAGCTTGTTTTGTTTGTTTGTTTTTGTTTTTGGCTTTTATAAAGCATATTTATTTGGGAAAGAAGCTTACAGTTACTGAGCCATAAAGCATAAGTTACTAACCAAAGTCTGTTGCCACATGTTGGAGCAAGATGGCTGCAAGGGTTCAGGCTTCCTCTTCCTCTTAAGTCTCCATGGTCCCAGCTTCTTCCAATATCAGCTGTAGGCTGGGATAAGTCTAATCTCTCTCCAAGGGCTCATTTCTCTCCAGGCTTAGCTGCTCTGCTCTCTCCACAATGCCAGCTGTAGGCTATCAGGCTAATGGCTCATCTCTCTTCCTGGGACCTCTGCCGTGTCTAATGGAGTCTTATCTCTTTCCTCACATATCTGCTTCTCTGTGTGTTTACTTCCAGGGACTCCAATATCAAAACTCCACTCAATAGCATTTTTTTTTTTAAGGAGTTTATCGGTGCTAGAGAAAAACAGCACTCACTGGGATGCAGAGACTGATGATTGCAGGCAGAAAGCTTATTGGGAAGCTCTTCCAATGGAGGGGGTCTGCCCCCTCCACTGCCCCCACTTGGTAGCTTTTTGATAACGGATGCATGATGTGGTGGTTTGAGATTATTTATGAATTCCAAAAAGAGAAAGATTATGTTTGTAAACTAATTTATTCCCCTGGGTGTGATACCCATTGATTGCATTAAATTCAGCTGAGGTGTCTTTGATTAGATTACCTGGTAAGATTGAGTTAAGGTTTTTTTAATTTGACTACATAAGTAGGCATGACTCAGGTTGAGTCCCCACCCCTTTGCTGGGTCTGATATATATGGACACTCATTCAAGAAGACACACAGAAGAGAACTTTGTCATTTTTGATTCTGCCATGTGACAGAAAAGAGAAGGTTCAAACAGCTAAAGCCCCAGGGAGAGATGGACCATTTGCCTGATTGCTTACAGCTGACCTTGGGAAGAGAGTTAAAACTGATATAGGAAGCCCTGAGAGACAAGCCCTATGCCATCTTACAGCTGAGATTGGGAAGAAGCTGGGCCCACAGAGCCTCAGAGGAAAAGGAAGCCCAGAAGGGAAGGCTGAAACCCGGAAGACATCACCTACCATCTTTCTTCAACATGTGGCAGCTGACTTTGGTGAGAAAATACCTCTTATGGTACCTGGAGTTGGACTTTCCACAGCCTTGGGACTGTAAGCCTTTACCCCAAATAAATACCTTTTATAAAAGCCAACATATTCCTGGAACTTTGCATTAGCAACCCTTTGGCAGATTGGGAAGTAAAAATTTTGAAATATTGCATATTTGAAAATGTTGGGTTTCTTTTCCCCCCTACCTTTAAACCCAACTGATAGTTTGGCTGGGTATAAAATTCTAGGTATCATAGATGTAATATCCTTCTTTTCTCTATGTTTCTTTTTCTTCTGGGTTCTTTTTCTTGGTTTATTTTGCTCTCTACTTTTCTTGTTAGGGAGCTCTTCTCAAATGTACTTTTTAAGAACAAGGGTTTTGACAGAATGTTCCTGACCAGTGAATTCAGTGAAGAGAGGTCTGGTATTGACCTGGTGTTTGTTGGGTCTGTCAATATCTGTATGTTTTTTCTATAAATCGTTCCCACATAGAGAAGCCTCCAGTCTCTTTCCTGGTGAGGGACAAGCCTGGCAGCTAAGGTGCTCAGAGCTGTGTGAGGAACAAGGCACAAGCATTTCACAGAAGCGTACTCTTTCCCTCAAATGTGCTTGGTGTCCTCACATCTGCAGTCTTTATGATTCAACTTCTTCAGACAGGATGCTTTGTCTTCTACTAGGCTAAGGAGGGGAGTCACCTGGGAGATGATTACTTGTTGTGCTGACTTACAACCATACTAGTTTTCACACTTTCCTCAGGGGTTTCATATGCCCCCAAATATTGAACTTTTCTGGAGTCATCAGGTGTAAATCAGATTGTGTGTTATTAGTTTCCTTCTGCAAATGGTTAGGTTTCATATCTTTCTACTCTGCTAAATCAATGACTATTGGTTGATCTATCTGTTTTCCATCTCTGCAAATGTTGTGGGCATTTCCTGAGTACTGTCCAGTATTCTGCTAATGCCTTTGTCTTTTGGGGATAATGCCTTTGTCATCCATTTACTCTCATTTTAGTGAGGTTTGGGGAGAGAACAGACAAGTTAATGCATGTTGTCAGTCCAACATGTTTAACCAAGTCCATATTAGAGTAAAGAGATTAGTTCCTACTCAAGTAAAATATAGATTAAAACAACAAGCCTAAAAAGGTAAGATTTTATACAATACCGGTGTCACTTGATTTGCAAAATTTGTATTTGCAATGTCTATAAAATCCATAAAATAATTATGTGGCCCTAAAAATTATTCACATAGCTGAATCTGATCTCAGATAATTGTATCTAGGAAGACATTTGAATAACGAATTAACTTGCATAGATATGGTTGTAGTCACATATTTTCTCTCAAATGATAAGTTAAACAAAAGAGACTTTTCCATAGCAAATCATATTTTCTTCAAGAATATATATGGCATTTGATAGAATTCAATCTTGGAATAACTTGAAATGAAATAAATCTAAACCATTTATCAGGATTCTTCAGTTACATAAAATTACACCCTTAAAATTATTCCTTTTCAGAATAGCAGAGCTATCCTAAAAAACATACATGGGGTTCTTTTGTAAGAGTTGACTGTGTTTCATAGATTTCTTTAATTATTCATGGCTATTAAGATATCTCCAAAGTAGTACTTCAACACTAGTTTGAATTGATTATAACTGGTATGAATAAAAAGTAAATCAGGATTAGCCAAACACAAGATAAACTATTCCAGTTGTGTGTGTGTGTGTGTCTGTGCAGTGTGGAGGGAAGTTTTAAAAGATTAGTTCCTGAAGGGAGGTGGGGAATTGAAGGAAGAGGGAGGGATTCAAAAGAAAAATGAGGAGTGGATGGAGCTCAAGTGGTTGAGCGCCTGCTTCCCATGTAAGAGTTCCCAGGTTTGATCCCCAATACCTCCTAAAAACAAAACAAACAAACAAATGAAAAAGCCAGCTCTCATTGGGGAACAGATGTAGCTCAGTGGTTGAGTGCCTGCTTTCCATGTACTAGGTCGTGGGTTCAATCCCCAATACATTAAAAAAAAAAAAAAAAAAAAAATTAATGCATTTTTAAAAAGGTGTTTATAATGGGATATGGTCCCATTAATGTAAATTTGTGTGTGTGTGTATTATGAGATATAAGAAAAGATGGCCACAAAGATGGTGAGGTTTGTTATCTCAAGGTGGTGGGATTTCAGGTGCTATTCATTTTCCTTTTCAAAATTTTTGGGGAAAATATTTAAATGGGCAAAGGAGACAAACAAGCACTTCTCAGAAGAAAGACTACAAATGTCTTATTTATATTGAAAAGATGTTCAATTTCAGCAGTGATTACAGAAAAGTAACAATGAGAAAAGCACTGTCACTCACAGGTAGGCAGAAGTTATGAAATTTGATTATGTGAAGAATTGGTAATAGTACCAGAAGTGGGCATGCATGCTTGGCTAATGTGCACTGGTTTAGAGAGCAAGTGGCAGCATCTAAGAAAATGTAAAATACACCTATGATGTTTTGAAGCTGTAAGTACTCCAGAAAGACTTGTTCTTAAAGTTAATCCATTACTGTAGGCGTGGGCCCATTGAATGTAGGAATTCTGATGAGGCTACTTCAGTTAAGGTGTGACCCACCTCTTTCAGAATGGCTCAGTCCTCTTACTGGAATCCTTTATAAGAGAATGAACACAGAGAGAGAGAGAGAGAGAGAGAGAGAGCCACAGAAGCAAGAAGTTGATATCAACAGAACCTGGAGGATGAGGTGGAGACCAGCAGTTGCCACCATATGCCTTGCCATGTGGCAGAAGAGCCAAGGATGACTGGCAGCTGATCTCTGGGAAGAAGCATTGCCTTGATTTGGCTGTTTTCTTGGCCTCAAACTTTAAGCTAATGCATTCCCATCATTTGCGCCAACCCACGTTAGGGCTTCTGCTTTAAGCAGCCCAGGACCTAAATCAGCCCTTCTTGATCATCTACTGCTGAGAGACATTTGCAAATGTGGACAAAAGGTAGATTCTCACTGGAGCATTGCTTATAGAGTCCAGGAGAGCAAACAACCCAAGTGTCTACCAGTGGGAGAAAGGATAAGTAAGCACTAGAGCATCCATATTCTGAAATACCAGACAGTCATTGCAAAGGATGAGGTGGGTCTGGGCTCAGGCATGGAAATACCTCCAGATAATCACCAAGTGGATGCATCAAGGTGCATAAAGGCCGTGTGCTATGATATCATTTATATAAAACAAAAAGTCCACAAAACAAACCACATCCTTCTATGAGTTTACATGCCCATTTGTGCATCTTCTTTTATAAATATAGAGCAAAATGTCAGAAAGAGACATGGCAAGCGGGGAGAGTGAGACTGAGGAGAAGCAGCAGGGGCCAGGGCATTGAAGGTGCAGGATGGTGCTTCAGGGTATACTTTTGCTTGTTCTGTATTGCTTGACTGTTTTTTTACAAATAGATGTATTAAGGAATTATTCATGTAATGAAAAATAATTAAGTACCTATGTTGATTATATTTTTTCTTTTATTTATTTTTCTTTGTTAAGAGAAGATGTTAGGATTTTAATTCTATTTTCTTCAGAAGCCTTTTTGCCCACCCCCCAAAAAATTTGCCTACATGCCTTTCCAGACACCTTTGAGCTCTGCGTATTGAGGAGACCCCGGGAGCCATGGCCCTTGTTAAACATCATTCCAGGGTTGCTACTGAAGAGCTTCCCTGGAGCACAAAGAGATTCTGCTCCAAGATGCCTGGCAGAAAAGAAATGGGTCTCTCTGGGTTAAATAGTAGTTTCTCCTGCTTTAAAAGAAACAAAAAAAACTTTGCTTAGCCAGGCAGTAACACATGCTGTGTATCCATCTGAATGCTTCTGGGGGAAGTCAGAGGTACTAACCTGTGACCTGGCAATGGGGGGCAGAGGGTCTCCCCTGGTCCAGGCTCCTCTCCCCTCTCTCATCCTCACCTTCTCCTTGGCCGTGGACACGGGGTTTCTTGCTGCAGCCCCAGGGAAAGACTGACTGACATGGCTCAGGACCTGGGCCCAGGACAGGAAGCCTGCTGGACAGCCCCCGTCCCTGGCCACGTGACTGGGGAATTGTCTAATCCATTAGTCACATGACCACCATGACTTTTTCTCCCAACTCTGCACCCAGGCCCTCGTTCTCAAATTTGGGTTTCTTTCCTGATGCTAAAAGCTCCATGAAGTCCAACTCCGATGTGTGGCCAAAGTAATGTCCATTTCCTCCTTGGGAGCGTCCTCCCAGCACTGCCTTGCTGTGCAAGCTGCACCAGGCCGAGGAGAACGGGGGAACTGCATCCAGGAAGGACTCACAGGTCAAAGCTAGAGATGCTTGTCCCCATGAGTGATGAAACCTGGCGGGCAGCTGGGCTGGGCTGAGCAGGACGATGGCGAGCGGGCAGGGTCAGCAGCCAGAGACCTCAGGTGGTGTTCTTGGCTGGGCCTTTACAGGGATCTGGTAACTCGGACACCCAGATGGCTGGACCTGGACAGGCAGGCGGACAGGGTGACTTAGTGTGCCTCAGCTGCCACCACTAAAACCACCCACTGGGTTGGCATAAATGTGAATTCATGGCTTACGGTTTCAGAGGCTAGAGTCTGCTTCCTCCCCAGGTTGGCAGCATTCCAGCCAGCAGGAAATCCTTGGCATCCTTGGCTTTCCTGCCACATGGCAATTTCCTCTCCTTTCTTTCCGGGTTCCCATTGACTTCCTGCTTCTCCTTGTGAACTTCTGTGGCCCTGGCTTCCAGACTCTTCTCTTTATAAGGTCTCTAGTAATCTCAATTAAGGCCCACCTCAGCCATGCCTTAACTAAAAATGACATCTTCAAGAGGCCTATTACAGTGGGCTCACTCCACAGGACAAGTTTGCAGGTGTGTTTTGGGCCCAGAGGATTCCTGGGGTGGGCAGGACCATGTTTGGACCAGAGCAGGAGTCCTTATCTGCATGTGTCCAAGCTCTCACATGTCCAAGCTCTATGTACAGCCCACTGTCAGCGAGAGAAGAAAAGTTATGATCTTGACATGAAAAAAAATGTGATTTTACTGAAATATTTATAGGTAGGATGATACAATGTCTGGAATTTGCTTCAAACCAATACTGTCAGGGTAAACTAGAAGGGAGTACGTATGGGACAGAGACCAATATGAAATCCCCTTTGGTTCATGTAAGGGAGGCTGAGCCAGAGAAGGGAGGGGACATCTGCTAATGAAAGACGTTGGGTGCTTGGCTGAGGCATTTTAAGTTCTGGGGACATGGAAGTGACACTTAGGGGTTGTACACTGACAACTGCTGGGTTTGGGATGTTCAACAGCTCCCTCCCTCATATTGGGGTGGTATCCCCATTTCTGCCTGTCTTGGTGGAGGCTTTGCTCACTGCTTAGGAGGCTGAGGGGTGCAGCCTCCCTCTCCCCATCCAGGCAGTTAAGACACAGCCCTTTGACTTTGGCTCGGCCAACTGAATGCTCCTGCCTGGGTTTCTGGATGGGTTGAATAAGGTGCAGGGATAGTTGGCATATTTTAAGTGTTGGAACATCAGCAGGACCATCCTGGATAAAATTTTGGCTCATGCAGTTCTAGTTTGGGGCATCTGGAGGGACTGCTTCTGTGGCATGTTATCCACACCTGATCTTCAGTGTTGACACTGTGTGCTGCTAACATCCCATAGGATGCCTGCAAGAAAGAACCCACCTACATCCTGGCTGGGCCTGTAAGAGATGAGGGACAGGGAGCAGGGATGCTGAATTTTAATTTCATGGTAATGCAATGGTATATTAAAAGCAATATTTGAGAATTGAAGATGTGGAATCTGGGGGACACTAAAGAGAGGGCTGAGTTTTCCCAAAACCTGGCTAAAGAGAGCGGCAAACATTTGCTTTGCCTCATGGCATCAGGAAGATCCCTCTGTCTCCAAACCCTATAGCAAGCAGGTTTAAGAGATAAAAGACATTGGATAACATTTGTTCCAGCCAAGCTCAGGCAAATAAGAAAAGCAGATGATACATGACATGTTCATATATACATATATGAATTTTATGCCTAAACTGAGATGGAGTGGAAAAAATAAAAAAAGGGTTGAGTCAGAAGGAATTTGAATGGAGGAGATTTGGAGTAAGGGACTTTAGTGGCTAGGGAATATGGATGATTTTTGAGTTAGAGGCAAAATTATAAGAATAATCTTCGTTATCCTCTCCAATTGTGATGCTCTAGTTAATCACAAATTCTGGTTACTCAAGATTTAATTCAGAGTGACATCACCAAATGGCAACATAAGACAGCCCCGAAAACCCCAGGGATTTAGTTAATAAACAGATAAATCCCCCTTGCTTAGAACTCTGGAGGATGGTAGTGACTGGAGAAAGACTCCACAAAGACTGAATTGAAGAAAAAGGAAAATATCAGGCAGGAAATTTCCATCCCAGATCCTCCAGTCCATTCCTGTTACCCCTCCCCCTCACTCTGTCCTGTGCAGCCTGGAAGTCGTTCAGAGGCAGCAGCATGGGTCCCTCCCACCATGGACAGAGACTGTAGATCCACTTGCAGCAGTGAGTTAGAACTCCAAGCATATCCAGGCACGGGGACCCAAGTCTGCAGAGACCAGGGTGGATCACAAGCTGAGGAGTGCTGCATACAAAAGAGCCCCTGGGGCAAGGTGGGTAGATACTGTGATAGAAATGCTGGAAAGAACTGTTATGTCCTCACTCAATACGGTTTCTGTTGGCTGGAACACCTAAACCCAAACTGGGCTTTTCTGGAGTGACTCGCCTTTCTGGATTGACCCCATCTGGCTCCCTGCAGTGGGATACCCTGATGAGGAAGAAACCAGAGGCAGGAAAGCCCCAAAGGAAGGAAAAAAGAAGTTTTAAAAAGTGAACTACTCGGGAAGCGGCTGTGGCTCAATCAGTGGGGCTCCCGTTTACCATATGGGAGGCCCCAGGTTTGGTTCCCGGGGCCTCCTGGTGAAGGCAAGCCCGCCCGCACGGCGTGGTTAGCTGACCCAGCGAGCACAAGCAGCAAGGGGGAAATAAATGAATAAATAAAAAAAATAAAATCTTAAAAAAAAAAAAAAAAAAAAGTGAACTACTGTAAGACAGGACAGATCTCAGAACTGAAAAGTGTAAGGAAAACATGGCACTGAATGAGGGAGAGAATTTAAACAAAGCATAGGATCTGGGGAGAAAATTCTGCACAAAAACAAACAGAACAGACCAAGATTCCTGGAAAAGGAGGAGAGGAAAGGAAACTTTCTCCTGGAGGTGAAACAATTGCACAAAAATTGCAGTCTTAAAAATTGCACCACATATCCAGGGAAGAATCAGATGAAGAAGAGATAAGAAAATCTGAACTGTTAAAAACAGGCTATTCTAAATATCTAGAATAAGTTAGACTAAGTGTCAAAGAAGAGGCTTAACATAAAACCAATCAACAAGAAAATCTAGGCAAGAGGGAGAGACTAACCAAGAGTAAACTCATCAAAATAATCAGATGCCTGGACATCAGTAAAAAATTAAAGCCATACTAAGAAACAGGAAGATATGGTTCAGCCAAGGGAACAAATTAAAGTTTCATAGGAGACTCAGAAATTGAAACAACTAATCAAAGGTGTCCAAACAAATCTCATAAATCAATTCAAGGAGATTAAAGAAAATATGGATAAAGAACTAAAGGATATTAAGAAGACAATGTGGAAGCGGATGCGGCTTAAGTGGTTGAGTGTCTGCTTCCCACATGGGAGGTCCTGGGTTCAGTTCCCAGTGCTTCATAAAAATAAATAAATAAAAATAAATAAATAAAAACAAATGAAAAAAACCACTCAGGGAAACAAATGTGGCTCAGTAGTTGAGTGCTGGCTTCCCACATACAAGGTCCCGGGTTCAATCCCCGGCCCCAGTACCTCAGAAAAAAAAAAGGCAATGTGTGAGTGTGAGCATAAAGAAGAATTTTAAAGTATAAAAAGAAACCTATCGGAAATTATGCAGATGAAAGACACAAGAGTAAAGATAAAAATACACTAGAGGCATATGACAGCAGATTTGAATGGGCAGAAGGAAGAATCAGTGAACTAGAAGACAAGACAATCAAAATCATACAGTAAGAAGAACAAATAGAGGAAAGAATAGAAAAAATTGAGCAATGTCTCAGAGATTTGAGTGACAGCATGAAGCACACAAACATATGTGTCACAGGTGTCCCAGAATAAGAAGAGAAGAGAAAAGGGGCAGAAAGAATATTTGAGGAAATAATGGCCAAAAATTTCCAATTCTTATGGAAGACATAAATATACATGTGTAAGAAGTACAACAAGCTCCAAACAAAATAAATTTTAATAGACCTACTCCAAGACACACACTAATCAGAATGTCACATGCCAAAAATAAAGAGAGAATTCTGAATGCAGCAAGAGAAAAGCGATTTGTCACATACAAGGGCTCTTCAATAAAACGAAGTGCTGATTTCTCGTTAGAAACCATGGAGGTGAGAAGGCAGTGATATGATATATTTAAGGTACTGAAAGAGGAAAACTGCTAGCCAAAAATTCTTTCTCCAGAAAAACTATCTTTCAAAAACGAGGGAGAGTTTAAAATACTCACTGATAAACAGAAACTGAGAGAGTTCATCAACAAAAGACCTGCCCTACAAGAATTACTAAAGGGAGTTCTGTAAGTTGAAAGGAAAAGACAGGAGAGAGTGGCTTGGAGTACTGTGAAGAAATGAAAATCACCGGTAAGTGTAACTAAAAGGGCAAATGTGAGACCCAGTCATACTCTTTCCTCAGTCTACAACTCTACTCTTTAATTCCTGTAAGAATCAGAATAAAATTAAACAAGAAAAAGGCAAATTTCCTGATAAAGGACATGCAAAATATAAAGTGATAAAGTGGGACGAAAACAACATAATGAGGGGAAACAGGGATGTGGGAGCAGAGAACATGTATGTTATTGAAGCTAAGTTAGTATCTTTTCAAATTAGTAGGTTATAGATGTAGGTTATATAATATAAACCACAGAGTAACCACAAAGAAAGTATTTTAAAAATATGAAAAAAGATGGGAAGCGGCTGTGGCTCAATCAGTAGGGCTCCTGTTTACCATATGGGAGGCCCCGGGTTCGGTTCCCGGGGCCTCCTGGTGAAGGCAAGCCCGCCCACACGGCGTGGTTAGCTGACCCAGCGAGCACAAGCAGCAAGGAGGGGATAAATGAATAAATAAATAAAATCTTTAAAATACATATATATATGAAAAAAGAGAAATGAGAAAGGGATCAGTCAGGTATATCACAAAACATCAGCTATACAGAAAAGGAGGTTGCAGTAAAGCAGGGGTTCTTAACCTGGGGTCTGTGAGCTTTAATTGAAATTCAAAAATACATTATTCTTGTGGGGACGTGTTGGTGTGGGTGTGACATATTTATTAAATAATACGCTGTATAGTGTGGACTTAGTAATGGGTCCATGGTTTTCAACTAACTAGCAAAGGAGTCTGTGGAACAAAAAAGGTTAAGAACCCCTGCAACAAAGGAAAAAATGAGATTTTGTAAAAAGCTATGACATATAAAAACCAATGGACAGCATGTGCTGCAGAGCCACGTGGTCTGAGGGCATGGGGGCCATCCCCTCCACGCTCTGAGTATGAGCCATCTCTTAGGGGGGATTTTCTTCAAATTGAATAAAGGGAGGATCATATTGTTCACTGCCCATCAAAATTCCTTCATTTAACTTGCTATAAAATTAGTCATAGAAAGAAACTCTTTATGGGGAGGTATATCCCACTTCTGTGAAAGCATTACAAATCAAACCACCTTCTCTCCACGTATTTAAGATGCTTTTGGTGAGAGCGGGGCTCTAGGGTGAAGCTTCCTCTGTGTGTGTGAGATAATAACACCTTGTAACTCATTACACCTGGGCAATATTTACATAAACCAGGGCTGAGACAGGCAGGAATTTGCTGATCACTTTATTCTTAACGAAATGAAGTGTAACGTGCACCAAAATAAACTTTACTGTGTGTACCTAACTCTGCGCCTGTAATGGATGGAAAAATTAATGGAACAGAGTTTGGCTCCCAACTCTACACACTAATTCATGTGTAAAAGTTATGTGAGCCTTAGCCCATTTGCTGCCCAGGGCAGCTCCCCAGCCCCAGATCCCAGCCCACAGCACCATTTCAGCTACTGGGATTGCTTTAGAATCCTGTGATCCCAGAATTGGAAGACACTGTAAAGGCCATTTCATGCACCTGGTCTAGAACTTTACTACCCTGTGCAGCATCTCAGTGGGCCATGTGAACACCTCTGGCATCAGATTGTTCCTTTCTCCTTAGGATGGCGGTATTCACCAAGCACTACACCTCGTAATAATGAGCCGCATTTGGAAGAGTCAAATTGTACCTCTCATGTCTTTGATGTCTCTGCGATGTCTGGAAGCCCTCATTTCCTGGCCATCAGCGCCTTTCACTACTATCCCTATCTCCTCCCCTTCAAAATTAAATGCAGTTTCCTTGGAGGCTACAAGGCACTGCCTAGTGGGACCCCTGCCTCCATTTCTAGCCTGTTTTTATGAGTCCCTAACCCACTCCTTCTCTGAGCAAACCAAACCATTTGTGGTGGCCTGGAGAGACACCCTGTGCTTCCGCTACCTGGAACCATCTTCGCTCCCTCTTGAGACTGGAGAAATGTCTCAAATGCCCGCTCTGTCCTTGGTGCTCATGGCACAGTGTCCTCTGCTCCGTCAGCACTTCCTGACCACACTGAGGCCATCTTACCTGCCCACCTTCCATGCGTCCAGTGAGCGTCAAACTGGACTGGTCACCTTTGCTTTCCCAGCCCTCAACCTCTAAGCATCAGTATAAATTTTGATAAGTGAAAGAAGACAAGTGACTAAATCATCAATAATTATCAGACTTTCTGAATCATTCTTTCTGTGACCTGAAGTTCAGTTTATTTTACAACTATTTAGTACCTCCTTTTTCCTCAGCACAGGAACCAAAACCAAAAGTTCTTTCTGCAGCAAAATGCTTTTCTAATGTAAATTGTTATTAAACAAAAAAAGTGAAGGACAAAAAAAAACAAAAAAAACAAAAAAAAACCCCACAATGGACAAAATGGCTGAAGTAAGTCCTGTCTTTACAGTAATAACACTGAATGTTAATGAATTAAATTCTCCAATCAAAAGACACAGATTGTCAGAATGGATGAAAAAGCATGATCCAACTATATGTTGTTTACAAGAGACTCCCCTAACACCCAAAGACACAAATAGGGTGAAAGTGAAATGATGAACAAGATATTCCATGCAAAGAGTAACCAAAAATGATCTGGGGGAAGCGGCTGTGGCTCAATCAGTGGGGCTCCCGTTTACCATATGGGAGGCCCCGGGTTCGGTTCCCGGGGCCTCCTGGTGAAGGCAAGCCCGCCTGCACGGCGTGGTTGGCTGACCAAGCGAGCACAAGCAGCAAGGGGGGGATAAATGGATAAATAAATAAAATCTTTAAAAAAAAAAAAAAATGATCTGGGATAGCTATACTACTATAAGAAAAAAATAGACTTTAAGTCAAAAGCTGTTATAAGAGACAGAAAAGGACACTATATATTTAAAAGGTATTATCCACCAAGAAGAAATGACAATCATAAATAGTTACACACCTAGCCACAGAGCCCCAAAATACATGAAGCAAACACTAGAAAATTTGAGGAAGAAATAGACATTTCTACAATAATATTTGGAAATTTTAATATGCTCTTCTCATCAGTGGATAGAACATAAAGATAGAAGATAAATAAGGAAACCAGAGAACTTGAATAATATGATAAGTAAACAAGAGCTAACAGACATATACAGAACATTGTACCACAAAACTGCAGGATATACATTCTTCTCAAGTGTACATGTATCACTCTCCATGATACTTGTCCATTTATGACATGTCGGATCACAAAACAATTCTCAACAACTTTAGAAAGATTGAAATTATACAAAGCATCTTCTCAGACCATAATGGAATTAAGCTTAAAATCAATAACATACAGAGACCTGGAACATCCACAAATATATGGAATTTAAGTAGCACTCAATCCGTTGGTCAAAGAAGAAATTGCAGGGGAAACAGTAAATATCTTCAGATGAATGAAAATGAGAACAACATATCAACACTTATGTGATTCAGCAAAGACAGTGCTGAGAGGGAAATTTATATCCCTAAATGCTTACATTAAAAAAGAAGGAAAAAAAAAAAAAAGAAGAAGAAAGAACTAAAATCAAAGACCTAACTGCACACCTGGAGGAACCAGAAAAAGAACAGCAAACTAACCCCAAAGCAAGCAGAAGGAAGAAATAACAAAGATTAGAGCAGAAATAAATAAAACTGAGAAGAAAAAACAATAGAGAAAATTACCAAAGCCAAAAGTTGGTACTTTGAAAAGATCAATAAAATTGAAAAATCCTTAAGTAGACTGAAAAAAGGAAAAAAGAGAGAAGATGTAAATAAATAAAATCAGAAATGAGAAGGGGGGCATAACTACTAACCCCACAGAAATAAAAAGGATCATAAGAAGATACTATGAACAACTCTATACCAACAAATTAGACAGTCTAGATGAAATGGACAGATTCCTAGAAACACACAAACAACCTATATTGTCTTTAGAAGAAATAGAAGACTTCAACAGACCAACTGATCGAATCAGTCACCAAAAACCTGCCAACAAAGAAAAGCCCGGGACCAGATGGCTTCACAGGTGAATTCTACCACTCACTCTAAGAAGAATTAATACCGATCCTGCTCAAACTATTCAAAAAAATTGAAGAAGAGGGAACACTACCTAACTCATTCTGAAGCCAACATCACCCTCACACCAAAGTCAGATGATGCTAGAAGAAAGAAAACTATAGACCGATTTCTCTTTATGAATATAGATGCAAAAATCCTCAACAAAGTACTTGCAAACTGAATCCAAAAACACATTAAAAGAATTATACACCACGATCAAGCGGGTTTTATATCAGGCATGTAAGGGTAAGGTTCACATAAGAAAAACAGTTAACGTAATGCGCCACATGAACAAAATGAAGGGCAAAACCACATGGTCATCTTCACTGCCACAGAAAAAGCTTCTGACAAAACTCAACATTATTCTTTTTTATAAAATTGTATTTAAGTATATCATACAAACATGCATAAATATAAACAATCAGTGCATTGTAAAAGTTGTGAACTTACAAAACAAGCATGCATATTGTCACACAGGGCTCCCATACATCACCACACCACCAACATCTTGCATTGCTGTGAGGCATTTGTTACAAACTATAAAAGGGCATTGTCAAAAGAAAAGAAATAAAAAAGAAAAAAATAAAAAAAAAAATTAAAAAAAGGGCATTGTCAAAATTTTACTATTAACTGTAGCCTGTATCTTATATTTGGTGCATTTTCCCCAACCCACCCTATTATTAACACCCTGTATTAGTATTACATATTTGTTGTCGTTCACAAGAAAACGTTCTCATATTTGTTTGGTTAACCACAGTCCTTCTTCCACCACTGGATTCCCTGTGTTATACAGTCCCATCAGCATTCTTCCTTGATGAAAACATTTAGGAAAATAGGAATAGAAGAAAACTTCCTCAACCTGATAAAGGGTGCATATATGAAAAACCCATAGCTAACATCATACTCAATGGTGAAAGACTGAAAGCTTTCCCTCTCAGATCTGGAACAAGACAAGGATGCCCACTGTCACACTGTAATCCAACGTTGTTCTGGAAGTTCTAGCCAGAGCAGTTAGGCAAGAAAAAGGAATAAAAGGCCTCCAAATTGAAAAAGAAGAACTAAAATGTTCACTATTTGCATATGACATAATCCTGTGTATAGAAAGTCCCCCCAAATCTACTCTACAACAAGGGTACTAGATCTAATAAACTCAGCAAAGTGGTAAGACTGACACCCAGAAGCCAACAGTGTTTCTAGTAACGAGCAATCTGAGGAAGAAATCAAGAAAAAATTCCATTTACAATAACAAATAAAAGAATCACGTATCTAGGAATAAATTTAACCATGGATGTAAAGGACTTATACACAGAAAACTACAAAGCATTGCTTAAAGAAATCAAAGAAGACCTAAATAAATGAAAAAAGATTATGTGCTCATGGGTTGGAAGATTAAGTAGTGTAAAGATATCAGTTCTACCCAAAAGCATGTATATATTCAATGCAATTCCAAACAAAATTCTAACAGCCTACTTTGCAGAAATGGAAAAGCTAATTATCAAATTTATTTGGAAGGGTAAGGGTGCCAAAATATCCATAAATACCTTGAGAAAGCAGAACAAAGCTGGAGGTCTCATACTCCCTGACTTTAAAGCATGTTGCAAAGCTCCTGTGGTCAGAAAGCATGGTACTGGCACAAGGATAGAATCAAATTGAGAGTTCAGAAATAGACCTTCACATCTATGGCAAATTGATTTTTGAAAAAGCACATGAAAAGATGCTCAACATCACTAGCTATTAGGGAAATGCAAATCAAAATCACAATGAGATATCATTTCACATCTACTAGAATGGCCACTGTTAAAAGAAAACTGCAAGTGTTGTAGAGGATATTTTCTCCACATCCTCTAGGCAACAGTGCCTGGAACAAAGAATCTCTCAATAAATGCTGGCTACTACTGTTTAAAAAGTACAATTATTAAAAGTGCTATCAATTGTAACAAATGTTCCACACTGATACAAGGTGTTAGTGGTGGGGTGTGGTACATGGGGATCCTGTATTTTATGCATGATGGTTCTCTAAACCCACAACTTCTCTAATAAAAAAATAAAAATAAACAAACATGACTTAGTACTCACAGCAGGTGTGAACTGACCATTTTTAGCCCCTTAGGGGACACCTACACTAACACTAGTGTGAAGAGGATCAAATCAGGGTTGGGTTGAAAAGGCGTGTACTCAGTCATTTGACGTGTATATCTCCTATCTCCTCTATCCCTCCCTTCCCTCATCCTGACCCTTTTCCAGCCTCACACAACTTCCTTGATGCCATTGCGGGACCCCACTGGGTCGGCTCCCACCCCAGCTCACGTGAGAGATTGCTCTCTGCTTCTCTCTTTCCCAGAGTGGCTGAAGAAGGAAGATCTGTTCACCTTTTAGCTCCAGGGACCTGTGAGCTGAGCTGCCGAAACTGGGATGGCAGTGGGAGGAATCATTTAAGAAAGAATGAGACTTAACGATTGTCATCATCCATTTTAGAAACTACTAGTTCACTTTCATTCCAAAAGAATGATGCCTGCCCTCAAGAAGCTTACATTCTACCAGGGGGAAAGTCCATGTAAACATTTACCAGGTCAGATAAAAATCACTGCTCTGATAGAAAAATAATTAGAGACACCCACTCAATTATGGTCAAGGTTGCCTGGTGTTCTTTGTTGGAAAGATGTCTAAGCAACCTGGGACAGCAGATAAAACCGCTGTAAGCCGTCTGCTGTCTGCCAAGAGCGGGATGCAGAGAGTGGCTCAGGCTGTGCATTTATTCCTCACACCTTGGGTACTACAGGAGCCCCTGGTTTCTACTAAGGTATCATTTTTTCGCAACAGATACGCACACTCGTCGTGGTTTGCCAGAGCTGCTGTGAGAAATGCCACCCGGTGGGCTGGGAACGTGTTGGTGCCTGAGGCTCCAAATCAAGGCCCCTTCAAAGCTGTGCTCTCTTGGGGTCAGCAGCGTTCTGGGCTGACAGTGCTTCACCCGATGATGTGCTTGCTGTCCTCTGGTGCTTCTCTCGCTCTTGGCTGATCTTTATAAGGCCTCCAGGAGTACAGGCTAAGGCCCGCCCTGCTCAGCTGGACAGACCTGAAAGGATCTTACACGACCCTAGTCACAAATGAGACCCGCACATAGCTGACGCTGCAGCTTCAAAGAATCCTATTTACACATGGGTTTGCAGCCACAGGAGTGCAGATTAAGATTTGGAACATATTTTTGGTTGGGCATTTGATTTAATCAACCACAGTCCCTCAATCGCCTCCATTTTCTCTATTTCTGCCTCTCTTGTCTCCCTCCCTCTTTCTGCTTATATTGACTTGTAGTTTGTCCCTTAAAAGTGTGAAGACTGGTTTGTCAGGATGCAGGAAGGCTTCATTGGTTTGGGACCAATTAATAAAAAATTGTCTAATCATAGCAGAGCCCAAATAAAGTCGAGGCTGAGAGAATTAGGCAGGCAGGAGTTCTAGGTAGGGTTGAGAGCAAGATGCTTTAAAAAGTTAATGATCTTGGGGACCTATTGCAAAAGCAGAGACCCATAAGAGCTCTTCCCATTAAATGTACAATTACACATCTGCATTCACTAAGTATCTCTAGGCCCCGAATAATGGAAAGAATTAAGCCCAAAGGTTATTACTCCCCCTCCTTTCCCCAGGCTTAACTTCCTGCACCTGGAGCACCTTTCACCAGATTAAAGGCGAGCATGCAAGGACAGGTCGGAGCTGTGCCACTAAATGGAAGCCAGGGGTCACCTGATTCGGGGAGACAAGGGAAGGGGGCCATCTGGCCACCCACCTGCCCTCGTCACAGTGCAAGGCCTGCTGAGCCTGCTCTGAGAAGTGTGCTGCTGGCTGCACCCGCTGCCAGAGGAGCTGTGGGAGTTTGGGGACATTTACTTCCCCACCACCGGAAAAGCCCCACTCAGCCCTCAGTTTCAAGAGACCCTGCTACGTGTGGAAGTCCTTGTGAAGTAGAAAACGCTCCGTGGTTTAAGGCTGAGGTACTGCTGCTACGAGCAAGGCTTTGAGGTTCGGGGTACCTGCAGCTCCTAGCAGACTGGGAAAATTGGGGCATGGTCACCCACAGGAACAGGTTGCTTCGATTGAATGCTTTCAGTATTTATTTAAGGAGCATCTGGTAATCGCAAAGGACCGAGTCCACTGCTGGGTTTGTGGAGGGGGAAAAACGAGGTGAGTTGATGACAATTTGCTGAGGAAAGGGCTGGCTCGTACAAACAAGGCGAGGGAAGGAAGCAAAGTGGCCAGTGGGCTCCTGTGGGAGCAGCAGAGGCCGGGCTGCGAGGTCCTGGGCCTGTGCTCAGTGACAGCCGCAGCAGGTAAGGGTGGCTTTCGGAGCTCTCCCCGCTGTCGCTCCTTCCTGAGGGCCGCAAAGTTAAAGAAACAAGAAAAACCACACTTTTTTGCATGAAAAATCCACAAAAACAGCCGGCTTTAACTTTGACAGATCCTAGTAGATGTTCTCTCCATTAGGAAGAAAGCTGAAAAGCTAATTTTACTACCCAACATGATTTGAGTGAACTCTTTTAAAACCAGAATATGAAAACATTTCCCATTGCTCTTCATCAGACACAAACAACAATACAATCACAGCAACAAAAAAAAACATAAGGCTCTCCAGGCGAGCATCTTAGAGAGGAAATGAGTCAGCCTTGCACCCTTTAATGCATTGTGAAATCTCTGTGTTGAGGAATGCCTCAAATCTCCAAAACGCTGAACTTTAGAAATGATACCAAATGTTTGAAAGCATAAAAACCCAGAGAGTGAGAGTGAAAAGAAGTCCAACCCCACATGTGCCAGCAGTCTCAAGGAGGCATGGCGGGGGCAGCTCCCAGCCCCAGGCCCCACGGCAGCCACCTTCCAAATGGACTCGCAATTTCAACTCCACGGCAGGCAGCATCTGAAGCAGAGTCCACTCAGTACCACGTTCCAGCCCTGCCCCTCGCCTCATTGCCCTGCTCCTCCCAGACCTGGAGATGCTGGCAGGAGGACGAGCCCGTTCCGAGAGGGGAGGAGGCCAGTGACTCACTGCGGGCCCTGGCACCAGGGTTTCTCGGGGCACCCCAGCACCCCCTCTGTGCTGGGCTTGCTCAGGCTCGCCTTGGGCTCCTTGGGCTCCAGCACTGCCCCAACACCGCAGCTGGGCCCCACACTCCGGGCACTGGGCACCAGGGGGTGCCTGTGAGGGAAAGAGAGGGGAGGGAAAGAGAGGGGAGGCCTGGGTTTCTGAAATCTCCAATTAATTACAAATTCGGGATGAGAAGAGAGGGAGGCCACTTGTACTTTTCGGTTAAGGTCTCAGCCACATGTTCCCTGGACAATAAGCCAGCTGTCCAATTATGCTCAACACACCAAGCATACTCAACCAGTTATATAAGGGGGAGGAGGCAAGGACAAACGAAGAAGAGAGCTCTGATCTGTTCCATTACGAATTTTTAACAATTATATTTATAACCACGAATTTAAAATGAGATGGAGCAAAATATTCAGCCCAGCAGCAGCACCATATCAGTGTTCTCAGCATGGCGCTACTCCCATTTCTTTGCTGAG
>JAKSZT010031275.1:114351-164782 GCA_026826555.1 Tolypeutes matacus | reverse complement strand
GGCCTGCACCCCACCATGTATACCTTCTGTCTACACCTACTTCATCTACACTGTCTACACCTTCCGCCTTCATTCTCCTTACCACACTTTTCTGTCTACACCCTTCTCCTTATACTCTACTGCTCTATAAGGCAAATTCAAGTAGGGATTGCCAGAACCAGTGTAAACCCCATGAGAACATGGTAGCTGAAGCCTTGGGCTGCCAAGGACAAGAGCTGGACCTCAGCATAGCATGTTGATGGCCTAACCACACCTTCCTTTGGAGGGATAAAAGGATGAGGTAGACCAGCGCATCTCAGCTGTAATGCACACGGGAATTTCCTGGGGATCTTGTTAACATACATTTTCTAATAAACTCTCCAGATTTCCACGCTACTACTCCTCAGACCACACTTTGCGAAGCTAAGGTCTTGATGACTCTTCAGCCAGGAGGGTTTGGAGCCCACTGAGCCTTTGGATCCTCGGGATTGTCAAGGCAGCTATAGGAACACAGCTAATCACCTCCCTCGTTTTTCTCTCCCTCTTCTTGTTATGCACAGAATGCATTTCTTATCTGGGCAGTAACGTGCCCACTTTGCTTGCAGGGAGGTGGGGATATCTGGGGAATGTTCTCTTTCTGGAAAATGAGATGTGTGGAGTGAGTTGCTACATGGTGTGTCGTGGGAACCCAGGCTGAGAACAGAGGGTCCCAGCAAATAACTGCTTTATTGCTTGCTCAGGACAAAGGGTCCCAAGGAGCAGGGGAAAACAGCCCACCTTGGCCAGTGCCTTGGTGAGTCCAAGTGCTCTAGACGCATCTCTTTGCATTACAGATGAGGGACCAATTGTGGCTGTCCCCTTGGGGAGGCCGACTGCTTGGCAGCACCACATGCCTCTCTTTGCGATGGAGATGAGGGGCCCCTGCACTGACTGAGTGACAAGCTTTTTTTTTTTTTTTTTTTTTTTTAAAGATTTTATTTATTTATTCATTTATCCCCCCCTTGCTGCTTGTGCTCGCTGGGTCAGCTAATCACGCCGTGCGGGCGGGCTTGCCTTCACCAGGAGGCCCTGGGAACCAAACCCGGGGCCTCCCATATGGTAAACGGGAGCCCTACTGATTGAGCCACAGCCGCTTCCGAGTGACAAGCTTTTATACACTCCAGGGGAAGGGGGCTTTGCCCAATGGGCAACCTTTGTGCCCTAGCAAGCAGCTGGGACTGGTTATGACTTAATGTCTCCCCTAGGTGCCTGTGGTCTCTTACTAAATAGAAACATACCAAACTGCATGCACACAAACTAGCAAGAGGGGGGAAAGTAGGTGAGGGATGGGAAATGGCCACTATGTCTTTGACATGCCCAGCAAGATGTAAATTGTGTCTGCTGGGGATGTGGGATTCATTTGCTTTCCTGGTAAGCGCTCTTCTCCCTCTTTGCTACTTCCTTCTTGGTCTTCCTCCTTTCCCCTTTTGCCTGCCTTGGAGCACAGACTCAACCCAATACCTGCAGCTGGGGAAGGCCAACTTTGAAGCATGATAATGAAAACCATTCTCTAAACATAGTGGAGCAAAGAGCCAGGGGCAGCCTGTGCCTGAGAGTCCATGGAACGCTGCTTCCTTCCTGGGCCGCGCATCTCAAGGCTTCTTGTTACTTGAAAAAAATACCCTACCTGTTACATCACTATTTTCGACACAGTCCTAACCAATAATCCCTGGGTTGGATTTGCTTGACCAAACAGAAGAAAGCTCCTTCACAAAAGAGGCTGCCCCAATAGAGATACAGTGGACTGGAAACATGCAACATGAACTGCAAGTGAGACCTGATCCTTCAAACTCAGTGCGATTGATCTCAGCTTAAATTGGGATTTAATGAAAATAGGGAATTTCTTGAGTAGCAAAATGTGCTCCATGGCTAAAATACCTAATTACAAGGTAACTGAGAGATTTAAAAATGTTAAAGAGGAAAATAGAGGGCAATAACTTGCCAAGCATCATCTACTTGCCAGATCCTTAGTCCTCACAAAAGTCCTGGGAAGAATGCTTTACTGTTACCATTTAAAATATGAGCAACAGATCAGTGGTGGTCTACTGGGAAGTTGATGGTGATTCAGCTTCAGGGCCCACTGCTTGTCTAGGACCCTTCCAATGCCCATGCTTACATGGTTTTGCTTATAAAATTTACAAAAGTGGGCAAGCCGAGCAGAACTGGCAAGGGGGATGGACCAAAAACCCTGGTGAAAATGAGCAGCCAGAAGAAGTGCTCTCCCTCCCTGCCGAGTCTGAGACTCTCCTTCCCTACCAAGAGGCACTGGCAAAGGGGAGCCCACCATAATGAGCAATGAGCCCAGGTAGACTTTGTCCCATGAGACTGAGATTCTCTTTCCCTCTCCTCCCCTGGTTCTGAGACAGATGCACCAGGGAGTGAGTGACACTGGCAAGGCGGATCCTGCCACAAAAAGAGCCCAGCAAGGGAAGCACTCTCCATACCCCCTAGGTATGGGGACCCCACCACAGCAAGCACAAAGCCCAGGTAGCACTCTTTGCCTCTGTGGACTGGAGAACATTTCCCTCAGCTAGAGGCACCAGGTGGCCTTAGCTGAGGAATTTCTTTCTGCTCCCTCAGGCAGCACTAGCAGGGACCAGTAGGAACCCAACCACATGAAATAACACAGGCAGATTAAAATAGTGCTGCAAAGGCTCTGAAAAATATATTCCACTGGAGCTGTAGGCCACAAATTACATTGATAAAGCTAAACAAGTTGCCTTCTCCTAAATTAAAAAAAAATTAAATAAGCTTTGGAGTTTCCAAACATAATAGTCAAAATATACGGGCTACAATTAAAACTTGCCCATTATATCCAGAAGCAGGAAAATCACAATTTAAATGAGAAAAAAAATCAGCTAACACCAACACCAAGATGAATGAGATGTTGGAATTATCTGACAAAGATTTTAAAGCAACTCTCATAAAAATGATTCAACAAGCAATTACAAATTCTCTTGACTCAAATAAAAAACAGAGATCTTAGCAAAGAAATAGAAACTATTTTAAAAAACAAATGGTGGGGAATGATGTAGCTCAAGCCTGCTTCCCACATGAGTGGTCCTGGGTTCAGTTCCCGGTGCCTCCTAAAATTTAAAAAAAAAAAAAAAATCAACTACAACAAGAAAACAAACAAAAAAACCAACTCAGGGGAGCTGATGCGGTTCAGTGGTTGAATGCTGGCTTCCCACACACAAGGTCCCAGGTTCAATCCCCAGCTCTGGTACCTAAAAAAACAAAACAAAACAAAACAAAACAAAAAAACCAACAACAACAACAAAAGGAAATTATAGTATAGAGAAATACATAAAAGAAATAAAAAAAATAAACTGAATTGACTAAATAGTAGAGTGGTGATGACAGAGGATAGAATCAGTGAACTTGAAGACATATCATTAGAATTTACCTAATTTGACCAAAAGAGAGAAAATACACTGAAAAAATAAATGAATAGAGCCTAAGGGACCTGTGGGTAAATATCAAAAGATCCAACATTCTATCATCAGAGTCCCAGAAAAAGAAGAGAAAGTGGGGATGAATGAATATTAGAATAATAACTGAAAAACTCCCCAAATTTGGCAAAAGATAGACATGCACAGATTCAAGAAACTGGATGAATCCCAAATAGGATAAACCCCCCAAAAATCTATACCAAGACATACCATAATTAAACTTCTGAAAGCTAAACACAAAGAAAAATCTTTAAAGCATACAAAGAGAAATGATGCATTATCTATGGGGGAAAACCAATTCGAATGACAGTAGAAACCACAGAAGGCCAGAGGGAAGTAGTGTAGCATTTTTCAACTGCTGAAAGAAAAGACCTGTCAGCTACAAATTTTTTATCTGGAAAACCTACCCTTCACAAATGAAGGGTAAGTAAGGACAGTCTCAGATGGCATTTGTCACTAGCAGACCTACCCTTAAAGAATGGATAAATGAAGTTTTTCAAACAGAAAAGAAATGATAAAAGAAGGAATTCTGGAGAAACCAGAAGGAAAAGGAACAACAGAAAGAAAGAGCAGAAATGGGGAAATATAGCAGCTTATCCTCCTCCTCATGAGTTTTATAAATCGTATGCAATGATTGAAACAAGAACCTTAACACCATCTGATCCTCAAGACAATGATACTTAAAAGCAGGGAGGGTAAAAGGACCTAAATGGAAGTAAGGTGTCCACACTTTACTAAAAGTGGTAAATGTTGATATCAGTCAACTGTGGGTATATCATATACCCAGAGCAAAACACTATGAATAAATCAAGATGGAATCTTAAAAAATATTCAACCTTAAGGAAGGCAAGAAAAGAGAAGCAGAAAAACAACAAAGAGAGAAAATAAATAGTTAACAAATAATAAAATGGCAGGCTTAAGCATAATTACCTTAATTGTAAATGATTGAAATATACCAATCAAAAGGCAGAAATAGAGTGAACCAAAAATAAAAACAAACAAAAACAAAAACACCACAACTCAACAGTATGCTTTTTATAAGAAATTGGCTTCAAATTTAGGGATATAGGTAGGTTGAAAGTAAAAGGATGAAAAAAGATATACCACGCAAACATTAATTTAAAGAAACATGAGGGGCTATGATCAGATAAAGTAGACTTTAGAGCAAAGAAAATTACTAGAGACAAAGAGGGACGTTGCATAATGATAAAAGGATCAATCCATCAAGAAGACATACTCAGCAAACAACAGGGCCTCAAAATACATGAAGTAAAAACTGATAAAATTTAAAAGAGAAGTGGACAAATCCATAATTATAGTTAGATACTTCAAAACCTTTCTCTCAGCAACCAAAAGAACTATTAGAATATCAGTACAGATATAGAAGAACTCAACAACACAATCTCTAATTGATGTATATAGGACCCACATATATACAAAACACTCCACCACATAACAGTAGAATACAATTTTTTTAAGTACCCATGTATATTCAATAAAATTGACCATATCCTGTGCCATAAAATGGACCTTAACAAATTTAAAATAATTTAAATCATATAAAGTATATTCTCTAACCATAATGGGAATAGACTAGAAATGTGTAACAATAACATAACAGGAAAATCTCTAAATATTTGGAAATTAAACAACATACATCTAAATAATCTATGGGTCAAGGGAAATAAATATATAGATACATAAAACTTAATGAAAATGAAAATACAGTATATCAAATTTGTGGTGTGCAGTTTAAGCAGTGCTGAGAAGAAATTTTATAGCACTAAATACTTACAATAGAAAACAGGAAACTTCTCAAAGTAATAACCTAAATTCCTACTTAAAAAAAAAAAAAAAAAAAAACTGGAAAAAAGAGCAAAATGAGCCCAAAGCAAGCAGAAGAAAGGAATTAACAACAGGAAAATCAATAAAATTGAAAGTAAGGAAATCATTAAGAAGTCCAATGAAACAAATAGCTTGTTCTTTGAAAAAAAAAAAAAAACCTCAATAAATTTGACAAACTTCTGGCATGACTAGCAAAAATAAAAAGAAAGAAGACTTAAATCACCAATATCAGGAATTACATTAGATATCCTGTAACCATTAAAAAAATAATAAGCAAATACCATGAATAACTTTATGTTCATCCATGTGACAATTAGGGGAAATGAACTAGTTCCTTAAACACCATGAACTGCCAAAACTCAACAAGATGAAATAGATCAACTGAATAGTCCTATAACCATTAAATAAATTGAATTTATAATTGAAAAGCTTCCCTCCAAAGAAATCTTAAGACCCGATGGTTTTACTGTAGAATTCCAAAGAAGACAATACTAATTTTACACAATCCCTTCCAGAAGATAGAAGAGGGAATAATTTCCAGCTCATTTTTGAGGCCAATGTTACCTTGATGCCAAAACCAGACACAGACCAGACTGTGTAGAAAAAGAAAACTACAGACTGATACCTCGTATTAGAAGAGAAGGTTGCAAAAATCCTCAACAAAATATTAGCAAACTGAATCTGGCAAAGTGTAAAAAGACTTATACACCATTATGATGTGGGATTTATTCCAGAGATACAAGCCTGATTCAAAATTCAAAAACAAATCAATGTAGTCTACAAAAAATTTACAGCTAACATCATATTTAATGGTGAAAGGCCAAATGCTTTCCCCCCTAAGACTGGGAAGAAGTCTCATCCTTCTTATTCAACATACTACTGGAAGTTCTAACCCTGCCAATAAGGCAAGAAAATGAAACCAGAGGCATCTAGGTTGAAAGAGAAGAAATAAAACAGCCCCTATTTGCAGACAAGTGATTATTTACGTAGAAAATCCCAAGGAACTGAAAAACCCCTAGAACTAATAGGTGAGTTTAGCAAGGTTTTAAGGTACAAGAGCAATACATGAAAATCAATTACATTTCTAGATTCTAACAATGAACATATGGAAACTGAAATAAAAACAATGCCATTTTTTTAAAAAATGAAATATATATAAATTTAACAAAATACATATAAGCTGAAATTTACAAAATGCTGATAAAAGAAATTAATGACATAAATCAATGGATAGATATAACATTTTCAGAAGACTCAATATAGTGGAGATGTAGATTTTCCCCAAAATTGATCTAGATGTTTAATGCAATTTCTATCAAAATCCCAGGAAGGCATTTTGTAGACATAGAGAAGCTAATTTTAAAATTCATATGGAAAAGCACAGGCCTTAAAATAGCTAAAATAATCTTGTAAAAGAAGAATAAAGAGGGAGGAATCCTCCTACCTAATATAATAAGGAATATTATAAAGCTATAGACAACCAAGTGTGGTCTTGTTTGAGGCACAGACACACAGATCAATGGAGCAGATTAGAGAATCCAAAAATAGTCCCACACAAATAGGCCCAACTAATTTTTGACAAAGGAACAAAAGCAATTCCATGGAGGAGGGATAGGCTTTTCAACAAATGATACTGGAGAAGTTGGACATTGATAAGCAAAAAAATGAACCTTGATCTAAGGGTCACATCTTATACAAAAATTAACTCAAGACGGCTCATGGGCTAGGGCTAGGCAAAGAGTTCTTAGACTTAACACCAAAACCACAATCCATAAAAGGGAAAATTGGTAAATTGGATGCCATCAAAATAAAAAACTTTTGTTCTGCAAAAGGTTCTGTTAAGAGGATTAAAAGACAATCTAGACAAAAGACAAAAAAGGCCTCTGGCCTACCTATGTGCCAGGTATGTGTGGAATCTTGGTGGAGCTGAACTCCTACCCTACAGCTCAATGGACTCATCCAAGTCACCTGGCGAGGAGACGATGATAGACAGCGGCCATCCCAGGGAATGGAGAGGGCCTGCATCTGCAGGCAGGATCATCCCACCCACCATATCCATGGGATATAAGCCCTCTCTCACTTGGAGGTGGAGTGGACATCACCATCCCAGTCCCCTCAGGATTGGGGGAAGAACTATGGACTAGAGTGGACTTGATGGTATTCTGTTGTTCACATATGGTGATTCTAGCAATGGAAGAAATTATAACAGTGAGGTGGAGCCGGTGGCCACTGGACACTTTCGGGGCAGGGAGGGGATGTACAGTTGAAATACAGGGGCTTTTTCGGGATTTGGAGGTTGTCCTGAGTGCAACAGATGTAGGCCATTTTAAATCAGCACACACCACTCAGAACTGTGTGGGAGAGAGTGTGGTCTACAGTGTGAACTGTGGTCTATGGTTGATGGCAAGGCCCCAGGATGTGTAAGTCCATTGAGGGTGGTGGGCCACACTTGTGGGAGATGTTTGTGTGGGATGTGGTGGGAGGTGTAGGAAGTGGGGAACATGGGAGTCCCGGTAGGTTCTGTGTAATATTTTAGGTAATCTAAGTACCTCTTAAAATATATATATATATAAATAACATTTTTGTAAGGAAATGCACATATATGCATATATATTTATATATCATTTTACAAATATTGGTATGTATTGTGAAAATTTTTATTTTTACCCACAATAAAAAATAAATAAATAAATAAAAAAAAGACAATCTACAGACTGTGAGAAAATATTTGCAGATGACATATCTGACAAAGGACTAGTATGTAGACTATATAAAGATTTCTCAAGATCAAGAGTAAAAAATATTAAACAATCCAATTTGAAAATGGGCAAAATATGTCAACAAACATTTCACTGAAGAGTCAGTAAATAAGCACATGAAGAGATGTTCAACATCATTAGCCATTAAGAAATTCAGACTAAAACCATAGTGAGCCATCCCTTCACACTTACCAGAATGGTTAAAATATAGGAGAGAGACAACACCAAATGCTAGCAAGGATGCAGAGATTCTGGGTCACGCATACACTGCTGGTGCGGATATAAAACGATACAGCTATTTGGAAAAACAGCTTGGCAGTTTCTTATAAAACTAAACATGCAACTACCATATGACCCAACAATTGCATGCCTGGGCATTTATTACAGAAAAATGAAAACTGGTGTTCCCTCAAAATCCTGTACATGAACGTTCATAACAGCTTTACTTGTAAGAGCCAAGCTGGAAACCACCCAGATGCTCTTGCACAGGTCAGTGATTAAACCAACTGTGGTCCACTCATAGCGTGGACTACACTCACGATAAAAACAGTCTGTGGATACAAGCAGCTATTGGCATGAAACCTCAAGATAACTATGCTGAGTGCAAAAAGTCAATCCATTTACATAACATTTTGGCAATGACAAAATAAAAAAGAAGGAGAGCCAATGAGCATTTACCAGGGCCTAGAGAAGGGGGGCGGGAGGGAGGTGTCTGATTTACAAGGGGATCAGGAAGGAGCCTTGGTGGTGGGCGAAGTGTTTTGTATCTTGCCTGTGTCAAGGTCGAGGCTGTGCTTCCGACATTTTGCATGGTGTATTAGTCAGCCAACGGGGTGCTGAGCAAAGTACCAGAAACCTGTTTATAAAAATAAAGGGTATTTATTTGGGGTAAATCTTTCAGTTACAAGGCCCTAAAGAGTCCAATTCAAGTTTCTTTTTCACCCAAATCAGTTGCCATATGTTAAAGCAAGATGGTTGCTGATCTCCGCGAGGCTTCAGCCTTCCTCTCTCAGCTACAGGCTGGCATAGCTGTTTGAGCCTCCTCTTTTCTGTCACATGGCAGGACCAAAATGACCAAGTTCTCTCCTCTTCCGTGCCTTCTTGAGTGAGTGTCTGTTTATATAGCCCACCAAGGGGGCACAGACTTAAAATGAGTTACACCTTACTGACCTGGTTGAATCAAAGCTGTAATCTTAACATAATTTAATCAAAGACATCTCAGCAGAAGCTGGTACAATCAAAGGGGATCACACCCAGAGGAACAAGCCAGGTGCACTGCTCAAAGTTTTGCCCACTGGGAGGATTTGCCCTCACCGCTATCCTTCAAGGATGTCCCAGAAAGGGGCCGCAGTGCCGCAGCTGTCCACTTTCGGGTGGTACCTGCATATCATGCAGAACCATCTGTAAACCAGGCCCGAGTTTTCTCATCCTCAGTCAACTGATTGTAAGGGACTCCCCAAGAGGCCAAAGCTGTGGGCTGGGAAAGAGAAGGTAACATGGCAGGGGTGGTGACCGTGGGCATTTGGGCCACTTCCTCATGTAACTTACTTGTGCCTTCAGGACCTGCTCGAGCCCTGTCTCGCATGTACCACTTCCACTTTATTATGGGGTGCTGCTGTGCACGCCCAACTTTATGGTTTGGTGGGTCAGACAATACCCAGCTCATGAGAGTCAACTCAGGTCTCATGGTAACTTGATGGCCCATGGTTAAGGTTCAGTCTCTACTAAGTCCCAGTAGCAAGCCAAAAGCTGCTTCTCAAAAGGGGAGTAGTTATCTGCAAAGGATGGCAGGGCTTTGCTTCAAAATCCTACGGGTATGCGTTGTGATTCCCCTATCGGGGCCTGCCAAAGGCTCCAGATGGCATCTCTATTTCCCACCAAAACTTCCAGCACCATTGGATCTGCTGGATCATGTGGCCCAAGTGGTAGTGCAGCTTGCACAGCAGCCTGGACCTATCACAGAGCCTCCTCTTATTCTGGTCCCCAATCAAAACTATCAGCTTTTCTGGTCACTTGGTAAATGGGCCACAGTAGCACACCCAAATGAAGAGTGTGTTGTCTCCAAAATCTGAAGAGGCCAACTAAGTGTTGTGCCTCATTTTTGGTCATAGGAGGGGCCCGATGCAGCAGCTTATCTTTCACTTTAGAGGGGATATCTCAACATGCCCCACACCACTGGACACCTAGAAATTTCAACGAGGTGAGGGCCCTGTATTTTTTTTGGATTTACCTCCCATCCTCTCTCACGCAAATGCCTTACCAATAAATCTGGAGTCTTTGATACTTCTTGCTCACTAGGTCCTATCAACAAGATATCATCAATATAATGGACCAGTGTGATGTCTCGTGGGAGGGAGAGATGATCAAGGTCTCTGTGGACAATATTATGACACAGGGCTGGAGAGTTGATACCCCTGAGGCAGGACAGTGAAGGTATACTGCTGGCCTTGCCACCTGAAAGCAGACTGTTTCTGGTGGTCCTTACTAATGGCAATTGAGAAAAAAGCATTTGCCAGATCAATAGCTGCATACCAGGTACCAGGGGAAGTGTTGATTTCCTCAAGCAATGATACCACATCTGAGACAGCAGCTGCAAATGGAGTCACTGCCTGGTTAAGTTTACAGTAATCTACTGTCATCCTCCAAGATCCATCTGTTTTCTGCACAAGCCAAATAGGAGAGTTGAATGGGGATGTCGTGGGAATCACCACCCCTGCATCCTTCAAATCCTTGATGGTGGCACTAATCTCTGCAGTCTTTCCAGGAATCCAGTATTGCTTTTGATTTACTATTTTTCTAGGTAGGGGCAGTTCTAGAGGCTTCCACTTGGCCTTTCCAACCATAATAGCCCAAATTCCACAAGTCAGGGATCCAATGTTGGGGATTCTGCCAGTTACTGAGTATGTCTGTTCCAATTATGCATCCTGAAACTGGGGAAATAGCCACAGAATGGGTCTGGGGACCCACTGAACCCACTGTGAGACGGACCTGAGCTAAAACTCCATCAGTCACCTGACCGCCATAAGCCCTTACTCTGACTGGTGGACCACAGTGACGTTTTGGGTCTCCTGGAATTACTGTCACTTCTGAGCCATGTCTAATAATTCCTGAAATGTCTGATCATTTCCTTTTCCCCAATGCACTGTTACTCTGGTAAAAGGTCTCCTTGGGAAAAGCTGGGGGGGGGGGAAGATTAACAGAATAAATTTTTGGCAGTTTAACAGGATCCTTCCCCAGGGGACCTGGCCTTCTCCTCATTCAAGGGGCTCTGGGTCTGTAAACTGTCTCAAGTCTGGGAACTGATTAAGGGGCCGTGATTCTCTGTATCTGTAACTTGAGTTAAGGGTTTTGTTCACTGAACCTTGAACTCTTCTGCTTATACAGATCCAGAAGAAATCTAGTAGACTGCCCGTGTATTTCACTTCTAAGTACCCCATGATCTATTAGCCAACCCCATGACTCCATGTGACTCAGACTATTCTGAGTGCTGCTCTGAATCTGTCTTTCATTGCGGTAGCCACGCCCACCTTGGCTTTGGCGATTAACTGCCCATACTTGACTTTTACCGGGCCTTGATCCGATCATCCCCATAATGTTTAAGGATTCCAATTCCATTACAGCCCCCCCTACAGTAATATCTGGACTGCAGAGAAGAGCAACCACTGAGCTCTTCAGAGAAGATGGGGTTAGTCTTACAAATTTATTCCCCACAGTCCTGGTTAAAGGTGTGTCCTCTGGACATTCCTGGGGTGGGTGGGCAGGTCTCAAGTGGTAAATCCATTCTAGCATTCCAATCTCTCTAAGCCTTTGAATCCCCTCATCTACTGTATACCAGGGCAAATCAGGCATCTCAACCTCAGACATGCTAGGCCATCGTTTGGTCCATGTTTCAGTCAACCACCCAAACAAACTATTAAAGCCCTTTCTAACCCCTCGAGCTACAGTGTTGAATCCAGAATTTCTGCTTAGTGGGCCCATTTCAATAAATTCAGCCTGATCCAACTTTATATTCCTTCCACCATTATCCCATACCCTTAGTATCCATTCCCACACATATTCCCCTGATTTCTGTCTATATAAGTTGGAAAACTCATGAAGTTCTTTCAGAGTATAGCATACTTCCTCATGGATCACACTTTGTATTTCACCTTTGGGGACTTGTGATTTTAGTCTAGTAATGGATCTCAAAGACAAGAGGGGTGGGGGGGTGGGTAAGGAGAAGGATTAGGGATGTCTTACAGGCTACTGACCTGAGGGCATTCCTTTGCATTTTCTTCTGGTGAGACAGGATTAATCTCTTCAGGCAGGGGTTGGAAGGCAGATTCCTCAGGGCAGACTGGAGGCTGGGCAGTGCATGTTGGAGTTTGGCTGGCACCTGCCTCAGGGCTGGGAGGAGGTCCGGACTCCCCGGCTGGATGATACAAGGTAGACAAGGTGTGGTCTCCACAGGGCAGGCCATTACAGGTCTACCTGGCAAAGACTCAGCAGACTTTAGGGTATCCATGTCCCCACTGTCATCATCATCAACCTATATATCTTCATCCCAATCCTCAGGGTTAACTCTCCTTTCCAATCAGTGCCTAAGCTTTTACAGCAGACACCCTGCAAGGCTGACATTTTAGTTTCCTCTGTAAATCTACGACTCACACAATGAGAGTCCAAGTTTTCAGATATCTCCAGCCTGTGGAGCACACACGGCAACTTTCACATCGTTCATGTAGAGTTTAAGTTACACATTTGAAGCCTTTAGCTCATCTCTTTCTTTTGTAACTGTATCCAGAGCATCTAGGAGGAGCCAGCCACAATCATTTTACCTTTTGACTCCACTAAACTCTGTTAAGGTGTTGAAAACACTCTCACCCAGATCCTGCATTAGTCAGGGTTCTCTAGGGAAACCGAATCAACAGGAGAGATCTGTCAATAGTATGAGATTTTATAAGAGTCTCTCACGCGACCGTGGGGATGCACAAGCCCAGGTTCCTCAGGCAGGCTGCAAACCAGGGGCTCCGATGACAGTCCAATGAAGGCCCTTGATGAGTTCCCTGGAGACACTGGCTGTCCAAAGACGAGCTGGGAAATTCTCTTTGGAGGCTGAAAGCACTTCCCCTTTTGAGGCATTCAACTGATTGGATAAAGTGTCACCCATTGCTGACAGCAATCTCCCTGGTTGATCATAGATCAACCCTGCAGGGTATCTGCAGTTAAAGTGAAGGCATTGATTGGAAAGGAGTGGAACCCGAGGATTGGGATGGAGACATATGGGATGATGATAATATTGGTGGGGACATTGGAACCCTAAATTCTGCTGAGGCTTTACCAGATAAACCTCTGATGGCCTGCCCTGTGAGACCACACCTTGTCAACCTTGTATCACCCATCCTCCAGGCTGCCCCAGGGAGTTGGACCTCCTGTGCTCCAGTGGAGTGGGTGGGGAGCATGCTCGCTCCCCACTGTGTGGCTCTAGAGTCTTCTGCTTTAAGAGGATAGCGAAAAACGAAAAACGAGTGACACCACTGTGTAAACGATAGCAGCTTTATTATGAAATTAAAATGCTAAAACATTTTCTAGTATTTTCCTCCTCAAAGATAATTTATCACATGACTCACTATGCTATTTGATCATGAAATTCCCAAGCTAAGGATTCACAATCTAAGTGCTGCTTTAAGAATTTGAGCCACTATTCCAACTGCCACTGTCTGAACACTGCAAAGTTTCTCCAAATTGGCATTAATGGAAAGAAAATGAAGACAAGTATTTTGACTTAGAACGGCTGCCTTCTCTAGCTGCACTGTCATTTGGACATAAATTCTATGGAGATCTTATTATAAAAACGTAATTAGCAATTTTGCTGGAGTGACGGCAAGAAAAATAAATGTGATGAACTAAATAAATAATGACTTAGGAATTATGCCTTTATTAACTATGCAACAATGCCAACCCATTAGCAGAACACCCAGACATGCCCAATAATTGAAGTCAGCCGTCCGTGATATTCCGCCAAGTTTCAGGCACATAAAAACCGTAGCTTTACACAAATTAGCTTCAATTATGACTTTTACGTATGCTTAGACATATGTTCAAGGGGTCGCGGGTGCTGTCGCTCTAAAAGGGCAGGTGGGGAGAGGGGGACACGGTTCAGCCTGGGGAGCACAGCTTGATCCGAGCAGGGGACCCCCAGTAAGAGGGCGCAACCCACCTGCAGCCAGGTAGGCAGCGCAGGGTGTCATCGGTACCTCAACGGCGCTGCCACGTGGCAGCGTGGGGCAGTGCAGGACCTGCCCTCCCCACCTCAACCCAAGGAAGCCTGGCTACCAACGCCCTGGGCATTTTTTGAGAATTGAATAGGTGGGAGGTGGGCAGTGGAAAGCGGTGGAAGGGAGTGACCTACATGGGAAGATATGGGACTTTCAATTGTTCAGGCAGGCGGATATCAATGTGACTGATTTTTAAAAATTAGTTTGCAGCCTGAATTTGTAGAGAAGTTCCTACTGGGAAAAAAATACTTATCAAAAAAATATATTTTTTGAGGGGACTTCTGGGAAGATGGCGGACTAGTAAGACATGGGACTCTCTTCTCCAGAAAATAGCTAGAGGACAGGCTGAAACAGCCCCGAAAAAGATCTTCTAGGGTTTAGGACAGCAGGTGAAGGCTGCACACCACCCAGAGGAGAGAGGGACAAAAGAGGGAAATCGCGATGACAGAACCGTGAGTTGGAACCAGCAGCGGTAGCTGCTGCTGGCACCCTCCCCCACACTCCTTAGAATTCTCGGGCCTCTGGGCCTGCGACTACAAATAGGAAAAGAGGAAGTAAAACTCTCACTGTTTGCGGATGACATGATCCTGTACTTACAAAATCCTGACGTATCCACGATAAAGCTACTTGAACTAATAAATGAGTTCAGCAAAGTGGCAGGATACAAGATCAACACGCAAAAACCAGTAATGTTTTTGTACATTAGTACTGAAAAACCTGAGGAAGAAATCAGGGGAAAAAATCTTCTTTCAATAGCAACAAAAAGACTCAAATACCTAGGAGTTAATTTAACCAAACAAGTTCAGGACCTATATGCAGAAAACTACAAAACAGTGCTAAAAGAAATCAATGAAGACCTAAACAAATGGAAAGACAATCTGTGTTCATGGATTGGAAGACTAAATAACGCAAAGATATAAATCCTACCCAAACTGATTTATCGATTCAATGCAATACCAATCAAAATCCCAACAGCTTACTTTACAGAATTAGAGAAGGCAATTACCAAATTCATCTGGAAGGGTAAGTGCACCCGAATAGCCAAAAGTATTCTAAAAAAGAAGAGCAATGTGGGAGGAATTTCACTGCCTGACCTTGAAACATATTACAAAGCTACAGTGGTCAAAACAGCATGGTACTGGCATAAAGATAGTGTATTAGTCAGCCAAAGGGGTGCTAATGCGAAATACCAGAAATGGGTTGGTCTTTATAAAGGGTATTTATTTGGGGTAGAAGTCCACAGTTACCAGGCCATAAAGCATAAGTTACTTCCCTCACCAAAGTCCATTGCCACGTGTTAGAGCAAGATAGCTGCTGACGTCTGCCAGGGTTCAGGCTTCTTGGGTTCCTCTCTTCCTGGGGCTGTGTTGTCTCCAGGCTCAGCTACTCTGTTTCCTCCACAAGGTCAGCTGTAGACTATCAGGTGAATGGCTCGCTTCTCTTCTCCTGGGGCCTTCTCTCCAACATCCAAACTCCAACATCAAAAGTGCTACTCAAAAACTGCTCCCTCTGTCCTTTGCCTTGCCTTTTTATTCGATTCCCTCACCCACCAAGAGGTGGGGCTCAATGCCCTACTGACGTGGCCCAGTCAACGCCCTAATCATAACTTAATCATACCCAGATTAACAGATCAGTTTACAAGCATGGTCCAATTATATTTTTGGAATTCATAATTACATCAAACTGCCAAATGGCTACAGATAGACACATCAGTCAGTGGAATAGAATTGAGAACCCAGAAATAAACCCTCACCTATACAGTCAACTGGTTTTTGACAAACCTACCAAGCCCACGCTAATGGGAAAAAAACAGTCTCTTCAACAAATGGTGTTGGGAGAACTGGATATCTATAACCAAAAGAATGAAAGAGGACCCCTATCTCACCCCCTATACAAGGATCAACTCAAAATGGATCAAAGATCTAAATATAAAAGCCAGGACCATAAAACCACTAGAAGAAAATGTAGGGAAACATCTTCAAGACCTTGTAGTAGGTGGTGGTTTCTTGGACCTTACACTCAAAGCACGTGCAACAAAAGAAAAAGTAGATAAATGGGGCCTCCTCAAAACTAAACACTTTTGCACCTCACAGGACTTTGTCAGAAGGGTGAAAAGGCAACTTTTCCAACTCAATGGGAAAAAATATTTGGAAATCACATATCTGATAAGGGTTTAATATGCAGGATTTATAAAGAGATGTTACAACTCAACAATAAAAAGACAAATGACCCAATTAAAAAATGGGTGAAAGACTTGAATAGACATTTCTCCAAAGAAGAAATACAAATGGCAAAAAAACACATGAAGAAATGCTCAACCTCACTCATGATTAGGGAAATGCAAATCAAAACTACACTGAGATATCATTTCACACCTATCAGAATGGCCACTATTAAAAAGACAGAGAACTACAAGTGTTGGAGAGGATACAGAGAGATAGGAACCCTTCTTCCCTGTTGGTGGGAATGCAGGATGGTACAACCGCTATGGAGGACTGTTTGGCAGTTCCTAAAGAAGCTGAATATAGACTTGCCACATGACCCTGCAATACCACTACTGGGTGTATACCCAGAAGAACTGAGAGCAGTGACACGAACAGACATCTGCACACCGATGTTCATAGCCACATTATTCACCATTGCCAAAAGCTGGAAACAACCCAGGTGTCCATCAACAGATGAATGGATAAACAAACTGTGGTCTATTCACACGATGGAATATTATGCAGCTGTAAGAAGAAATGAAGTCGTAAAGCATATGGCAACATGGATGAACCTGGAGGACATTATGTTGAGCAAAGCAAACCAGACACAAAAGGACAAATACTGTATGATTGTGTTACTATGAACCAAATATATGGTGTAACATATTGTTTGATTAAAAAATTTTTTTATATGTATCCATTACATTTAATTGAGAAATGTATATATTTATTCATCTGTGTTTACTTTTTAGTTTTTAATTGTTTATATTTTCAATTATTAAATGTACAAAATAAAGTAAATAAATAAATAAATAAAAGAATAGCCAGAAATAGCAGCTATGTACAGCAGGGGAAACAGAGAGATTGAGAGGTGAAGAATTTTCTTGTTTGCTTATTTGTCTGTTTTTTGTTTATTATTATTATTGAAATAATGAAAATGCTCTAATAATGATTGAAGTGATGAATGCACAACTATGTGCTTATACCAAATACCACTGGCTGTACACTTTGGATGAATTGTATGCTTTATTAATATGCATCAATGAAATTGATTTATTAAAATATATATATATATCCAATTTTTTTGGCATACTACAACGTGGACAAACCTTGAAGACATCATGTTAGTGAAATGAGCCAGACACAAAAGAACGAGTAACATATGAGCTCACCGACATGAAATAGCTAGAATATGCAAATTCACAGACGGAAGGGAGATTGCAGAACCCCAGGGGCACAGCTGAGGGGAACAGGGAATCATCGCTCAGTGGGCGGAGCTTCTCTTTGGGACGGAGGAAGAGTCTTGGTCCGGGTCGGTGGCGAGGTGGCCCGGCGCTGTGAGTGAGTGCCACCAGCAGCCCTGAACCACAGGCTCGAAGTGGTTAGGATGGGACATGTCGTGTTGTGTGCGTCCCCGCCGTGGAAACTCAGCTGCGTGCGAGTCCTACGTGTGTGGCCGTGGGCTCCGCCGTGCGCCTTCGGGCCAGCGTCTTCCTCCCTCCAGGCCTGACTTCTCCCACCCAGCGCAGTCGAAGCCGTTTTCGCGCCACGGGGATGTCGTGACCGAAGCTTTGCCCAGCTCCTGGCACACAGGACGGCCCGGCCGCCTTCCTCTCCCCTCGCGCCCGTTCCTCCTCCTCCTCCTCCTCCTCCCCCATGGCATGTCGTTGCGTGTTTGGAGGTGCGTTGATGCACTCGGCTGAGAGTCTCCCGGCTAAGGGCACCAAGGCCCCTGCCCAGCCCTCCTGGGGCTCGCGTGGGCACTGCCACCGCCTGGACCTCCACAGAGCGCCGGCTCGCTTGCCTCCCGGTGCCTCGCCGTCTCCTCCTAGCGCTGTCCGGGGGAGAAATCGAGAACAGAGGCTCTCCATGGCCCCTGGCCAGCCCTGCTGCCGGCCTTGCCGCCTCTCCTGCGGTGCGGTGGGAGTGCAGCCTGTTTCCCCAGGCCAGCCCCCCTTCTTCTCCGTGCCCCCTGCCCTCTCCTCAAGAACGTCACTCCTGCACTTACCCTCCCTCATAAAATCTAATTTCCAGCTCTAGTAAATCATCCCCACCCGCCTTCAGCCGCGCCTGAAACCCTCCACTTTAAACACACACGCCCTTGCCCGGAGGCCAGGCCCCCCAGGCTTTGCCCCTTTACCTGCTGCCTTCCCAGCACACCTATGGGGTTCACCGCCCCCTGCCCCTCTCTTCTCAACCTGCTCCCAGCGGCCTTCTGGATTCTCCTCCCACAGAAACAGCCCTTCCTTTCTCCAGAGAAACAGAACCGACGGGATAGCCATGTATGTAAATAGCATGAGCTTTATTGTAGGAATTGGCTCGTGCGGCCGTGAGGATTAACAAGTCCGATTCCACAGGGCAGGCCACACATCGGGAGCCCCGAGGAAGAGGTCTGTGGATGCCAGGAGAAGCCGGCACGCTGAAGCAGGGCAGGCAATGCCTTCTGACGGCTGAAGTCCTAGCTCTCCCTCGAGGCCCTCCCACTGCTTGGCCAGCTCCACTCCCTGCTGGAGCCAGTGCCTGCGGTTGATGGTAGATGACGCATCAGCCGGCTGCTGACTTAATCTGTGAAGTACCCTCACCGTCACAGTCAGGCCAGGGCTTGCCTGACCAAACAACTGGTTACCACGACCCAGCCAAGGTGACATCGGGACGGAACCATCACAGTCACCAGCAAATCCCTGGGGCAGGGGCGGTGGCTTGCACAAATCCAGTGGCGTGTCTCTGAAAAGGTGGCAGTGGAGATGAGGAGAGGGAGGGAGGCAGGTCTAACGGAGCGGACCCCGCTGCAGGCTCAGGAGGCTTCTTACCGCCTAACTCTGCAGCAGAGCCCTTCCCCCACCGCCACCACACTGCATTGTGGTGGGAGCTCTCAGGGCTATTTGTTACAGCAGCAGAGTCTAACCCCACCTGATCACCAACACATGCGCTCCCACGTCAAAGGAACGCACAACCTTTTCAGCTTCAAGTGGCATCCTAGGCTCAGCTGGGCATTGACACGCTTATCTTGACCTCAGAATCACTTCTCTGCAGCCTGGAAAGGGGCGTCTGCCTCTGCTGTGCACGACAGGGGCTTTGAGTGAGCCTTCTGTAGCTCGGCCCAGACGGGAGGGGCTGAGGGGCGACTCAGACGGGAGGGGCTGAGGGGCGACCTCAGACGGGAGGGGCTGAGAGGCGACCTCAGACGGGAGGCGCTGAGGGGCGACTCAGAGCTTGCTCTGTGCCCTTTTGAGTCATTCTCGGCCCTTTTCCACATCTCCCCAAACGGACAGCTGCAGGACTGTCTGAGAAACGGCGGTGGGGTGGCGCGGGGCAGTGTGTGCTGGTGAGCGCGTGGCGGTGTGGCGAACCTCTCCCAGCCACGCTTTTTGAGCGCTGCACTGGACGTGCCGGGGGCTGGCTCACATACCCCACCATGCCGTATTCAAGCCTGAACCCCTGGTCCAGGGGCTGCGCCTCCATTTGTAAACAGGGTCTTTGAAGTTGTTGTTAAGGAGAGGCCCGTCTGTACCCGAGACGCCTGGCGTCCGTGTCAGCAGAGGGAATCTGGACGCGGCAGGGGGAGGTGGGTGGGGAGGCCGAGCTGGAGCTGCGCGTGGCCCTCAGAGGAGGCACGGCCTGCGGCCCTGGGCTGTGGCCCTCAGGCCTCCTGGTCTGTGAGGGATGCGCTCCTGCTGCTTAAGCCCACAGTGGGCGGCACTCGTCACAGCACCCTGACAGGCTAAGACAGGCACCTCCTTTCATCCTCAGAGCTTTCCTCAGCCTCCCAGTCCCTTCTGTCCTTGCCAATCCTCCCCTCGGATCCAACCCTTTGGGCTGAGCCGTCAGCTCCGCCTCAGCTTGCAGAATCCTGGGCGCCACCCGCTGCTCCCACACTGGCACGCAGCCCTCCACGCCGACCTCTCTCCCTGAAGGACCCTCCCAGCCCCTGCTCAGAGGACCCCCATGCTGTCAGGGCGGCCTGGCCCAGAAGCCCCTGCTCCAGCGCGGCCCCTGGGGAGGGGTGCTGGACGGTGGGGGCCTCGGCCGCAGCCTCCCCTCTGCTGAGGGCCCTGCTCAGGACACAGCGCCGAGACCTTTGCTCGCGCTCTCTGCGTTCCCCAGAGGCTGCGGTGCACGAGCGAGGCCTGCCCTGGTGGCCGTGAGCACAAAGCCGGGGCCAGGTCTCCCTTCTTCGTCCCCCTCCCACATCCCCCACCCCCACCCCATTCCCTCCCGACCGGGCACAGGACCAGGCGTCTCCGGACCTGGAGAGCAGAGAGAAGCCACTGAACTCATAGGCCTCCCTCCTGGCGGCCTCATCGGGTGATGGCAGAGGGAAGGCGTGCGGGGGCGACACGGTGGAGGGGCTGAGGGGCGACACGGTGGCAGCGGCTGCACCCTCAGCCCACCTCCAGGGCTCAGAAGCAGAGCCTGGTACCCAGCTCACCCCAAGAACGTTCAGAGACAAAACACAAGGTCCCCGTTTCCTTTCCTTCGAGGAAGCTCATACCTTACCAGCAGTTAAAATTGAGCGAAAACTGGCCTTGACTTCTCTTTTAACTTGTGTGTGTGTGGCTTTTGCAATCAGGAAAACAAAGGAATTTAAAGGGGAAAAAAGACGCGAGCCCACCAGAGCCTTTGCCCTGGACGGGAAGGACGACGTGCTGGACGCTCCCTGCCAGGGAGGCATCCCCAGGGCCTCCCCACTGGTCCCCCACTGCCGCCAGCAGATGGGGACTGTCAGCCACTCTGACAAGCCGGCACTGGAGGACGAGCCGGTATTCCAGCTGCAGGGACATGGAGCCTAACTGCACCCAGAGCCGCAGGGCCAGGAGACACTGCCCGAGCCAGCCCGGGGCCTCCACAGCAGCCTCAGCCGGTGCTTTCCCACCCAGGGGCCCGTGGGCCTTGGCTCCACCCGGAGGGACGACAGGGCCTCCTTCGCCAGCCCCCGGCCTGGCTGTGTGTCTCAGCCATTCTCAGAGGGGCTCCCGCCCAGGTGGGGCCATCTCCTCCGGGACCAGGGTTAGTGGGCATGGTGAGGATGGATGGGGAAGGGGCAGCCGACTCAAGCAGGTGGAGGGATGTCGCCCCCCACGGGCCGGGGCTGCGTCTTTGCCCTGTCTCCCCTCCAGCCTCTCACGCAGCCGCCTCCACTGCCCCCCAGGTCCCCCTCACACACACAGCTTCGCGGCTGGGTGCTAGCCAGGCTGTCCCCCACCCCACACCTGCCCTTGGCCAGAGCACACCACCAACCTGGCTGGCCCTGGATCTGGGGCCTCCCCCGGCCTCCCCCAGGCAGCACAGGGCATGCTCCCCTGCAGAGGTCCCCCTCCACGCCTGCCTCCTGCCTGGACCCCCCAGGGAGGGGTGAACAGCATGCCCGCTCTGGAGGTCAGGGTGAAGGTCTCACCCTGTGGCTTTCCTCCCCCAGGATCTGGGCACCCCAGCCTTCGGTGCACACCCCGGGGACCCTCAGCCCCAGTCCTGGGGAGCACTACCTGATGAGTCTGGTGGAGAACAAAAGGGGGGGCTGTGGACCCCAGAAAAAATCTGTTCTTAACTTACTCCTTCCCTGCGGGGTGAGCCCGTGGTAAGTAGGACATTTGATGAGGCCACTTCAGTTAAGGCGAGGCCCACCTCAGTCAGGGTCCTTTATAAGGGACTGAAATTCAGACAGAGAGGAAGAGAAGGTCAGAGGGCGCAGCCAGGAAATGAACATCAGCGGAGCCGGGAAGAGAAGGGAGGGGCCAGGAGAGGCCGCCACGTGCCTGGCCATGTGACAGAGCCTAGGACCAAGGATGGCCGCAGCCACCCAGATGGCCAGTCTTTGGGAAGAAAGCATCACCCTGATGAGGACTTGATTTGGACTTCTCTTAGCCTCAAAACCATGAGCCGTTAGATTCCCATTGCTTAATGCCACAATAGAAAAATAGCTATCTTTTAGAGATTTGTAAAAACCTTTTCCTGGACAGACCAGGACACTTCAAATATGCCTGCCAATTATACTACCTCTATGCACCTTCAGTGGCGGGGGAAGAAAGCCTTAAAAGAAAACAAACAAACAAAAAACCCATTTCAGAAAGCTTGAAAAAGCCATTTGCTCCGACCAGCTTGGTCCTAGCTTAATGATTGTTTCACTGGTGTATGTGGGATGTATCATCTACCAGGAACTTAGGTCACACAATAGCAATGACTAACAAGCTTAATTTCTAGAATCACTTTAAAATCTACTTTTCAGTCCTCAGAAAAAAAGTGAGGGTGTATTAGGCAGCCAAAGGGGTTCTGATGCAAAGTACCAGAAATCTGTTGGCTTTTATAAAGGGTATTTATTTGGGGTAGAAGCTTACAGTTACCAGGCCATAAAGCATAAGTTACTTCTCTCACCAAAGTCTGTTGCCACGCGTTGGGACAAGACGGCTGCCGACGTCTGCCAGGGTTCAGGATTCCTCTTCCTTTTAAGGGTCTGTGGTCCCAGCTCCTTCCGATCTCAGCTGTAGGCTGGGATAAGTCTTGCCTGTTTCCCCAAGACTCATTTCTTTCTGGCTCAGCTGCTCTGGTCTCTCGTCACAAGGCCAGCTGTAGACTCTCAGGCTCATCTCTCTTCCTGGGGCCGCAGGATCCTGTCTAAAGCGCTCTCTTCCCCTGTGTTCTTCTTCTCTGTGTATCTGTTTCCCGGGGCTCCAGCATCAAAACTAAAACTCTTTCCTTTGCGGCATGGTTTTCTCTGTGAGTCCCTGCCCACCAAGGGGGCGGGGACTCAATGTCCTACTGACGTGGCTGAGTCAAAGCCCTCATCATAATTTAATCAAGTAAAAGTGAAACCTCTGAATCTAATACAATCTACTATGCCCTGTTCCTCTGAACAGACCAGTTGACACACACAATCCAATATATATTTTTGGAATTCATAAGCAATACCAAACTGCCACAGAGGGGGAGAAGGGCATTACAGCTGGACTCTCGGCTACATCCCTTCACGTTTTGTGGTCTGAGCCTCAAAGTAAAGCGCAGCAAAGATGCCAGACTTTCCCTTAGCGTGTGCAGGTGCAGGGAGTGGTTTAGGGAGGCATCGGTCCAGGCCAGACAAAGAAAGGAAATGGCTGGGCTTTTCCCTGAAAAACTGGCCAATAGGGTTTGAGCTCTACTACAGCACATGCCGATGGCCGGATGAGGCAGGTGGTGAGAGAGGGCAGAGACCTGGTGTATTAAGTACAGTTTGTTCGATGAGTCATTCAGTTCCTCTTTTCCATCTCCCATGACCGAATCCATCTAACACCCTGGAAAGATTTACATCAAAACATTTGTCTATTGTTATTATTATTATATTATAATATATTGATTATTATTATTGTTGGAATGATGAAAATAATAATGATTGAAGAGAGGAATGCACAACTATGTGATTATACCAAATACTGTTGACTGTACACTTTGGATGGGTTGTATCCTTTATTAATATGTATCAATAAAATTGATTTTAAAAATAAAAGAAAAATTCCAATTGCTTAAGTCATCCCCTTGCATGGTACTTGCTTGAACAGCCCAGGAAACCAAAACAGGGGTGTCGCACATCTCTGGGCCCCTTTGCTCATGCAGGCACATGGGGACAGAGCTTCCACTTCTGGAACTGCCCCAAGCACTGGATTTGGTGGTTTTAGACAGGTTACTCTAACCTGATCTTTCACTCCACCCTCAGAGCCAGGCTGGTCCATGTTCACCAATCAGTGACAAGAGAGAAACACCTTCCAAGCCCCTGCACTGGCTTCACTGACCTAGTGGGCTGGGCCTTCTCTCTCCTTGTTCTGCCAGGTGGGGAAGAAAGGTAATCTGGCCAAGAAAAACCAAATCCCTCCAGGAGCGCACAGCATGCACTTTCTACGTGGCTCACGGAAGCTCACCACTATTGGAAAAGATGGCGGCCAACACAGCTGCAAGAGCATGTGCTTGGCTGGGAGATGCAGCTGCTGCCCCTCCACCTCAGGTGCTCACTTCAGGCCACAGCTGATGCCCTGAAGTCTGGGCGTCCCTTCTGCCCATCTGCCCAACTGTCCTCACTGACAGCCACATGGACTTGGGCAGCAGACGTGGGCTGCTCTGCTCTGGTGCTTTCTCCTGCACTGCTGCATCCTTGACAAGTGTAGGGTTTCTGGCTGGGAATGAGCCGCTCGCTTCTCACTAATGCTAACATGGGCTCTGCTAGGGTAGGTCCGTGATGATGGCGGCACCTAGAGAGACCCACCAGAGAGGGTGGTGTTTCAGTTTACTATAGTCCTACTAAAGCAATATACCATGAAATGGTTCAGCTTGAACAAAGGGCATTTATTCGCTTACAGTTAGTCTGGAAAAATGGCCAAATCAAGGTATCATCAAGGTGATGTTCTCTTCCCAAAGACCGGCTGCCGGTGATCCTGGGCACCTCTGTCACATGGCAAGGCACATGGCGGCGTCTGTGGTCCCCCCTTCTCTTCTGGGTTGCATTACTTTCAGTTTCTTGCTTCGCTATCTCTCTCTTTCTCTCTCTCTGTATTCATTCCGTGTATAAATGGCTCCAAACGAGGATTAAGCTCCATCTTGGATAAGGTGGGCCACAGCTTCGCTGAAGGAGGCTCATCAAAAGCTCCTACTTACGACGCACCTACACCCACAGGAATGGATTTAAGAACCTGCTTTCCTGGAGTCCACAGGCAGTTTGTGGGTTCCCTGCAGCAGCTCCCTCTGTAACCCTCCTCGTGTGGCAGCTGGTGGCTCCTTCCAGCTGAGCAGAGAGGAGGGGCTGCCAGGCCAGCCATGGGGAAAGGCCAGGGCAGGGCAAGCAAGAGGCGCAGGGCTCCAGGGCTGAGGCTGAGGAGCTCTGGGTGGGCGTGAAGGGTCTTCCGGCCCTAGAGCCCAGGCCAGAGGAGGGAGGGGAGCGAGTGCAGTCTGTTATGAAGGCAGGGCCATGGCTGTGGGGCTAGATGACCCTCAGGTTGGGTAGGCCCCACCTGCTCATCATCCGTACGTAAATGACCGAGCCTCCATAAATGGCTTTACCCAGCTGCTGTAACCCTAGAGAATCCCAAATATACCTCAAATTAGCCAGGAGGACACTGCGGCCACAGCTCAAGCTCTGGGTGGGGCTACGAGGGTGGACCCCATCGGCTGCCCTGAACTCTCGGGGATGCTCAGAGAGTAGCTCCGGCAGCATCTGAAAGTCAGTGGAAGGCGAAGGGGCTTCTAGAAGCCGATGGACCCAAGCGGTGGTATAAAAGCAGCCACCAAAAGGGACTGTCAAGCAGACAGCAGCCGTCTCACGACTTCCACCGTCACCTGCTTTGGAGACCTGAAAGGAGGGAAGGCTAACTACTGGGGGCCTGAGAGCCTCGGCTGGGGCGGGGGGCTGGTCGCTGGGGGTCAGGGCATGCTGGTGTAAGCAGCACGTGGCATCTCGGCATCTCGGCGCCCCAGGGAACTCCGGGGACACGCAAGTAAAAGGGTGTACATCCGTAGCCCTAAACAAAGGCTTCACACTAACAAGGCCGGCCCTGTCATTCTACTTCATTGTGTGCTTTTATACGCCATGGAAATTATTTCAAAACCCATGAATGGGTAACGATCCATGGGGCGACCTTCTCCATTCTCTCTGGCAAGCGACACAAGGGAAAGCAGCTCTGGGCTGCTAAGAAGGGACTCCGAAGGAGAAAAGGAAGGTGCAGAGCAGCGTGCAAAGGTTTTCCCAGGGCGAGGCTTATCCATTGCACTCCGGATGTGCTGACCCCCGCGATTTCCCCAAATGTGGGAAACTCGACTGCATAATTTGTGGTAGCAGCACGTGGCGTATAAGGAGGAAAGCAGGTGCGGAGCAGTGGGGGGGCGCCTCCTGAAAATGATGATGGCGATGATGATGACGGTCAGCCATAGGAGGAAGCAAGGGGACAGAGGCAGACTCCCCTGACTGTATTTCATCGTGTAGATTTGACTTTGGAATCAGGTAAATGTTTTAAGTGACTGGAAAAGAAAATGAGACCGAAAGGGGAGAAGGCCATCCTTAAAGGTCAAAGGCCAGACGAACAAAAGAATCCTAACCGTGAATCAAGTTGGCAGCGTGACCATAATGAGAAAAAAAATGATTTCAAATGACTTTGCAACACAGAAATTCAGTTCTGCATCCCTAGGTCAAAAAGATCTTTAAAAACACCGTTATTCACGGCAGGGAGTACTGGTATCGTTCTCCTGAAATTATTGCTCTGTTAGTTCTGAAACTGCTGTTTTCAATCAGCTGGAGACAGTGGCCAACTCAGAGGCGACGCCCACCCTCCTGTGCCCAGGTTGTACTCTCTAAACCGCACTTCCTACTGGGAAGACCTGAGCTCTTGGAAAAATGGCTACTTCCTGGTCTGGGGCAGGACACGGACAATGCGAGCCTTAGAAAGCAAGGAAGGAAGACCTCAGAGTCCACTAGGATTGCATAAAAGGGCTCAGGAGCCAAGGTCAAGTGCCTCATGAGCCAAAGACGGGACAGTTTGGGCATGAAAAGGAATAAAATCTGTAAAGTTCTGAAATATTTCAAATATATACACACACCTATGTGTGTGTGTATATCTGAGTTACAAGTTCCTGATAACGCCACAACAAAGCAAAACCAATTGGCCCCTTTTGGAGAATGCTGGTGAGTCAAAATATTATTCTGAAAATTGGTAAACAAAGAGGAAGAATCACACCTTTTCTTGCCTTTTGTGTATGAACTGTATCCCAGGAAAACAAACCGTCTCTGAGATAGTACGTGCAGATGAATGGCAGGATCAGAGAATCACCACATTGAATTCTGAATGAAGTTACAAAGACCGTGATTATCAATAACTAAAACCAGTGAATGAAAGCTGATGGCCAGGCCAGAGCCGCCTGCTTAAGGAAAGGAGCCCAGCCAGGTCATGTGTGTCTGCAGGTGGAGAGGCACAAGGTCCCCTGCGAAACATCCCGGGGGTCTGCCCTGTCCCCCAGGTCGACCAGGAAGACCTGTCAGGAATCACAGGACAGGGAACACGTTGGACAACACCAGAGGGTGCAAACAACTCAATCCAGAACGAGGGACAGTCTGCAGGAAAACAACCCAAACAACGCTGGGCTTTTCAATAAAGTAGTGCAACAGTAAAGAAAGAGGGACGGAGAGAACCTATTGATTTAAAGTGACTTAAGAGATGTATCCAAATGCAATGTGTAGCCTTATTTGGACCCCGATTCAAATAACTATAAACAAATAACAAAAACAAAAACCAAATTATGTGACAATTGGGGAAATCTAAATACTGGGTGTCCATATTAAGGAATTGTGGTTAATTTTTTTAGGTTGTACAGTGGAATTGTTGGTTATGTTTTTAAAAAAAATGGAGGGAGTCCTTACCCTTTAGAAATACCATTCTTATGGTGGATTGCTGTAGTAATGGCACCCAATGAATCATTTCTGCCTTTTTCCATGCCCCGGTGTGTCCCCGTCCCACACGGATTCTGGGCTTGTCTTCGTGACTGTTTGGACTGTGGGACATTAGCAAACACGAGGCAAGCAGAAGCTTGAAAAGTCCTTGGACACTGGGGCGTGCCTCTCTTGTGCTGGGAGCTCTTGGCTCGCTGCCACCATGTGAGCGAGCCCGAGCTAGCCTGCTGGAGAGGCCTCATGCAAGAGACCCTGAGGCCTTGGCCCATCACCAGGCATGGAGCGGGGCCACAATCTGCCGTCTCACCCTGACCAAGCCTCCGGCATCTGCACCACAGCGCCAGGCAAAGTCAGCAGAAGAATCTCCCAGCTGACCCCGGATGGCAGAATCAGGAGTTAGTAAACGGTTGCTGTTTTAAGCCATCATTTATAGATAAATTTATAGATAAATAATGTAATTCTCAATTATCTACCAATGAAATTATATGCTGTCAGGAGATGTGCTTCAACATAAGCTGGGGGTAGGTGAGTGGGGGTATAGATGAAACAAGATTGGTTTTAGGCTGATAGTTGTTGAAGCTGGTGAGGCATGAGGGCTTGTTTTACTATTCTCTCTACCTTTGGTTATGTTTGAATTGGAAATTTTCCTTAATAAGTAATTAAAAGGAAAGAAGGAAGAATTAAAAGGAGGGAGGGAGGGAAGGAAGGAGGGCGGGAGAGAGGGAAAGAAAGGACAGGAAACCACTCTTTTGTCTTTTGAGATCCAAAGAATGGAAAGTTCACAGGAGAAGCAGTGCAGGTGAGAGATCTTCTCCGGCTTCAGAAAAGCCTCGCGGCAGGTCTAAGACGTTAGAAGGTGGTAAGATCCTGGATGACAAATGATGTTCACTGTGGGGTGTATTGTTTATCCAGTGTTTGGGGAAGAACTGTTTGCTCTGTCAGGTAAGTGCAGTAAGCTACACCTCCCCCTGCCCTGCCTCTTGGCCCCAAAAGCCTGTTATGTCTTCAGAGATGTGTAGTGCCCCTGGCAGGGACAGCTAGGGCTTGTGCTGCCTTCTGGCAGGGAGCCTGTGATGAATGGCGAAACAGCAATACCAAAAAGTCCTTTCCAGGTGGAGATCCATTAAAGCTGCCTGTCTCCCACACATGCAAAATGTGCAAAGCTTTCCTTAATCACCAGATGGGAAAATTAAGTGCTGCAATCATTTGTTTACCGCCCCAGGATACCTGTACATCATTTAATCAGACAGTACCATGTGATGCCCCAGACTCCAGCAGCCTTAACCAGATGTTTAATGAAAAAAGGGAATAAAAAACACCTTCCAGGTCTTAATATCCATTGTCGGTTATCTTGAAAACTTCTGAACCTGAGAACTCAGTAGTTTACTGGGAGGGAAGCAGATTCCAAGAGGTGATAACTGGGTGTAAGAACAAAAAAGTCAAAGAAAACAAAAGCACACTAAATTGAAATCTCTCTTATAACCTAATGGCAGGGCCTGTGCCTTGCTTTTCTGGACAGCGGTGTTGGCCAAAGGAGCCAGAGGCTCTTCCTTTGTATTTTATGGTTTGTCTGGATGTCCTGGAGCCTCGGCAGTGGCCGAGCAGCACTGTGATGAGGCCGCGCTGCCACCTAGGGCAGGAGCCCTCAGCTTTGGCAGCAGACCGGGTCTTCAGCTACAGACCTTCAGCCAAGCGCCATCCATGGAGTCCCGGGGGCTGGGGACAGCCCCAAAGTTCTCCCTCCCCAAGGGGCCTCTAGAACCCCTGACCAATTCGCCGAGAGTCCTGGGAACCTGAGAATCACACTCAAAAATCACATAGATTTTTCCCAGTTAATTGCCATTTATTTAATGTGTAGAAGTTTTCCAAACGAGGGGTCCCTGGGCAGGGGGTGGGGGGTGGGGGTGTCTCAGTGTGCCACAGGGCTGCCAATGCGAAGAACGAGAAATGCTGGCCTTTATAGTGGGGATCTTATTCAGGGTAAAAGATGACAGTTCCGAGGCCATGAAATGTCCAAATGAAGGCACCATCAGAGGTGCTTTTTCACCAAAGTCAGCCCCTGGTGACCCTGGCGTCCTGCCACGTGGCGAAGAGGTTGGCTGAACTCTGCCGAGGCCCCTGCCTTCCGCTGCTTCACAGATGGGCACTCAGCTCTGTCCAGGGTGCAGAGGCCTGGCCAGACCCAGCACTAACATGCAGACGGCACAGTGGGAACCGGGGGTGGAGAAGCATTCCTGGTGAGAGGCTCGGGGAAGCTTTGGGATGAGGGAATGAGGTGTGATGGGTGGGGTTGAGAAGGGGACGCGTAACAGCTGACCAAGGAGGAGGACGTTCCAGGAAGCAGGCACAGCTGGAGCTAAGGCTCCAAAGCAGGACAGTTCAGAGTGTGAGGAGACGAGCACAGCCCTGAGACCCACGTTCACAAAGGGGACAGTGTGAAGACCCCCGGGCCCCTGCCCATCCGCCAACGTACAGGGGGCATTGGCTCTGCCCAGGGAAGCCTCAGCTGCTGGGAGGTGGGCACTGGGCGGTCCTGGCTGGGCCCCTGCTCGTTCTGGGAGGGTGGCGTGAGCAGCTGCCCCCAGTCCAGAGCTGCAGTCAGTTGGAGTCCAGCCACCAGGACTGGGGTCAGCCAGATGGCCCCACAGGCCGGTGACTTCTGTCTATCAGATAGAACCTGCTCAGAAGAAACGCAGCCAAAGCTCAGGGTCTGAAGCCCACCACTTCCCAGGGGGCGGCACCCAGGGACCAGTGGCTGGGCACCCTCGGGCTGCCGGGGAAGCCAGTGAAGGGGTCTCCACTTCAAAAGAGGCGCATTCCCAAGGACAGCGTGGTCATCTCCACCAGTGTCCATTTTTCTGCAGAGAGAATTGATGCCTCAGAAAGAAGAGAGGCATGGTCCCTTGCACATGCTAGTCCTGATACCTGTTTTTCAGGGGTCCCGGCAGCCCCGCCTGGGGGTGGAGGCGCCTCAGGAAGTGGTTTCTACTCAGGCCATGGAGATGGACCCTCCTGACCCTAACTGTGCTGATTCTTCAGAGCCAGGAGGGGACGGGGACCACACTCCCCTTCTCTCACTTGGGTGGTCCCCCCTCCATGCCTACACAGCTGCCCAGCCACGCCCTCTGCCTTCAGAGCCCCTGGACGGCCCCATAGGCTCGCTGTCCCATGACAGGCCCCCATGGAAGCTGGAGGGGACAGGGCCTTGCAGGCAGGAGCCCCTCTGCCCCCCGCCCCCAAGCCTGGGGTCTCCCTAGAGCAGAGCCAATGCCACCTGAGCAGTCGGGCAGTGGCCTGAGGTCAGGGGACACGGCTGAGGTGTCCGCAAGGCGGACTCTGAGCCTTGGAGGGTGCGGAGGCCTGCGGCTGACACCAGGGGGCAGGGAGGGGCGGCAGGGCCGGCAGCGGGCGCCGCCCACCCCGAGCCCGGAGTCCGCTGCGCGCGGGCGCTGGAGCCTGAGGGGCCGGCGGCTTGCGGGGGTCCCCCGGCGCGTCCGCCCCCAGCCCCGCCGCACGGTGCGGACCCCGGAACAGGTGGGCGGCGGGCCTGGGCCCCTTCTGTCCCCGGCGGTCGCCGCGGGAACGCCTCTGGTCCCCAGGGCCTCCTTCCCAGCACGCCCCCAGCCCCGCCGCGGCCCCCCGCGCTGACCCCCTTTCCCTCCCGCCTCCCAGCAGGTGCGAGGCGGCCCGAGCCTGCGGGGGCGCGCGCGGGGCTGGGGGCTCGGACAGGGCGACTCGGACTCCGCCCCACCCCCCTGCGGTACCACCCACCTCGGTCGCCAGGGACCAGGCCCACAGCCTGGGGCGGGCTTCCGGGGCGGGGGCCGGGGCGGGGGCGGAGGACGGCGTGTTTGATGGGGAGGGAGCAAAGGAGCAGGAGGGGGAAGGGGAGAGGGAGAGGCGGGGGGGCGGCGGGGGGAGGAGGAGCGAGGGAGGAGGGAGAGGGAGAGGAGAGGGGAGGAGGGATGCGTAGAGAGACAGGAGGGGGGCGAGGAGGCGGAGTCGGGGAGGGGGGCGGTGTGGACCGCGACCTGCCTCCTTCCTGAGCGCAGGCCCTCGGGGAGGAAATGTTGAAAGGGACCAACGACGCCTTCCCCCGGGCCCCCCCCAGGGCTGCGGCCGCCCCCGCCCCCTGCCTTGTCTGGACTGCTGTCCCTCCGCAGGCCCGGGCGAGCTGGCCCAGGGGCCCCGGGCGTTTTCAGAGTAGGCTGCGTCTACTTGGGGGCTTCTGGCCTCACCAGGAGGGACGGAGGGAAGACGGCGCGTGCTGGATGCGGGGCCGCCCGAGGCCCACCCCTCGGCAGTGAGTCCTTGCCCTGCCTGGCATCATCAGCAGGGCGCGGGTCTGACCGTTTAGTGCGAGTCCACCCATCCGTGTGTCCACTCCCAGGACTCACCTGTCCACTTACCTATGTGCTCATCCTTGTCATAGGAAATGGAAAGAACTCCTACAACACCGCTTCCAGTTACATTTCCCCTGTTAATAGGTGAATACGCCCAATTCTGAGCATAAACCAACAGACGCTTCTGCACATTAATAAACTTTGTACAGGAACTAGCGTGCTGAGTGCTCACCAGCTGCCAGTCGCTGGTCCGAGCACTGGCACATATGCTACTGGACTGAATCCTCGTGAGCCTTGAGGCTCATGACTATCAGCCACGTTTGTTCAGGTGAGGAAACCAAGGCACAGAGAGGTTCAGTAGCCTGCCCAGCATTACTCAGCTGCAAAGCAGCATTAGAGCCTGGCTATGGATCCCACAAGCTAGCAACTAGACCGTCCCACTTTACCATGTTCCACGAATTGCCTTTCCACTAAGGATTTGTTCTTTTCTGCAACAGATGGAGGATTCCTAAAAGAAGAACGGCTGCCTATGGGCATTTAAGATTTTAATAGGGGCCCTTGCACATGCGTGGGCAGCCCAGCTTCAGGTCCAAGCTCCAACTTGACACCACCCGGCTCCCAGCCCCCACAACTCTCTTGGTCCCCCTCTGGCCTGGGGGTAGAGAAGAGGGAAGTCGTCCCTGCCCGCCCCCCCTCTTCCGACCAGGGGAACAGCCTTCATGGACCCCAGAAGCAGGCACGGTGCCATTTGGGCAGGGAGCCCCAGAGTCCCAGGACCTTTAGAGAGGGTGCACCAGGGTTGCTAGTGGCCTGGCCTTGCTGTGTCCCGGGCTGGCGTGGTGTCTGAGCCAGCCTGCTGCTACCATTGGCCTGGGGACACCTCTTGACCCCTGCCCATTGTCCAAACCTGTTCCTCTAACACTCCAGATTCGCCGAGCACTTCCCCAAATAAGTTCCTTTTTTGTGCATCCTCCTGACTGATACATACAGCTGGTTATTTGTAAACTTTTAAATTTTTCCCAATCTGATAGGAAAAGAAGAAGAAAAAGTGTTTCCTGGATTAAAGTTACATTTCCCAGTTAAGAGGGAGGTAGGGGTGGAGACTGCTCCCTTCAAATAAAATCCCTTCTCCCCCTCTTCCCCTATAGCCGGGCAGTAGCTGCTGGGGTAGACTGCATTTCCCAGGCTGCCTTGTAGCCAGGTGTGTCCTGGTGAGGCAGCTCTTGTCATGGATTAAGAGGGGAGCAGTGATGCAAGCCACTTCTGTTCCTGAGCCTGCAAAGAGTGGCTGTGTGCTCTCCAAGCTGCCTAGGATCTGGCTGTGGCCAAGCAGGACCCTTCCAGAAGTTGGCCAGTCTGAGGGAAGGAGCCTGAGTTCCCGAGTGACCATGGGAGCTGAGATTCTACTCATCTCAGAACTCTGATCTGAGAAAGAAACAGACTTGCTTGTTCGTCTAACGTCTACATCATTGGGCCTCTTTGTTACAGCTGCTTAGCCTTACCCTAACTACCTCATGTCAGAAGTCTTCCCCTACTAACTCACAGTATGCTTCTACATGGGTTACAGTGATTGCAATCACTTCAACAACTTCAACAGCTTCTGCACCAGCTGCAAATACTGCAACGACTTCCACCACCAGCTACAGTACAATTTAGTTCTGGCTCTAACAACCCAGAGTTAGAACAGTCTCCATGGGCTCAAAGCCATCCTCAACAAGACTGCAAGTTCAGGAGCAGGCTGCCCACACTTCTGACCAACTGGCTACAAATTTAGGGGTTCCCACCACTCCCTCGGGTTTGACAATTTGCTGGAATGACTCACAGAAATCAATGAAAGCACTAAATTAACGATTATAGTTTCATTCTAGTAAAAGAATACAAAAGAGAAGAGAGAACAGGGGGAGATCTGGGAAGTCTTGAACGCAAGCTTCCATGTCCTCTCCACGGGGAGTCAGGATGTGTCGCCCTCCTCGCACAAAGCTGTAGCTTATCATTTGGGAAGCCCGCTGGAACTTTCAGGGTCCAGGGTTTATATGGCGTCTCATTACATAGGTGTGGTCCGTGGAATTCTTGCCCCCGTGGTTGAGCTCAGTCTCCAGCCCCCTTTGCCCAGAGGTCAAGCTCAAAGCTCCAAACCCCAGTCACCTGGGTGGTCCTTCTGGTGTGGCCGGCCCCACCCTGCCGTCTCCTTGGCTTATGAACTATGGCCCACCATGGCTAAGAGAGACACTCCTATCACCGGATATTCCAAGGATGTAGAAGTTACCTCTTTGGGGAGGTAAATTCCTTATATGCAGCTTCCATGACCTGTCTGTGCCTTCAGGATTCTTCGTTTTCATATTGCTCTCCAGGAACTTTGTCTGTTAAGTACATTAATCTTTTGACTGTTATATGTGTTGTAAATGTTTTCTTGCAGTCTTTTGATTTTGTTTGTGGTAGCTTTCATCCTAGAGTATATATTAGTTACAACTTTTGGATGTTTGTGAAAGAAATCCAACTCAACCCAGTATAAGGCAGAGGAGCATTTACTGAACACTTTGTACAACTGCCCTTTTTATAATATTGAAGCTCCCCGTGGGAAACATAATACATCTCCCAGATTCTTTGTGGCGTTTAATATGAATTAAAATTTTTTCTTCATCTAAGTCCTTCAGAAATTTGCTTAAGTCTATGCCTAGATTGTTTATGATTTTTGTTGCCATTGAAAATGCCATCTTCTGTTTGGCTATTAATGGTACACAGGAAAAGTATTGATTTTTGTGTGTTTGCTCTATGTCCATCTGTAGCAGTTTAATATTATTGATGAATTCCAAAAAGAAATATTGGATTATGTTTATAACCTGGTCTTTTCCTCTAGGTGTATTAGAGTGTATTGCATTCAGAGGTTTTACTTTCACTTGATTAAATAATGATCAAGCGTTGATTGGGCCACGTCAGTAGGATGTTGCATCCCCGCCCCCTTGGTGGGGGGACATTCCCAGAAAAACTGCACCACAGAGAAGGGAGGTTGGAGTTTTTGAGCTGGAGCCCCAGGAAGTCAGCACACAGAGGAGCTCGGTCGTGAGGAAGGAGAGAAGGCCCCGGGAAGAGAGACGAGCCGTCCACCTGATGGTCCACAGCTGGCCTTGTGGAGAGAAGCCAACCTAGAGAGCCTGACCATGGAGCCTTACGAGGAAGAGGAAGGCTGGACGGCAGCAGCCATCGTGCCCCAACATGTGGCAATAGACTGGTGAGGGAAGTAACTTACGCTTTATGGCCAGGTAACTGTAAGCTTCTCCCCCAAATAAATACCCTTTATAAAAGCTGACCAATTTCTGGTATTTTGCATCAGCACCCCCTTGGCTGACTAATACACCATCTAACTGGCTCTTATATTCTATTGAACTCAGTGGATACTAATTATACTTACTTGAATGTCCTCTTCTGCTTTCTGCATTAACCCTGTTTTCTCCAGGTGTCTTAGTGTGCCAGAAATTTTTGGAGACTAGAAGTCCAAAATCAAGGTGTCAGCAGGGCACCCTGCTCTGAAATTCAGCATTCTGGTGGTGGCAATCCATAACCCAACCTCTGCCGCCATCACCTGGCTGTCTCTCTCCCCATCTGTCTCCTCCTGACTCTCCAGATTTCCTCAAACCATACTCAGTTATCTAGTCAATATACATCTATCTTGTCAATATACTCAGTCATATTCTAACCTGACACAGTTTGGCCTCACCTTAACTAATACCATCTTTAAATATCCTATTAACCATTTAGTTCAGGATTGGGGATTAGGACCTGAATGTGTCTTTGTCAAGGATGTGATTCAATCCATAATACCTGTATTATTTTGGAAGCACTTGGTTTCCTTCAAATATACAGGGATTCTTGGTTGTCTAATCCCATTTGTAAATGAACATCTAGGACAGCAGTTCTCACAGTGTGGTCTGTGGACTCCTGGGGGATTGCTGAAACTCCTTCAAGGGGTCCACAATGCCAAAAGTATCTAGTAGGACTACTAGGATAGTTTTCTTTCATGAGTATGTGGTAGAGTTTTCCAGAGGCAACATGATTTGTGATATCACAACAGCTTGAAAGCAGAAACAGATGAAAATCCAACTGTCTATGAAGCCAGGCATTGAGGAAACTTTCAAAACAAAACAAAACAAAACAATGCCATTCTTCTTACTAAGCTATTTTTGGGGCAAGTATAGCTATTTTTATAAATATTATGTTGTTGGTGCTAACATGTAATGGGTTTATTATTGTTCCTTTAAAATAAGTTAATAAATAATTTTTTTTTCAAATTTTCTCCATTTTAACTTTCATTATGGTAGATACCGATAGGTTTAACCCATACAAATAAAAGCTCTTTGGTGTGTTCAGTCATGTTTAAGAGGGTGAAGGGTTCAGAGGGCAGCATGTTTGTAAACTGCTGGTCTTACCACTCTTGCTGGGTGGAGTATTTCTTCAACATAAGTAAACGTTCTGTGATGGTTTGAAACTGGTGGACCCCCAAAAATCATATTTTTAGAGCTAATCCATTCCTGTGAGTGTGAATCTATTGTTGGTGGGAACTTTGATTAGGTTACTGCAGTTAAGGGCCTTTAGATTAGGGCACTTCAGTACGGCGTGGCCCAGGGTGGGTCTTAATCCTCTCACTGGAGTCCTTTATAAGAGAATGAAATTCAGATGAAGAAAGAGAGACAGACACTGCAACAAGAAGCTGAAAGTGATGAAACCCGGAAGATAAGGAGAGACCAGGAGATACCACCATGTGCTTTGCCATGTGACAGAGGAGCCCAGGATCACCAACAGCCAGTCTTCAGGGAGAAAGCATCACCTGATGTGGCCTTGATTTGGACATTTTCATGACCTCAGAACTGTACACTTGCAAGTTAATAAATCCCTATGGTAAAAGCCAGCCCACTTCTGGTACATTGCATTTTGGGAGCCTAGCAGACTAGGCACCTTCCTTCTCACAGGGACTCTCCACTCCAGTTACAGCAACCCTGGGACCACTGGGGACCAGGTGGTTGTGGAGATGAAGCAAGGATGTGCAAGGGGCAGATGCCCTTCACAGGCTCTCTGACTCTCCTTTCTGTCTGGCAGTTACCTGGGCAGAGCTCTGCTTCTCTCCTGACTCAGTCTTCATTTTTCAAGCTCCACCAGTGAGGCGCCATGGCAGCTGCTTGGGCAGCTCTTAAGCAGTTCCTCCCTTCAACGTCCCATAGTGCATTCCCCCTCCAACTCCCAGACTTGAGGTTCATGAAGGCGGCCTCTCACCTGCAGGGCATTGTGGGTTTCCTGGCCCTCTTGGGTTTTGCCCCAATCTGATCTGACCTGCTTTATATCTTCTAGAAGTTCTCCAATGTTCTAGTCTGCTGGTGGCAGTTTCTCTGGTTCCCAGAGCTTCTTAGTGTTTGCTTTTATACTCATTCTGCTATTTCTGGATGTGTTTAATCAGCCATCTTGAACCGGAAGACAAAAATGTTCGAATGAATGGGTGCGTGAGCAGGGGCTCTGGCGGTGGCGGGAGGGGCGGGTGATTGTATGTTGTGAGGGCCAGCTGGTGGCCGATGGTGAGGAATAAGATCCGCAGGAAGGTCTGCCTGGTGGAGAGCACCTGCAGGTGGGGGAGGGTCAGCGTGTCCTCCTCTAGAGGCTAAGTCACCCCAGATTGGGGCTGGGAGACAGCTCCGAGAAGGTTGTAGCAGATGCCACCTCCCTGTGGGCTTAATTTAGATTGTGGGATTTAAGCCGGGTGGGTGTAATTGCTGGGACAAAAGAGAAGAAAATGATGCCCTCCCTGCCTTCCAGTCTGGGCCTCTTCGGGGAAAGTCTGGCTCATGTCTCCTGGCACTGGGCCACATGTGCAGAGGGGGCTCCTGGAAGGTACATGGGGCGGATTTCGGAGGAGGTGGTGGGCTGTGAGCTCAGTGTGGGAGTTGGGGACCACCCTTCCTCCCTGCTTTGGGCCCCACCAGGGGCTACATCCGGCTGGGCAGGGCCCCTCCTCTCCCCCGACAGCCGCAGGGTCTGGGGAAGGGAACTTTGGTCGGCTCACGTCGTGTTGAATAGGAAAACACTTCCCTCCTGGAAGAGAGCTGAGCTACAGCTTGGCACCCGCTCAAAACCAAAGCAAAGCCCCGCTGCTCTCCCCGGAGAGTCTGGCCACACCCTCTGGATATGGGAAAGGCTTTCTTCTCCATTTCAAATGACCCTGTTTTGCCTTTTTTAGACGCAAATGTTTATTTGTCCGACTTGGAAATGCCTCAGTGCAGCTGAAATAATTTAAGGCCGGGCCTCGTAGAAGCGACCACTTCCTGCTCTTCTAAGACGGAGCCCCTTGCAGGAGCCACAGAGGGAATTCCAGGGGCAGCAGCAGCCCCTCCTCGAGCCCCTCAACCCCACCCAAGCAGGCCGCCTGCTCTGTGCAAGGACCCAGGGGAAGGCGAGACCGCTGCAGTGGACGTGGGCAGGGGGCGGCTGCCGGCTCACCCTTCGGGAGCTAACACATGCCCCTTGACGTTTTACCCCAAGTCCTGGGGGAATGCCACGGGAGGCCTGGCTCTGGCTCTGGCTCTGGGCTCCAGGCCCTGGGCTGGTTGATCCATCAGGAAGCCCTGAGGCCCAGGCAGACTGCGGGGAGTGAGTGAGTGGAGTGGGCGGGGTTAGTGGGGTGGGGGCGGGGCTAGTGGTGTGGGTGGGGCCAGTGCGGAGGGGGTAACTAGTGAGGTGGGGGTGGTGGTGAGATGGAGGGGCTAGCGAGGTGGGTGGGCTCGCGGCGTAAGCCAGGTTCAGGATGGCCTCCTGGAACCCCGGCCACCCCTGCACGGGTGGCTCACTGCCGTGCGGGCTTCTACCTGGGCCAACCCTGAGCAGGACTGAACTTTCTGCACTTCCTGCGCCTCCAGGAAATCAAAGGGTGCCCCGATGGCTCTGCGGCTCCAAGTGCCCCCTCAGGGATCCCTGCAGCCCCCTTCCTCGGGGTCTCCACGGCCCCAGGCCCTCTCTCCCTAGACTTCCACCCACCCCACGTTTCCACCCTGCTACCCCTGACCTACTTCCTTGAGTAGGAAGCAAAGCGTCCTGCGTTCCTTGAGGCGCTCCCCTTGAAGGAGGAGGGGATTGTAACTGACATGTGCTTTTCTTCTAACCCCGCGGATCTTTCTAAACAGACCCCTGACTCTGCGGCGTCATCGAATGAAATGTGCCGAAGCTTCGTGGCTGACACACTTGCGCCCCCGCCCCTGCGTCATGGCCCTGGCCACGTTCCCAGGGCTCTGCTCCTGGCCAGGCCCCTGTGTGCCCGAGCTCTGGAGCCCTGGGCAGGGCCGGAGGTGGGAGAAACGGACCTCAGCAGCAGCCCTGCTCCCCGGCCTGCTGGGGCCTGGCTGTGCTCTCCCTTTTCCAAGCTGCCACTGCAAGGCCTGCGGGCAGAGGGAGGCTGCTGTATGTGACCCACCTTCCCTCGTAGTGAACCTCTTTATCATTCTTGTGATTATTCCTGCTGAAGTCAAACGTGATTCCGACACTAGGTGAAAGTCATTTGAAAAGCAGGTGGGCAGATGGCACAGCACCTGCACGTCCATCTTCCAAGCTGCCACTAGTGGTAGAGGTCTCGGGCGCCTTTGCATGTTATTTCCATTTTGCATTTGTGCACAAATCTCTTCGTGGATGTGGAGGGAGGGGGCTGAGAGCGGGTGGCTGAGACACAGCCAGGCTCACCTGTCACGACAGCGTGGGCCGTGCATGGATGTGTGGGGCCGACAGCCCTGTGCGGGGAGCAGGGTTCGCTGGCTTTGCGGCTGGAGAGGCCTCCATCACCCTAGTGAATTGCCGCCTGAGCTCACGACTTTCTCGCAGCAGCCCTGGGAGGGGGGAACCACCATTAGCTCCGTTTTGGCACAGAGAGGAGGTGCTGGGACCCAGGTCCTTAGAGGCTCCTGCTGAGGACCAGGCCCCGTCCCTCGGGAAGATTCAGAAGCCTTGGCGACTAGAGGCAGCTGGCCTCTGGGTGGTGGGGTGAGCAGGGGAGTGGAGGCAAAAACAAGGAAGTTGATCCAAACTGTGACACCAATAGGACCCCACATTCCGTCCAGAACAAGGCACCGCCAATCCCCAGGAAACCCTGGTCGTTTGTTCTGTGGAGAACTTGAAGCAGGGTTGTTCTGGCCCCAGAGGCCCAGTGACCACGGAGGGCACAGGTGAAATCCTGGTCTGAAAGGGAGCTGGAGTACAGAGAGAAACACTTCACACCGAGCGAAGAGGCCCCCGGCCCCACCCAACTCCACTGCCAGGTAGCTGGCGGTGTAGCTTACAGTTTTAATGAGCCACCCTACAAAGAAATAGGCTTCACCCACCCCTGTAAAGCCCACCATCGTCACCCCACAACAAGTCTTCAAAGAGCTGTTTGGTGCTTCACTCTTGAACATGAACAGATTGCAAGGATCTGTGCAGCTGCCAACACGAAACAAAACAAACAAACAGAAAAAAAAGACATTCAGAGGAAGTGGAGAGAAAGAGCAGAAGAGAAGCTGAAAATGAAGCTCCTATTGTTAATACTCATAGTGAAATGAGAGATTTATTTTCTTCACATCAGACAGGTAATGTGCTGATGTTTGAGGGGGGCACGTCTCACACAGACATGTGAACACCCATTCATCATGCTTATGACCCACAAAGGATCGAGAGATTATATTGCATCCAAAAAACAAAATCAGCCTGCTATAAGACAGGAATAATCAAATCACAGGAAATAAGAAATCTAATAGGTGGGACAGAAAGTGGAGTCAAGGGACTCACCAGAAGATAGAACCAAAAGACAAAGAAAATGACTATAAGAGAGAAAAGACAATGAAAGGACAATCCAGATTATTCAGTGTCCAACTAATTGGAATTACAAAAGAGGAGTACAGAGAAAACAAAGGGGAAGATGTTTTCAAAGAAATAATACAAAAAAATTTCCACCTGAAGGATGGGAGCCTCCAAATGGAATGAACTCATCAAGCACCACGACAATGCATTTTAAAAATTCCAAAGTATATCATCATGAAATTTGAAAACATCAGGGATAAAGAGAAAAATCCTACAAACTGAAGGTTGGGGTGGGGCACGACACATAGGTTTAAGACTTAGAAAGACATCAGACTGCATGGCAGCAGCACTGGAAGCTAGAAGACAATGGAATGACACACTTGAAATGTGCATGGGAAACTATATTTTCAGGCTAGATTTCTATATCTCACGAAATTATCATTCAAGCATCAGGTGAGATAAAAGGATTTCAGGGCACGCAACATCTTTAAAATGTTATCTTCTCGGGGGCGGATATGGCTCAACTGGTTGGGCGTCCGTCTCCCATATGGAGGGACCTGGGTTCGATCCCCGGGACCTCCCGGTAAAATAAAAAAAAAATTTTTTTAATAAAAAATAAAATGTTATCTTCTCAACATAATGTCCTCCAGGTTCATCCATGTTGTCATATGCTTTGTGAAGCAAGCCAGACACAAAAGGACAAATATTGTCTGAATGCGTTACTATGAACCAAATATGTTGGGTAACATATTGTTTGATTCAAAAAAATTTTTATATGTATCAATTACATTTAATTGAGAAATGTATATATTCATCTGTGTTTAATAGATTTTAATTGTTTATGTTTACAATTATTAAATGTACAAAAAAAAGTAAAAAAAAAAAAAATGTTATCTTCTGTTCATCTTCTCTCAGGAAGATACTGAGGGGTGTGTTCCACCAAAACAAGCAAGTAGGAGACGGAGCCCACCAGAGAAGGCCACAAGAGCAGCTTGTTCTGCAGACCCAGGGAACAGCTGTTCTTATCTGAGCAGAAAGTCAGAGGGCCCCAGGAGGGAGGCCTCCAGAGAGGGAGGTGGCCAGATTACCTAATGTCTTAGAGCATGTGAAACTCCTGTTGATAGGTGTTTAACAAAAAAATGGAAGCATTTGGGGAAAAAAGTTAGCCACGAGGACATTGAAAACTAAGTGAACCAAGGCAGGAGGCATTTTCCTTTAGGGAGGCAGGGGGAGGGCATGGACTGTGAGATAGGGTGCATGGTCATAAAACATTACTTAGCTCTGCAGAGAATGAGATTTCACATTCATAGTAATGCAAACGCTGTTAACTTCACCCAAAATTATGATCCTGGGATACTTTGGATGCTGGGTAAGGAAAGAAAGTGGGAGCACAGTGGAATGCAAGTGTCAAGTCCTCCACTATTATAATACAAAGTCAACAAATAATAATGAAACATAATATGTTAAAGTAATCATATATTCTTAATCTTTCAGAAGCAAGTAAAACAAATAGAAAGGGGTGGCTTCCAGAGAGTACAGCTATGGGATGAGAGAGGTGGGCAGAGAATGGCTGCATTTCACGGTGAGTCTAAACTAATTTCGATTTTAAACTACTTGCATGGGTCATTTTTCTGAAAAATAAAAAAGTAATTGGAAAATGAGGCTCCTCCCCCTTGCCCAGTGTTGTAGCTAGGGTGTTGCAGAAGGGAATGTAGGTACAGAGAGGGCAGGGGTCAGAGCAGGAGGTCTAGGAGACTGGAGAATTGGGTGCTTAACAAATGCAGGTTTCAAGCAGTTGAAAAGTTCTTGTCTGGTGAGTGTCCTGGAGTCAGAAATCCTGGACCAGAGAAGCCTCTTCTGTAGGGACTCTGCTCAAATGACAACTGGATTTGTTGGTGGAAGATGGCTTCCCAAAGAATGCTGGGAGGAAGAGGTCCTGGTTGGATTGAGAGAGTGATGGACCTTAGACAATTTGGAGAAAGTAAATCGGGGCTTGGCTCCCTTGTGATGCGATTAGAAGGTGGAATGAGAGGAGGTGGGGGGTGAGTCCCCCACCCAGGAAATGCGGCTGAGTCAACGTGAGAGGGTGGGGGGCAAGGTCAAGTTTCTATCTTGGACCAGGGGTCAGAACTGTGAAGTTACCTTGGTTTCTGAGTTCATCTATTCTTTTTTCTATCCTTGCTGGGGAGTGAGGACAAGAAAGGTGGAAAGAAGAAGGAAGAATAGACTGCTGGGAGCAGCTCTGAGGGAGGTTGAGCTCCAGCCCTAACTCAGCAGGGCAAGGAGGTGGTGTATTGGTTATCTGTTGCTGCATAACAAATTACCCCAAAACGTAAAGCTTCAAGGAATAAAGATGTATTACCTCTTAGAGCGTCTGCTTAGGAATCCAGGAGGGGCTTAGCTCTCTTAAGATTACGGTCAAGTGGCTGGTCTTGCCTGGGGCAGGAGGATCTGCTTTCAGCTCACGCACATGATTGGATGACTGGGCAGGAGGCTTCAGTTTTTCACCACGGAAGTATCACCAGATGCTGTCCACCGCACGGCTTCCACTAGGGCAAGTGATCCCAGATTCTGAGAGAGAGGGGAAGCCACCGCGTTTTATAAGCTCACCTCAGAGGAGCTGCATCATAACCTCCGGCTGTTCCACTGATTCCGCAGACAAATCAGGAGGAACCTACACCAGGTTGTGGCTCCCCGGAGGCGAGACTCCCGGGGACCTTGGAAGAGGCCGCCCATCACGGGGTGATTCAGCGAGGCCGACTGGGCGCCGACCCTGCGGGAGGTCGCGAAGGGGCTTGGGCTCTTCTTGGACTCCGGTCTGCTGCCCCTCCAACCCCAGTTGAAATGGTGGAGCCGCTGGCTCGCCTTCGCCTCACCTTTCAGTCTTCTCACCTGTTCACATCCTCCTTATTAAAGTCTCATGATGTCTCTTTGCTGCAAGCTGGGCGTATTTGATGAATTCTAATTGTCAGATGAGAAAACTGAAGTACACAGAAATAGGACTGATATGGCCCAAGGCTGGGCCTGTGGAGCAGGGCCCAAGGGTGTGTGCCCTGAGGGCCCCCGCCCGTGCCCCCGTCAGCAACGGCTTTCCCGTTCTTCTCGCACTTCACAGGTGGCCCCCGGTTTAGGTTCTGGGGACACGGCCGTGAACAGAAGGGCTCTAGCCCCTTCCCTGTGGAATTACGGTCCATGGGAGCAGACTGACTTTAGGTCAACCATTCCACAAACAAATACCAAACAGCCGGCGAAAAGCCCAGCTACGAAAGAACAGAGCAACGGGGCTGATAACAGGGAGCCCGCTTGGCTCTGGGCCCGGGAAGCACCACCGAGGGGGCGGAAGCGCAGCCGTGGGGAGTGTCAGGAAGGATAATTCCTGCTTTTCGCTGGGATCAGGGAACAAACGATGGCCCAAACTGGTGATTTAGGTTCAGGCTAATATTAGCTTGAGAGACAAGCGAACAATTCGCTTTTTCTCGCCAGTGTTGTTAGTACATAAGGGGTAAAGAGTAATGCCTGAGCCCCAGGTGAGAAGGCAGAGCCATCCTTCCACGACGCGTGTCTGCACGAGGCAAGGTGGCTTCTCAGAGGAACAGCAGGATGGCCCAGACACCAGCGTCTCATTATAGAAGTGCCATCTGTGGCACTAAACTAGGGATGATCATTAGCACCGTCTTCCAGGGTTTTCACCAAGTCAGAACAATTTGCTAAAAATAATCCATACTGTATCCGCGACGCCCCCAAACAATGTGTGTTTTCCATGCCCACGGCCTGCCCACTCCCTGGGTGGGTGCGGAGGGGCCCGTGACTCCCCAGGGCAGCCCGATCCTTTGTGGCTGCCTTTTAGCCTGCGCTTTGCCACGGGGACAGTGGAAGCTGGGGCGGAGGGAAAGCTGAGGCTGGAGGGCAGGGCGCCCTGCTGAGGGACACCGGCTGCCAGTGGCATCTCATGGGGCCCTGGGACGCTGGCTCACGCCTCGGTCACGCCAAGGGCTGCAGCACCTGAGTCCAACACCCAGGGCGGCCCTTGGCAACAAGCTCTGCAGGGCCAGGAAGAGAGTGTCGTCACGGAGTTCAGAAAGGAGGTCTGGGGAAAAAATAAATAAGACAGCAGAAAGGCAGGTGGGACATTCCTGGCGCTTTATCCCGGCCACAGAGCCGCTCTTGGCCTGTGTAGAGCCTTTGTGTGAATTAGACAGAAGCATTTCTCTGGGGGGTCCTCGCCCACCCCAAGGACCCCATCAGAGGAGCAGGACAGGCACTGCACACACCTGTTTGCCTCCTGAGCCGGGAGCCTGGCTAGCGCACAACCCGTGTGGCGCCCTGTGGCTGCCGCAGGCGGGAGGGCTCGACTACGCCCAGGGCACCGAGGGCTTTCCCAAGCCAGGGTAGCCCCGAGGGCACCAAGGGCCCTTCCGGGGGGGTGGGGGGCCTTGCCTCGAGTCGGGCTCTCTTCCCCCTGAGCAAGGATGGACGCAACCATTGCTGCCTTTGGGATTTCCTTAGGGACCAGGCAGCAGTAAGTTTGTGTTATCTGTGTGTTCTTGGGTTAGTGATTTTCAGACTGTGGCCTGAGGCTCCACAGGGTCTTCAGGAGGCGCTCCAGGCTGACTGGGGTGCGGGGAGGCCGAGCAAAGAGAGTTCCGAACCCCCACCCTTGCTTCAACCGGAAAAGGCCTTTTTTCCCTCCTTACTTGTTGGACTACTATGCAAGATTTACTTTGCAATAAAGGATTCCAAAGAAAAATCTTCCCATAAATGGTAACATCCAAACATTTGTCACGACTTAGGGACTAAGATGAATGAGAACTGTCACCTGGACTTCTGTCTGGTAATGGTGAGCTATAGGTTATTTCCACCAACCTTCCCTCTGAGAGCAGCTGGACATGTTGGAAAAATATTATCTTATAAACACCAAAGAGCTGATCATATGATGGAGACCTGCTAGGCCAGATTCTAGGGGAATCATTCACCGAGAGAGGTAAGCAGAATACCAGGGACTTGAAGCCTCTGGCCCTTAGGGACAGAGCTGAGGCCCGGCGCGGCTCTCGGCAGGGGTCACAGTGGAGGCTTTCCCACACGGAAGGCTGACACCCGGGGCTGGGGGGCAGCAGGGTGAGCCAGCCCTCCTCAGCACTGGGACTGCTGGGCAGCTGCCTTGTGCATCAGTCAGGGGTCAGCACCAGGTATTTCAACCAAAGGCGAATACGGGGAATGGGCTACCCAAGTGTTGGAGGGATGAAAGATAATAGCCAATGTAGAATTTTCTATCCAGGGAAATGACCTCTCAAGAATGAGGATGAAATAAAGGGCATTTTCAGACAAACAAAGACTGAAAGAGTTCATTCCCAACTGACTCTTACTGAAGGGAGTTCTGAAAGAAGTGTTTCAGGGAGAAGGAAAGTGAGCTCAGGTGGAGGCCTGAGGTGGAGAAAGGAATGAAGAACAAAGAAAGTGCTTATTAGGATGAATAAAAACAACCACTGATTGTATAACGTAGTGTTAATGATGTCTAGTGGGGTTAAGGAAAACAAAATAGAATTAAAATACTAGACAAGAAAACATGTCAAGTGCAAGTTGAATGGAGTTCAAGTGCTCTAAGGTCCTTGTACTATACGGGTGGAAGGTAAATGTATTGTTGAGTTCAGATTTTTAGACAGTAAGAATGCATGGTATATTTTCTAGAGTAGCCACAAAAAGATTGGCATGTAGGTATGAAGAGGGAAAAAAGCATTCTCAAAGAAGGAAGAAAAGATGGGGAGACAAAGAAACAAACAATAGGTAGATCTAAAAAAAGCACAAAATTCTGATGCTAGATTAAAACTCAAATATATCAAATATTACTTTATATATATGTGGACTAATGTTCCAGTTAAAAGACAAAGATTGTCAAACTAGATATAGAAAATACAGCTATATGCTTTCTATGAGAGCCTTCAAAACAATTGGAAGTGTACAGTTGGGAAAAATATACATAGATTCAAAGAAAGCGGGTGGCATCATATTACTATCAGACAAAAGATTATTTTGGCAAAAAGTAGTAGAGGCATCACTTAATGATTCTTTAAAACTTTAGGATCAGCTAGTCTTGCCCCAACTGCAATGAGGCATTTGTTGGTATGCTTGATGGCCTCCCACAGGTCCTTCAGTCTCTGTCTACTTTTCTTCATTTTTATTTCTTTCTGCTCCTCAGAATGCATACTTTCAAATGCTTTCTTTTCAAGTTTGCTGATCCTTTCTTCTGCCTGCTCACATCTGCTGTTGTACCCCTCTATTGAATTTCATTTCAGTTATTGCACTTTTCAGCTCCAGAATTTCTGTTTGAGTCCTCTTTATAATTTCTGTCTCTGTACTAAAATTCTCATTTTCTTCATATATAGTTTTCCTGATTTCCTTTAGTTCTTTGTCTATGTTTTTCTTTAGCCCATTGATCCTATTTATGAGAGTTTATCTAGTGTCTTTGATTAGTAATTCCAATGATTGGATTTCCTCAGGAATAGTTTCTGTTGAATTCTTTTTTTTTTTTTTCTCTCTCTCTCTCATGCCTGGGCCATTCTTTCATATCTCTTTGTAGGTTTTTTAAGTTTTGAGAAATAGACATTCTGAGGATTATAATGTGACAAATCTGGTTCTGGTTTTTTTTGTTTTTGTTTTTGTTTTCTAGAGGGCTGGAACAGTCCATTTGTGACTTTTCCAAACTATTGTTTAGTCTTTAAATTCCTTGTTGTGTGTGGTCACTGAAGTTTCTATTTCATTACTCTATAGTCACTGGTGAGCTTAAATTCCACCAATTAAAAACAAAAAGAAAGGCATATTGTCCATTTAAATCTTCTGAGAGTAGCACTAGGTGAGGTTGTTGTAGCCACAGAAGGCTTGGAACCAGGCTAGCCCCAGGGACCCAGCAGACCAGTCGAGATTCGCATCTTCAACTTTTTGGAGACAGGGTCTCCTTTGCCAGCCTGCAACCAGTCAGTTGCTCCCAAGTTGCCACATGGGGCTGAGGAATGGAGGATGGCTACTGGATCGCAGATGCCCTCACTTACAGACACTCAGCAGCCTCTCCCTCCATCCAGCCCTCCTGTGGTTGTTTTAAGCGTCCAGTCAGGTTCCAGATTTGCAAACGAATCAATTCTATTCACTTTTCCCAGTTCACTGATAGTTTGGGTGGAAGGAGCGACCCATAGACCTTCCTACTCCACCATTTTGCATGATGTCCACAAATCCCTTCCTGACTTTTTTGATTTTGTATGTTAAGCAGTACCCAAGACGGCTGCCCATTTATTTTGTCCCTATGAAGATCTTGTTCTATTGACTATCCCCACTCCATATACCTCTGAAAATTGGAACATTCACCCCTACCCCCTCATTCAGACCTTGTCCCTCAGTATGAAAGTTACATCCACCTTGAAGAAGCAAGGGCTGCTGCCTGGCCCTTGCCATCCCCAGATTCTCATCCCCACTGTCCCTAGGGAGCCCTTTCTGTAGCAGCATTTCCCACCATCAACCCTGCCTGGAGGACAGCCACCACTGAGCTCCTCACTGTCACCTGCCAAGTGCTCTCCAGCCTGCCCACTTGGTGGACTTCCCAGTCCCATGGAGTAGACCGATCCCTGCAGGCTGCTTCTCAGAACCTCTTGACCCCTTCCTCTACAGCCTGCCTTGGAAGTTCTGGCATCGCTTCTCCATTTAAAGTGGTCCATTGTTTTCTTCCACTCCTCCCAGAAGCATATTAGAACATGCCAGGGCCCTTTGCAAGACGTTAAGTGTGTTATGGGTGATTGTCCTCATGTCAACAAACTCTCCCTTGTCCAGCTTAGTATTCTGTTCCCTTGACCCAGCACCCCAGGGTCCACTCCCAGGCACATTCTCTCAGTCCCTGCTGGTCCATGGTCACCAGGTTCAATCGCTTCTTTGGTCTATGATTCCTCTCCTTTCTTGGAAGGCCCAGCAGTGGCCACAGGCTGTAGTTATTGGGCTGATTCCAAGAAGGGGAATGGGACAGTTGCCAAGGAGAGCTCACAGTCTTCAGACAAGAGGTCAGGGGCTCTACCTTCCAGCAGTGGGAGTGGGACACTTCTTCTGGCTCAGAGAGTTCAGGGAAGCCTGGGGGCTCAAGGTTCTCAAGTCCAGATACCCCATCCCAAGCTTTAAGGTCCCAGTTCTACCTGTCTGGACCCTGATTTGGGAATGGAGACTTGCCCAGGCTGCATTAGCCTTCTCTGAAGTTCTGCCACTCTTTCAATTAAGTCCTCACTAGCGCCTCCCCTTCCACCAGGGCCCCACAAGCAAGTCTTGGCAGCACGCCAGGGGCCATCACCAGTGATGGGTCCTCACTGCCATGAAGCACTGGCCGATCCAACTCCAGCCTCTTTGGGCCGCACCTGGGTCCAACTGCCTGATGTCGGTTCCCCAGGAGCAGAGGCTGAGATGGGGATTCTCAGGCATGTGATTTACTGGAGAATGGAGGGAGGGAAACCGGGTAAGGCACAGGAAAACTAAGCAAGGATCCTGCTGGAGACGCGCTCAGCCTGGTCCTACGGGGCTCTGGAGCATGAGCTGCCGCAGGGTGGGTCTCACCTGAAGCCACGGGGGTCAGCCTCCTGTATGCCTATGCCAGCCAGTCACCGGCTACTCAGGAGGTGGGGTCCCTCCTGGCAAGGTAGAGAGAAAAGGGCAGCAAATGGCCATGGCCAATGCAGAGGGAGGAAGGAGGGCTGAGAAGATGGACAGGCTGAAGACATCTGCAGTTCTAATGATCACTGCTGGCTATTTACACTTTTCTTTTGAAGACTGGCATCTGCCCCTTGGACTCGCCCCTGGTTGTGTGGCAGGTTGGCCTAGCTTCTGGCCCCAAAAGGAAAGGTCCAACAGAAGCCCTTTCTCTGAAGGACAGGGAGTGAAGGCTGTGACAGGCCGAGAGTGCAGCTGCACTGGTTGGTGCTGGTGCCCCGAGCCATGGCCGGCAGCTTTCCCAGGTGAGGCTGGGCCTGTGTGGGAGCAGCAGGCCTGGCTGTGACTTAGCCAGCGTTTGTGGCAGGCAGCTCAAACCAGCTGGGGCTGACTCAGCAGGAAGGGGATTTCTGGACGGATATCAGGGGAAGGTTGCAGAAACTATCTTGGAAAATGAGAGGAACCGAGGGGCTCTGGAGCAGGAACCATGGTCAAGGCCCCTGGGGCAGAGCAGCCAGTTAGGACGCCCTGCTGAGCCCTGCAGCTGCCCAGTGCCCTGAATGTGGGCGCCAGCCTCCCTTCACAGCTGCGCCTCTTACCAAGAGCCCAAGCCATGTAGGAGCACCCAGGTGCCCAAGCCCAGGCCGCAGGCCCGTCCCCTGCGGGGTGCAGGGGGGAGGGGAGGCCGTCCCCTG
>JAKSZT010031275.1:64823-104329 GCA_026826555.1 Tolypeutes matacus | reverse complement strand
TAACTCTATGGTAAAAGTGCAGAAGGCTTTGCTTTGCATTGACTCTTTTTTTTTTTTTTTTTTTTTTTTTACTTTTTATTTATTTATTTATTTATTTATTTATTTATTTATTTATTTATTTTTAAGGATTTATTTATTTATTTACTTTTATCCATTTTTACACCCCTTCCCCCTCCCCCCCATTTTTGCTGTTTCTGTGTCCATTCGCTGGGCAACTCTGTGTCCATTTTCTGCCCTCTCTTCTCATCCTTCTCCTCCTGTCTTCACTGGGATTCAATCCTTGGAATCTCTGATGTAGGAGAGAGGCATCCTGCCCGCGCAACCTTAGTTGCTGGTTTTTCGGTGCGTCTCATCTTGCCTCTCCCTTGTGTCACTCTCCTATTATGTCATCATCTTGCTGTGTGGCTCGCGGGAACAGGGCCTGGCGGCCCACGCACCTTCTAATATATTTTTTAAATTTTTACCAGGAGGTCCCGGGGATCAAACCCAGGTCCCTCCATATGGGAGATGGACGCCAACCAGATATAGCCCCCTGCTATATCTCTTAAGGTTGACCAGAGATACCTAGAGTTACAGTCTTTTCCCATACAGGATGGACATATAATAAATCAGGCTTAGTTTATCACCAGCATTCTAAAAACCAGACCTAGGGAGGAAAACGAGGTCTGGGGACACATGCATGGTTTCTAATATAGCGAATGTTTAGCCCACCCTGATTATCACAGAATCAGGACAGTGAGAATATTCGCACCTGACATTTTTCAACCCAGAGGGCACTCCAATTGCCTCGACGGGCGTTGTTGAGAAGTAGATGAGACAGAGACTAATCTCAGACTTTCTGTCAAGGGCCCAGAAGCTTCTATAGGAGAGCACAGGGCAATCCCTCCAGGTCCCAAAAGTGTGGGCAAAAAGGTGGACTGGACAGAGACAGAGCGAGCCCACCACTCCAGCAGGTTATCAGTGATGGGGGGCAGATTATCATCAGTGATGGGGGGCAGGTTATCATCAGTGATGGGGGACAGCAGGTCATCATCAGTGATGGGGGCAGCAGGTCATCACCAGTGATGGGGGCAGCAGGTTATCATCAGTGATGGGGGGCAGATTATCATCAGTAATGGGGGGGCAGGTTATCATCAGTGATGGGGGGCAGGTCATCATCAGTGATGGGGGGCAGCAGGTTATCATCAGTGATGGGGGCAGCAGGTTATCATCAGTGATGGAGAGCGGATTATCATCAGTGTTGGGGGGCAGATCATCATCAGTGATGGGGAGCAGGTTATCATCAGTGATGGGGGCAGCAGGTTATCATCAGTGATGAGGGGCAGGTCATCATCAGTGATGGGGGCAGATCATCATCAGTGATGGGGGGCAGATTATCATCAGTAATGGGGGGGCAGATTATCATCAGTGATGGGGGGGCAGGTTATCATCAGTGGTAGGGGGAGGCAGGCAGAATAGCTCACACCCCTCCTGACCCTCCTCCGGGGAGTAGCTGTACCTCATCTCTGCATCTGCTAGCAGCGGTCACCTCTTGGATGGAGTGCGGAGGACAGGCTGGAGAGGAAGACTCCATTTTCTTGTGCACCTCTTTGTGCTCTTGGATTTCGTACCATGTCCATGTGTTACCTATTCAAAGACAGATAAATCAAATGCATTTAAAATCATATTTACCAATGACCAAACTCTACCTAAAAAAGGAAGTTTTAGGGTGCAGTTTCAAGCCCTCCCCTCCTGGAGAGGCAGGTGGCACAGAAAGGTTTTGAGCAGTTTGATGGTAAAAAGTCCTGTCTAATCCGCTTCGTCTGGATCTCCCACTTATTTAAACACTATTTTTTCCTAAACTGTACAAATGGCCCTGACCATGAATCTCGGGAACGTGCTGTTCACAGCGTCCCACCAGGTTCTCACCCCGTAACACTCAGGGGTGGGGTCCAGAGAGAAGGCACACCTGGGTGGGGCGGGGCAGTGGCCAGGAGTCAGGGCAGGGCCCCTTGAGGAAACAGGGAGCTTGGGGGCCCCCAACCTACCCCACCCAAGGACAAGCCTGTCAACGGTTCAGTCCTTCATTTTAATTCACTCATTCATTCAACTTCCGCTGTGTGAGTGACCTGGGCCTAATCAGGTATGGTGTCTGCGCTCAGGAAGCTCACACCTGGCGAGGAAGGTGAACCGAAAACCAGCCGCCCCGCGACTCGGCTTAGGAAAGTCACCCTGACAAAGTGGCCAGTGTCCTGAGTCAGAGGCAGCCAAGGAAAAGCAGGGAGAATGTTCCAGAAGGCCTCAAGGACGTGAAGACTGCCCAAGGGGGCTGGAGCCATGGGGCTAGGCTGAAGGCTGCCCTGAGGCCTCCTGTTCTCTGCTGGGGCTCTGTGGTTACCTGTACTTCCAGGCTCCTTGCCAGTAAGAGGCGTGGCAGGAGCTCAGAAGGCAGGAGGGAGAGAAGTGTCTGATCTGCCAGTTCGGCCAGCGTAGCGGCAGGGGTGGGCGACCATGGGCCCCAGCAGCCCCGGCACAGCAGGACCTTTTTCAGCAGTTCCTGCTGCGGTTGTGAAGGCACCTCCTTGTACATCCAGAGTCAACAGCACCAGCTTCTCCAAGAGCGCCAGCTTCTCCAATAGTACCAGCTTCTCCAATAAAGCAGGAGTGGGTGCAGGCTCTGGGCTCTAGCATCTCATCTCTGGGCATCACCCCTCTTCCTTTTGCTCCCCCAGCCCTCTTTTTCTCCTTTCAGTCTTTTGTCCTCCCAGCACCGCTGTAACCAGGTCTCTGTATTAAATCCCTCTGTGTGAGATTCCTAGGGTGGTTCTGTTTTCCTGCCTGGACCCAGACTGACTCAGGGCTTGGGACGGGAGCGATCCCAGGCAGCAGCCCTCACCGCTGGGTTTCTGTGGAGGTTGTTCACCTGTTCATTGCCCTGGAAACTGGGATTCTAGTGGCTTGTGGCAGGCAGTGAAATCACAATCACTTAGTTTTCACCTACTTTTGCACAGGAGGGAGGGAGTACCTAGTGAAGGTTAGACTTTGGAGATAAGTCGCCATTGCACTTGTCTGTTGAGTTAAAAATCAATGCCGGGAAACGGATGTGGCTCAAGAAGTTCGGTGTCCGTCTACCATATGGAGAGACCGGGGTTCGATCCCCGGTACCTCCTGGTAAAAAAAAAAAAAAAAAAAAATCAATGTCTACCAGCCCTGTGGGTGGATGGTTTCTGACCTCCCCAGAGAGGTTATAGAAGGGAGGAAGAGGAGGAACAAAGGGAGGAGAAGGAGAAGAGAACGGGAAGGAGAAGTTGAAGGAGGAGGAGAAGGGAAAGGAGGAGGAGGAGGAGAAGGTGGAGAGGGAGAAAAGAAGGAGAGAGATAAAAAGAAGAAAACTGATCATCTGTACTACACTGAAATTAAGAATTTATATTCAAAAGATTGGAAGAAGATATGTACAGCACACATATGGACTCTTATGCAGAATACATAAAGAACCCCTAGGAATCCATCAGAAAAAGGCAGACAACCCAATAGAAAAAAGGGCAAAGGGCTTGCATGACCACTTCCCAAGTACATGTCCCAGTGGCCACTGGGCATAACAGAAGACACACAGCCTCATTACTTAGACGACAATGAGTTGCCACTTCGTGGCCACTGGGGCGGCTACTTCAAAAAGACAGTTAACTAGGGAAGTGGCTGGGCTCCCGTTTACCATAGGGGAGGCCCTGGGTTCGATTCCCGGGGCCTCCTGGTGAAGGCGAGCTGGCCTGCAAGGCAGTGGTGAGCTGACCCAGCAAGATGACCCAACAAAGGGAGACAAGCAGATACAGAAAAACGCACAGGGAAGCGGCTGTGGCTCGATCAGTGGGGCTCCCGTTTGCCATATGGGAGGCCCCGGGTTCGGTTCCTGGGGCCTCCTGGTGAGGGCAGAGCCCGCCCGCATGGCGTGGTTGGCTGACCCAGCGAGCACGAGCAGCAGGGGGGGGATAAATTAATAAATAAATAAAAAGACAGTTAACTAAAGTGTTGGCAACGAAGAGCGGAAGTCTGAGCCCTTATACACTGCTGGTGGGAACGTAAAGGATGCAGCTGCTTTGGAATAGTCTGACAGTTCCTCAAAAAGTTGAGCTCAGAATTATCATTTGACGCAGTAATTCCACCCCTAGATATATTCCCAAGGGAGATGAAAACCTGTGCACACAAAAACTTTTCCATGAATGCTCACAACGACATTATTCAGAATAGCAAAAACATGGAAACCCAAACATCCACCAACTGAAGAATGGAAACACAAAGTGTGGTATAACCCGACAATGGGATATTATTCAGGCATCAAATAGAATGAAGCACTTAAACATGCCAAAGCATGGATGACCCTCAAAAACATGCTAAGCAAAAGAAGCCAGTCCCAAAAGACCACATGATGATCCCGTTTATATGAAATGTCCAGAATAAGCAAAACCATAGAGACAGAATTGTTTAGGCCTGGGACAGTGAGGAGTGGGCATGGCTGCTAATGGGCATGGGATTTTTTTTTTAAGATTTTATTTATTTATTTATTTATTTCTCCCCTCATTGTTCGTACTTGCTGTGTCTGTTTGTCTTCCTTGTTTCTTTAGGAGAAACTGGGAACTGAACCTGGGACCTCCGATGTGGGAGGGAGGCACCTAATCGCTCGAGCCACCTCCGTTACCTGCTTTGTTGTGTCTCTCATTATGCTTTTCTCCTTGTGTCTCTTGTTGCGTCAGCTTGCTGCGACTATGGGATTTCTTGAGGTGATGAAAATGTATGAAGGGAGCAGATGTGGCTTAAGCAGCATGCCACATGACAGGTCCCAGGTTTGGTTCCCAGTGCCTCTTAGGAAAAAAATAAATAAAAACAAACAAGAAGCAAAACAAACAAACAAAAACAACTCAGGGGAGGTGATGTGGCTCAGTGATTGAGCACCGGCCTCCCACATACGAGGTCCTAGGTTCAATCCCTGGCCCCTGGTACCTAAAAAAGAAAGAAAGAAAGAAAAAACGTATGAAAATTGATTGTGGCGACAGTTACACAGCTCTGCACATACTAAAAACCACTGAATTGGACACACTTTGAATGGGTGAATTGTCATAATAAATGACGTATTTCAATAAAGCTCTTGCACAAACAAAACTACAGCCTAATTCCCCCATCCACCTGGAAAGCTGAAACAAGAGAGTTCCTGCACACTCCGGGAGAGTGGAATTTGGTGTAGCCACTTTGGAAAACACTTCAGGAAAAACTGTGATTGCTAAATATGTCCACAGGAGCACATTAGGAGCCAGCAATTCCACTCCCAGGAGTGTACCCAGCGGAAGCGCCGGCACGTGCTTGTCAATAGACAGGACCCCGGACCGGCCAGGGGAGCCGGCAACGCCCTGGAAACCGCCCGGACCCCGCCACCAGGAGAAGAGAGGGAGGGAACCGCGTGCGCACAGCGATGGGGGGGAGCCGGGCTCCTGGGAGCACAGGCTGCACGCCCTTCTGCATGTGTCCCAAAGCAAACCCAGGGGTGGCGAATTGGGGGGAGCAGGGGGAACTTCTGGGGCGCTGGCCACGTTCTGCTGCTTGTTCTGGATGTTACCTTAGGAGCCAAGCGCTGTTCTGTATTGATTGTAACTCGATAAAAAGTTTACTGAAATTTTTTTAAAAAGGGAGAGGAGGAGGGAGAATTTTATCTACATGCCAAACGAGGAAGAGCTGTGCCCCAGAAGCTGGTTTTCATTTTTATGGCCGGTGGCATCTAGAACTTTCTGCATTCACCAGCCCCTTGCCCTCTGTCTGCATCTCAGCCAGTCGGGCTCTTTCCCTGATAGGGTGACTCAAACTTTATTCCCGCCGCTTTCTCCGGTTGCTGGACCCTCTTGCCGACCTCTACTAGGAGGGAGCACCCAGAGGCTCGCCTGGGCCTCCGTGTAGCGCCCCCAGCCTCCCCGTGGCAGTCGGGGCCAAGCACCCCAGACAGCCAAGAGCCCCTGGTCTTGCCTGCTGGTCAGGTACACGAGGGAAAAAGCAGGGCCAGAGTCGCAGAGAGCCACTGAGGAGGCCATGCGCCGGGGCCTCTGGAAAGCGGAGCCTGGAGCCTTCCGTGCCCCTCGCAGAGCCCAAAGGCAGGCGCCACCTGTGCCCGGAGCGTCCTTTGTCACTTCCGTGCTGACGCCTCCTGCTCACTTGGGCTGTTACTCTAGGCGGTTTGGGGGGCTTTCTCCCCTTTGTGGTCCTGCCAGACGCCCCCCCCCAAAGGGCATTAGCGGTGGAGGCCGAGGATGCGGTTTTCCCGGGCCCCCGCCTGCCTGCCGGCCAGGGCTGCCCTGACAGCGGCCATTTACTGTCTCGGGTCCCAGAGACCAGGTGCCCGAAGCGAGGCCCTCAGGCCCGCCCCGCCCCGCAGGGCCACGCCTCGGAAGAGCGTCCACAAATGAGCCCACTGGAACTGACCGTGCCCCTTCCGAGGGCCCTGGGGGCACAGATAGACTAACAGCGCATGCTTTGTGGGGGTACCTGAGCACCTGCCACCCCAGCGAGTCCGCACTGGAGCCAGGCTACCCTCCTCTTTGCCGGGAGGGCTGTGACGTTGCAGACCCCCAAGGCAGAGGCTCCAGCCAGCTGCCCCCGTGCCAGCCAAGTGACCCAGCCAAGTCACGCACTCAGACCCTTCACGCGGGGAAGGCGAGGAAGTCTGCCTCGCCTCCTCTGCAAGACCTCGGCACCACTGCAGTCAGCTCTGAACCACCGTGGGGCAGTGATCTGTGAAACCCGGGCCGCTCTTGGACCCACGGCCCGTCCGCAGGGCAGCTAATCATCGCCATCTCTGACGTGGCACCACCTGGAGCTTGCTAGACGTGCAGCAGCTCGGCCTGCTGCAGACCCAGCCAGGACGTCAGGGCACCTGTGAGCACGTGGCGGCGGGAGCAAGCTGCTCCAGGGCTTCCTCGCCGAATGACTCAGTGCCCCCTTTCTCCCGCTCCAGCCTTCTGAGCACTTTATCCTGAGCTAGGCCCAAACTTCAGGGGCTCCAGGGGGACGGGAGCTGCTTGCTGCAGGCACCTGGGGACGTGGAGGAGCCTTCTGGAGACTGGGACGAAAGCAAAGAGGGGTGTGCCGTGCGGAGGAGGGGGCCTCACCAGCAGCCGCAGGGCACGAGGCCGGCAGGGCCTGCATCCCCGCACTGGGCTGGGGGAGCTGCCTTGCCCAGCGCGGGGTCTGCAGTAGACTCTGGGTGCCAGCAGCCTTACAGCTCCCTGGGCCTCAGCACACCGGGGTCCAGGGAGAAAGCCACGGAGGGGCGGCCTCGGACACCCGGGCTCTCATCCTCCCCTGGCCATTGACGAGGGGGATTTTAGGGGATACATGCATCACTAGAGAGAACATTTTAAAAACAACTGTGGGACTGTGTAGTGCAGTGGACCCTGCTGTCAACAAGGGCTGCTGCCAATGGCCCCGTTAGGAAACCGGGCTTTCACCAGCGGGACAGTGTCAGCAACGAGCGGGTAGACGGGACCCCTGTATCCCATGCACGTTGTTCTGTAAGCCCACAACTTCTCTAATTAAATGGAAACGCCACGCAAGACTGACCCAGAAGCGCAGGTCCCGTTTGCTTCATGTCCTGCTACTAGCGTAAGCCGTCCTGTTGGACGGGGCGGCACCGTCCCACCTCCCTGCCTGGCGCAGCTAACACGACAGCCGCTGACGTGCACAGGTCGGGGCCCCAGTGGTTGGGTCCCGGGACCCTCCGGCTATGGCCAGCGCTGGGTGGAGGGGAGGCTTCTGGAAAGGGTGTGGCGCGCAGGACTGAGCGGGCTCGCTGGCGGCCTCCCTGCGCCTTCTGAACCCCCTGCTCCCGCTCCTGCACCCACAGTTCCTGCGGACTCTGGGGCGCCAGCACAGGTGGGAAGCAGGAACACTGCTGCCAAGGAGGTGGCGGTGGCGGCAGCTCAGGGCAGGAGAAGAAGGGCCGTGCGGGAAAGCCCGTTTACTGTTCGGACTGGCTCCAGAGGCTAGTTGAGGACGCACCCAGGGGAGGAGATGGGTGCGGAGGACGTGGTGCCCCCCCTGCCATCCGCCACCCGGCCGCCCCAGTCCTGCCTCGGGCACATGTAGGCTTTCAAGCAGGATTTTGTTGGAGGGAAAAACAGTTCTGTAAAGAAAGAGAAGAGAGCTGGGAAGGTACCGTGGGTCAGCATCTAAGCTCTCTTTCGACTCCACAAACATTCAGGCTGCAAGAGACAGTTCCCGCTGGGTGCCAGGTACTCCCTTGTGAGCAGGCACGGACCCAATTTCACCTCAGTGTCCCTCTGGGGACAACCCACGTGGCCCTCGACAACTGTTCACTGTCCAAGCTGAAGGCTGAGGGGGGATCATGCCAGGCATGTGAGAAAAATCACATCACACATGCAAGCATGGTGGCAGATGGGAGCCCGTGGCACCGTTTTCCTAAACAAATCAGATTCTGGTGAGCTGTGGGCCTTGGCACATGCCGCCAGCACCGCCCAGGACCCTTCTGGGGCCCACTGCTTTGGATGCAGCTGGGGATGGGGTGGGGGGCCTTCCTACAACATGGCTCCCCTCCCCCACCAGCACCTGGACTAGTCCAGGGATGGGCCTGCCCTAGACTGTGGGATTGGCCCCAGGAGGCTCTGGCTCGCCTTAGAGACAGACTTGGGGAAGACTGAGGCCGTCCTTTTCCACCGCGCGGGTCTGGGCACCCCAGGGAGAAAGTGGTGCTCCTGTGTCCTGCTGGCACCCCAGGCCCCGACCCCAGGCTCCCTGCATCCTGCCCTTGAGCTCGCTGAAGCTTCAGTATGGCTTCCTTTTTCTTGTCTTAAGTTCCTCTTTTGCTTATAGCCAGCTTGAATTGGTTACTTGCGAAAGACCTAAAGCTGCAGAGACCTTTTTTTTTTTTTTGCAAAATCTCTTTAGAAAAAGCTCTTGCTCTAGAAAATCTGGCCTAAGCCTGAAGGTCCTGGGAACTGAAAATGTATCTGCAGCACGTTCTCGCCGTCGAGGATGAGCCATCTCCCCCAGGAGGCTGGAAGCCTGGGTGGGCACGGCTACCTGCGGAGGTGGCTGTCCTGTCCCCTGGGCCTCTTGCCTCCCGCCGCCTGTAAGCAGACTCGTTGCACTGGGTTTACAGTTTAGGAACGTCCTGCCGTGTGGCGCCGTGCTGAGTGACCTAAGCTGGACACAAAAGGACACGTGTCGTAGGAGTTCACATATAAGAAAGAGCCAGAGCTTGCCCATACGCAGAGACAAGAAAAGATCGCAGGGCACCAGGGCTGGGAGTGGGGCTGGGGGCACAGAGTCTGTCTCGGGGTGATGGGAGCTCAGCGCTGAACGTATTTAGCACCACTGAGTTGTGTACTCGAAACTGCGAGATGTTTATAAATGCCCCACAGGACCATTCTAAAAGCAGACGGTGCCCTGTTGCCATTCCCCTCCCAGAGCATGGCAGCCCGCCTCCGCAAGGCCACTCGACCAGTGCCGTCTCCTGAAGCCCTGGTCCCAGCTCGTCACTGCTCCTCTCCAGGACCCGAGAGGGCTCCAGGGAATGGGGTGGGTAAAGAGCAGCCTCCTGCCAGCTCTGGCCCCACACGCCTCTCCAAGCACCTTCTTCCCAGGCCATGGGCAGACCCCAGCACGGCCTGCGAACCTGTGCCCTCCACCGGGACAAGCTTTCCTCTTCACCCCCATTAGAATCCCATGCACCCCTCGCCATCCCGTCAAAATGCAACTTCTTTCCCCGATCTCCAGCCTTGCCTCTGGCCTCGCCCATGCAGGGGAGGGCAAGCTGCCCCAGCTCCCTTCTGGCGCCTTCCCCCATGCCCTGCCTGGCACACGGCCAGCTTGGCCAATGGTCGTCAAACTGAAAGTGGCTGTGGTCAGCACGGGCTGTAGCTGCTCCTTCCTCTCTCCTGATCCTGGGCCCCAGCCAGGTGGTTGGCGAGGGTCGAGGCTCCCTCGCTGCCTTCTGGGGCCCTCCCGTGCCCTGCCCGCCAGGACTCACCCAGCCGCAGGTGTCAGAGGCCAAAGCCACGGGAAGAACTGGCCCTGAGCGCTGCCTAGCCGTTGGGAAGGCCCTCCTGCTCCCACTTCTTAAACGAGCAGCAGTGGGGAGGGGGGCTGAGGGCGGGGAGTTTTCCCTGGAGAGCCTGCCCCTGGGTTCCTCTGCCCACCTGCAGGGTGAGACAGGATGAGAGAAGGGTTTCCAGAAGGCATCTGAGGGCTTGCACAGAGGCAAGGAGACAACACCCCTCAGCCCCCATGGGGGGCCGGGGCAGGTGGGCAGTTCCTGGGGAGGGGAGTTCCGCTCTGGAGGCCGCTGGATGCCAAGGCAGGGAGGAGCCAGGGGCTGCAGCTGCACCACCTCTGCCTCCGTGCCGGGGCCACCAGGGCCCATCAGGGCAGCAGTTAGGGATGCATCTGGCTGCAAGGAACAGATACCTGCCAGGAGCCTGAAGGAAACAGCTTGCTCTTCTCAAGTGACAAGAGGTGGGTGGGCAGCTGATGACAGAGCTCAGGCTAGACCGTTTTAGAGCCCTCGGCTCTGAAATCTCAAGGAGTAAGAGAGGACAAGGGACTTGTCCACTGCATCTGTCTCCCTGTAGTAGGAAAGCAAACGGTTTTCTGGAAAGCCCCAGCAGACTGAGAGGCTGGGAGAGTGCAGGACAGGGCTGTGCTCATGGACGGAGAGCACAGCTCCTCAACCCAACAGGGAGGGAGGAAGCCTGTAGGTCACAGCCACCCCCACACAATGGGGGGGGGTTGTAGATCATGGCTGCCCCAGTGCAGTGGGGGCTGAGAGAGAGGGATGTAGATCATGGCCCCCTAAGACAATGTGCGGAGGGGAGGAGGTTATAGGACACATTACCCCAACACAAGGGGGGGTAGTGGACGAGGCTGAGGGCAAGCATGGGGTCACCGCCCGTGGGCCACGGCCAGGCAGGGGGGGTCTGGTAGGGAGCAGAAGGACCTGGGATCTGGAGATATTTGTGGGGCCATCTAGGGGAGGGATGGGGTCCCAGGGGAAGGCCGAGGTCCCTTAAGGGGCTGAGAGGAGCGCCCTCCCCAGGATGTGGGAGCCCACAGAGGCAGCTCTGCGCGCAGGAGCTTGGGGCGGCCCCTTCCTGGGGGCTGACGGTGAAGAAGGAGCTGTGCTGGACTCACACCTGGTTCCGGCCCACTCCGCCGGCCCCACCGGGCCTCCTGCGTCTCAGAGCGAGTCCCTGAGTGAGACCCCTGGCACCCTCCGCGGCTCCCTGGGCGGCCCTCAGAGGAGCAACGGGGGTGGCTGGGTGGGTGACGGGAAGCGGGGGTGAGAGCCTGAGAGGGGGAGGGGGGCAGGCTGCCTCCGGGGAAGCTGGGGCCTTGTGCGCCCTCACCCAGCCCTTCAGGGGAGAGGGTGAGTTGCCAGAACCCAGGACCGCCTCCCGCTGAGAGGCTGGGGGGCGGGGGGCCGTGCCGCTGCAGCAAGGACAAGGCTCCCGCCTCCGGGGCGTCGGCCATCGCGGGTTCTCCAGAGGCCCCTACCCCAGGAGCGGTGCCGGTGCGTTATCCATGCACTGCCCCAGTCTTTCTAGAACTTACTCCCCAGCCGGCCGCGCTCCAGAAACACGGAGGCTTCCAGCTCCTACGGAAGGGCCCAGCTCCCCCAGTGCCCCCAGCCTCCCCTGAACCCCGCGGCCCTCCCAGCACCCCTGCCCCCAGCTCCCCGCCCTCCATGCCTCGCCGACTCGGTGCCGAGAAACCCCGAGGGGAAGGCACCGCGGCGGGCGCAGCTGGCCCTCCCGCCTCGACCTCGCTGCGGGCTTGGGCGGGCCGCGGTTTTCTGTTTCTGCCCCAGGCAAGAAAATAAAAGGTCTGCGGGGTGGGGCCGTTTTTTTGTTTCAAATCCCCAGGTCCTGCCCCGCTGCCAGAGGAGGGGCGTCCTCGGCTGAGAGCCAAGCCCGCCCCTTCTGCGCCCCCGGGCGGCTCCCAGGGCGCCTGGGCTCGGCTGGCCTGCTGCACACCTGCGCCCGAGGACCCCCGCGCCGGCCCCCCGCCCACGCACACCGCCGAGCTGGCCGAGGAGCGGCGCGCCCCGCACCCCACCCCAGCCCCCCACGCCGGGCATGGGAGCCGCGGCTTGTCCCCAGGACTCGAGGGCACGCGGCCCCGGCAGCGCCCGGGTCTCTACGCAGGGGCGTGTCGCGTGGACTCGCGGAAGGAGCCGCAGCGTTCGGGCGGGGCCTGCGTGCTCTCCCCGCAGCTGCCCGGGGTCGGCCAACGTGTGCGGGCCTCTGACCGCTTCCCTCCGTCCAGAAGGCTTCTGGCCTGTCCCCTGCCCTTCTCACACCCGCTCCCGACCCTCCCTAATCTTAGAAAGCCAAGTGTGCAGAGCCCGGGGCTCTCGTGGGGCGGGGGGCTGGAGGTCAACCCCAGCCTGCACAGGGGGGACCCCGCCCCCGGGGAGGTGCCGACCCAAGGGCTCCTGCTGCGCCCCCACCGGCTCCCTAGAGCTGCCCCCCGCTGTGCGCGCCCCCTGGGCCGCCCTTCCACCTGCAGGTGTCCTTTCTCGGCCCACCCAGGTCCGTGGGACCCTGCCAGGCAGGTGCGCACACACTCCATCCCTGTGCCCTCCCGTCACCCCGGTTGGTACTGCTTTGCTCATACGTGTCACACGCGTGAGCCTCACCTCCACGGCCATTTTAACGACCATTTTAATGCGCACCTTTTTCTCGGTTGCTTGAGGGACATGGGAGGTAGTGTCCACTAGGGGTGTGCCCCAGGACTCCTGGCCCTTTGCCCTGGGGGACAGACAGGGTTTTGGAGGGGGTTGGGTCCAGTTCTGAGGCAAGAGGAAATTGGCTTTTGAGACCGCAGCATTTTGTAAAACGGTGCGTGTCCTGCAGGGCTGGTGCCTCGGCCACTCTCACAGGAGGCGCAGGGCAGTGCTGGTTCCATTTCAAACCATTTCCCTGGTAAGCAGGTTGGACCCAGCTTGCAGGTCACCAGCAGTGACAAAGCACTTCTGTGTTCTTCAGTTGAAAGAGCGGCCACGAACACCACGAATGCGGCAAGGATCTCACACAGCACAACTTGCCGGGGCCTCCTGGGTGCACTCCAGGACTGGCCTTGGCTCCCTGCTACCGCCAGCCCTCCCTTTCCTGCCCCTGTCAGCCGTCCTCACACTGCCCAGGTGCCCCGTGACGCCAGAGCCCCCAGGGCCAGAGCGTCCCAGATACTTACTAGATGGCCCAGAGAGGGCAGCTGGGCCTGAGGCCAGAGCAGCAGCTGAGGAGCTGTGCTGCCCGAGGGCACAGGCGCACCCTCCCCCGTGTAAGAAGCCAGACTCTCCTGAGACCACCATGCTGGGATGGTTTGGGGGGGCCTTGGAGAGGAGCTAAGGGAGGGCAGAGGACAACAGTTCAGAGCAGGTGGAGGGGGAGGCTTCGTGCTGGGTCCAGCAGCGGTCAGGAAAGAGGAAAGGCCCAGGGTGTGGGGACAGCTAGGAGCGCCAGGGGAGAGCTGGCTTAGGGCCAGACCTGGGTACACGTGATTGGCAAACAGCTCTAGGACCTGTGGGTTTCCAGCCAAGGAAACAAGTTCTCCAGTTATTTTAAGCAGCAGGGATTTTGTGATAAAGGTGTTGGAAAGGCTGGAGAGCAAAGGGAGCAGAGAGGCATTACCCAGCCATGGAAACCTCTTGGTTCTGCACCTGTGTTTGATCCTCTGGAACCACCCTCCCCCAGCCCCTCCTCCAGCCCCTCCTCCCACCCTCCCCCAGCCTCTCCTGCCACCGCCTCTGTTGCAAATGCTGCTGGAGCCACTGCCACTGTCTGGCGTCACCCCCAAGCCGTTGGAGCCACTGCAGCTGCAGCCAGCAGTAGAATGGCGTCCCCCCTCCGCCACCTGGTTCCCTTCCCGTGCTTCCCGTCGGCAGGCCTAAAGCAGAAACCAGCTGCACAGGAGTCTGGAAAATGTGGTTCTCAGGCTTCTAGCCCCTTGATGCCCGAGGAGAGCAGGGAGGACGGGAACCTGGCCGAGAGCCCACAGGCCCCCCTGGCTGGAACTCACTCATTAAATTCAGTGGCCCTGGTTTTGACCCTGAGACTTTCTCATCCAGTGGTGTGGATGATTCTGTAACATCTCCTCCTGGTGTATGACGGACTTCAGTGGGCCAGAGTGGGGCAGGACCCACGCTGGCGCTGCGTCGCCCCAAGGCATTGACAGGCATCTTAAGGGGCAGGAGTCCCGTAGCAGGTGTGGACTTGGGGGGCAGAGGGTGGTCTGTCCCTCCAGGAGACACTGAAACCATTTAGGTTTTGGGAGTAGATGTTCAGAAATGCAGCCAGATTTAAGGACCCAAAGGTTCTTAATCACCGGAGGAGTGGGCTGCAGAGAAAAGCGGTGTACAGTGTACGGTGTGGCCGAGGAGCAGTGTGGTACGGCTGGCTCCAGGAGGCGGGCGGTGGTCAGGGTGTGGAGGGGACCCCTGGGCAGAGCTGGGGGACACTGGGGCCGTGAGGATGTCGAAGAGACGCTGGCAAGAAGGGTGGAGCAGGGGCTGGATTCCCACCACCCACCAGTGGTCTCTGGGCAGCCTTCTCAGATGACGATGAGCTTTGTGGGCACTAAAGAGCCTACTGGGCGGCATCTGCAGAGAGCGAAGGCGCCGTCTCTGTGACACGTCACCCGCCCTCCTCCCTGGCCTTCAGTTCGTGGCCGAGGGCTGGGGGGCGAGGTCGGCCCACCAGTCTCTGCTGCCCCAGCGTCAGCCCCCAGCCTGGCAGGGATGCGGGACACACCCGTGAGACGGGGACTGAGCGGGTTCCCCTGCTCGCGGGGGGCAGACCTGGACCAGGAGGCCCATCCCCCGGCCAGCCGAGGTCCTGAGTGCGGTGGCTGCTCGGGTCTGGGCCGCCAGGAAAGTAGGCCTCGGCGTGAGTCCCAGCTCCGCTCGGCCGCTTCTTGGCTCTGGCCAGGCTGCTCAGCCTCACCTGGAGCGAGCAGAGCTGCCAGCTTCCTCCTGAGGGCTACTGGCAGAACTCAGGGGCGGCATGCTGGGAAAGTGGGAGCCGGGTCAGAGGTTTCCCTCCTGCTTTCAGGGCCCCCCAGGAACAAGCTCTGGAGCCCTGGCCAGGCCGGGCAGGAGGGCTGGGCCTTCCCGGGGCGCCCGTGTGGGGGCGGGCACGGGGGTTGGGGCGGGCTGTTCACTGCAGGGGGCTATTGGTGATGGCCTTGGCAACGGCGGGGTAGGTCCTGGCTGCCAGATGGAGCCATTTGGACGCGGAGTTTGGAAGGGAAGCTTCGGAAGCCTCCGTTGCAGGCTGGCCTGTTATTGGCATCTAGAAGGGAAAAATAATAACAGGGGACCGCCATGCAGGAAGGGGTGGTCTTGGGTAGAGGCGGGGGGCTGCTGCAGGGGGTGGGCAGAGGAAGAGTTCTCTGGCCCTTGCCCGAGGCCTGCCGCCTCCTTGGCCCTTGGTGGCCTGGCACTCTCCGGTCGTTTCTGAAGGACCCCGCGGCCTCGCCGGCCCTGCCCTGCATGCCGAGGGCGCCGTGCTGCGTGCGACAGCGGAGGCTCTTCCTGGAGGGGCCGTGCTGCCGCCTGCCCCCGCCCCAAGGAGGGGGACTGAAGGTCCAGAAGGTCCTGAACTCGGCCGACGGAGTCCGTTTCCAGGGGAGCCCCCGCGGTCGCCCTGGGTGCTCCATCTGCTCTGGCAGGGAGGGTCCGCTAGCCCCTCCTGGGGTGCCCCCACACTCAGCAGGGCCACCTCGCCCCCAAGCTTCCAGGGCCCCTCGGAGCAGCACGTCAGCATCGCCCCTGAGGGCCCTGCCGGGTACATTCCGGATCATGGGCTATGGCCGTGTGAGTGGGCTCTCCCTGGCCCTGGGCTCCCCCTTTGCTCCAGCACCCACAGGGCCCAGTTCCAGGCAGGCTCTTTCGCCTGCCAGGCCGGCTCCCTTGGTGTACCCAACCCGGCAGGTCCGGCACCTCCGCCACCGGGCTGTGCTGGGACTTGGCCTGTGCTATGGGCGGGCTGCCCACAGGGACACGGAGTCAGGTCCCGAGAGGCACGGGATGCCTGATTGGACACGCATGGGAGGCTCTACGCAGCCCTCAAGCAGGATGGGGACAGTGCCGTCCAACGGGGAGCGAGTCCCTTCTGCAGCCACAGCAGGGTCTGGCGACGGTGGAGGCAGGCTCTCACCTGCACCCCCAGGTCTCCCCCTCCCAGGCCTTGGTCCCACTCCTTCCCCGTCACGGCCCTGCCCTGGGCAGAGGATGCCCGCTGGATGGCGGCCTTCACGGGCGTCCACTTGTTGGCCCACGCTGGCCCAGCTGGCCCTGGGAAGACGTCTCCGTCCTCTGCCCTTGATGGGGCAGCCCCCCGCACCATGTGGTGGGCCTCAGGCAACCAGCTGACGGCCTCGAGAGCGAGAACTCTGCTTTCCAGAAGGCATTTTCCCCGAAGAAGACACCATCGCTCCTCCCTGAATTTCCCGCCCGCCGGCCTGCCCCATGGAATTCAAACTTGTCACCCCACGGTCTTGCTGGCCAATTCCTTAATATAAACTTTTTATAGTTTACATATATCCATATTCGTTTACATTTGTCGCCATGCTTAAATGCATAGTAAATGTTCATGTGTCTGTGTTCAGTGAATACGTCAGGTGACGATCACACTGTACGTTATCGAGTTAATTGCATAGCTGCTGTATCGTGAAATGTGAATGTAGGTGTGGACGTGAATCTGCCCCCTGGGTGCCGTCCCTCTGAAGAGCCTTGGCTGAGTGCTCGCCCCTCCTCTGAATGAGCTGTAAGCCTCGAGGACTCTGTGCTATGTCTGCCCCCTTCCTGGCTACTCCTTCACCCACCCCTAACTGCCAGAGGTTAGGATTTCCTTAAACGCTGCCAGGGGGCCCTCTGGCTTCGCCTTCGCCATCCCTCCGAGTTGCCCTCATCTCTGTCCGAGCGGTGGCCTCAGAGCGGCCCGGCCCCCCACCTCTCACACGTCAGCCAGGCTCCCCCAGCCTGGAGGTCCCCGTCCCAGAGCCCCTGCTGCCCGCCCCCGGGAGAGGGCCAGCACCTGCAAGGCCACAGCTGGCCGGGAATGTCTCTGCCCCACCTGGGACGGGAGCCCCGTGCCAACTGCTCGGCCAGAGACCCCACCTCCAGTCCCACTCGGGCTTCTTCCTGGGAGAGGCCTGTAAGGAGGGAAGGGGGCAAGCCTGGGTGGAAGGGGAGGCCGCAGGATGTGGTGGCAGCAGCCTGCCTGCAGGAGCGGTGCCTGCCGACCGAGGGCGTCAGCCAGTCCCCGGCCACCAGCAAAGCCCTGGCAGGGACCCTCCCCGAGGGACCCGCGGGGAGGCGGCGGCGGCCCCGCCGAGGGCACTGAGAGCGGTTTGGCTCCTGCACTGCCCGTCCGGCCCCTGGTCCAGCCCAGCCCTGCTGGCGACGCTGCCTGGGGGAGGCCTGTCCAGGACCCTCCAGCTCCGCAGCAGCCCCTGGCCGAGAGCCCTGGGTGGCTTTAAAGGCAGTGTCCTTGTCTCACAGTTCTGAGGCCGGGAGTCTGAAGCCAAGATGGGGCAGGGCCGCCCCCCTCTGACCACCCCCCAGGAGATCCTTTCTTGCCCCTTCCAGCTTCTGGTGGCTCCCGGCCGTCCCTGGGTCCCTGGGCTTGCAGCTGCAGCACTTCAGTCCCCGCCTGGCCTCCCCAGGCGTCCTGGCCCAGTGAGCCCAGTCCCCTGGTGGGGAGGGTCCAGGTCAGACTCTGTGCCTAGGGGAGCGTGACATAACATAGCGAATGAAAACCCCAGCAGGTAGAGAAGGAGACCGTGGAAGAAAGGAGACGCTTTCTTCCTGCTCTGTGAGCCCCGGGGTCCTCACAGCTGCACGTGGGCGCCCCCGCCCCGCCCCGCGCCCCCGACCCCAGCCGCCATCACCTGCTCCGCTCCCTCTCACCCGCCCGCAAAGCTGCAGGTGCTTGCACCACAAGTGCAAGCTGGGTTCCTCTTCAGGAAAAGCCTGGGGGCCTTTCAGCCACAGCCCCATCCTCCTGGCCCCGAGTCTGCCAGAAAGAAAAGACGTCAGCCCAGTTCCAGGAACTTGGGGGCATGAAGTTGAGCCGAGGTTTCTGATTAAGCCTGAGCCGACCAGAGGTTTCTGTGGCTTTCCCGGAGGTACTCAGGGTGGGCTTGGAGAACCTCGCCAGGTTCGCAGCTGCCCCCCACCCAGCAAGCCGTTTCTGTGGCTCCCACTGGACCCTGGGCCCTCAGCCTGCCTGGGTCAGACATGCTGTAACGGCCTCAGGGCCCCCCCCGCCCCCGCCGGGGCCTGATTGTCACCTGCCACCTGCTGACTGAGGTTCCCCCCCCAGGAAACGACCCCCACCCCAGCCCGCCCCCAGCTCACAGCGCTCGCAGGCCTCTGGGGCCCTCTGCGCCCTGGTGGAGAGGAGGTGGTGCCAGGGGGTTCCCAGCCACAGCTGGGCACACGCTGCAGGCGGCAGGCGCCGGGGGCAGGGTGGGGGTGCGCGTCCCCTCCCCCGCCGCCCGGGGTCTAATCCTCCTCGGCCCTGGGGGAGAACACAGGCCGATTGTCAGGACCCTGTGCTGGGGAGGGCGGCCACGGACCGGGGGCCGGCGATGAGAACAGCCTTTTGTCCCGGCCTAGTCTGCTGCACACAGGGCTTGTGTTCCCCGCTCTGCGGCAAGCGGGTGAAACCTAGACCCACCATCCATTATTCAGATCTCACTGGGACGTCAGGAGCAGCCGCCCAAATGGGCGGGAGGCAGCAGGGACCCCGGCCCCCCGGATGCTGCCCCTGCTTCCCGTCGGGTCGGGTCTTCCCCAGGCAATATGGTGGCACTGAGAGCATCACTCTCTCCAATTTCAGGCAGTGGGCACAGTCCTGGGGCTTCCCTGGCCCCCTCTCACCTCCCTGCCAGGGTTCCAGGCAGCTCTCCCCGAGGGTTTTCACCTCAGAACAGAAACGCGCCCGACCTCGTGCCCACGTGGGCCCACCTGGCCGCCTCCCTCCTCCCCCAGAGCCATGGGCTGACGTCGCCCTGCCCCAGGCCCCTGCGCGCCTTTCTTCCCTTCTGCTGTGGACGCAAATAGCCAGATTCCCTCGAAGCACTGGCTCGCTGTGACCTGTCGGGTTTTCACCTGCATTCGAGTCAACGTCTTTTCCAGTTCTCCTGGACATTTCTTCTTGGAACCCTGGAATTTTCAGAAGCATCGTGTTGAATTTGCACATGGTTTGGGAATATCCAGGTACCTTAATGGAATCTTTAAAAACTGATCTTGAGTTAACGGATCTTGAGTTTGATGATTGTGAAATATTCTATTTCAGTCCTTTTCAATGCACCTAGACCTGTTTCATGGCCCATCATCTGCTCGTCTGGGCCAGTGTCCTCTGTGCCCTTGAAGACAACGTGTCTTCTGCCGTTGGTGGGTGAGACGGCTGTGACTTAGCCATCAGAGAGGTCGCGGTGGCTGGCAGAGCTCTTCCAGCAGCCTGCGTCCTCACCGATTTCACCAGCAGGAGGGCAGTGTTGAGATGGCCTACTACTAGAGCAAACGAGTATTTCTCCTTTCACTTTTATCCACTTTTGCCTCATTTTGAACCTCTGTTGTTATGTGTACACACATTTAAGATGATTATGTCTTTTTTGATGAATGGACACTTTTATTAGTATGAAATGCCCTCTTTATTTCTAGTAATGCTCCTTTATCTATAGTCTACTTTATCTGATAGTAATACAGTAATTCATATTACCTATAATTGGTGTTTGCATGATACAAATTTTCCCCAACTTACCTCTCTGGGCTATACATAAAAGTGTATTTTTGTGATAACAAGGATTTGAAGTTTGTCTGTTTTTTAATTAAGCACAACCTTCTTTGCCTCGTAGTTTTGTGCCTTTATATTTTTTTAACTATTGATGTGGCTGGCTTTAAATTTACCATCTCGCTCCTGGCTCCTTTTTGTCCATTTGTTCCTTTCTCTTTCTCTTTTTTTTCCTGCCTGCGTTTGAATTGTTTGGTTGTTGTTGTTTTTTTTTTTTTTTAATTTATTACATAAGTTGTGAACTTACAAAACCATCATGCACATGTGTAGAATTCCCATACAACATCCCTTCACCAACACACCACACCATGGTGGGACATTTGTAATAGTTTATGAGATAATGTCATCAGAGTATTACCACTAACCATGGTCCATAGTGTACAGTTGGCATATTTTTTCCATACTCCCCTATTATTAACACAGTATGTCTTTGGCATTAATGCAAGAATATTACAGTATTGCTTTCAACTATAGTCCACAGTTTACATAAATTTTATTCTTCCCATGCTTCTCCACCTTCCCTGAATTGTTTCTTTTTTAAGATTCCATTTTTATCTCCTCTAATGGTGCATTAGCAATACCTCTTAGCTTTATGCTTTCACTAATTGCTTTTGTTTACAATATCTGTCTTTAACATATCAAATAAGAGCACTCAGAAGATGTGAAATCTTACAACCAAATACTTCCATTTCCCCCTTCCATCCTTTATGCTATTGTTATCAGGAACATTCCTTCCACTATGTAAGAAACCCCACAGTACCTTGATGTTATTTTTGCTTTCAGCAGTCCGTTTGAAAATTTGAAATTATTTTCCTTCAGCCTGAAGGACTTCCTTGAACATTTCTTATAATTCAGGTCTGTTGATGATGAACTCTCTTTGCTTTTACTTCTCTGAAAATGTCTTTAGTTTACACTCATTTTGAAGGGTATTTTTTTGGCTGAGAATAGAGAAATCCCTCGCCACCCAGCACGTGATTGAAATTGGTTTGTTTCTCTTCTGCTATACAAAGTTTCTAAAGGTCATCTTTCCCTTTGTTCACTATGCCTGTGGTGTCTTTTACCTCTGGCTGATTTTAAGATTTCCTGTTTATCACAGATTTTCAGCAATTTGAATATAATGAGCTTGGGTGTGGTTTTCTTTGTGTTCAGCTCTCCTAGGCATCCTTGAGCTCTTTGGATTTGTGGATTTATATTTTTCATCCAATTTTGAAATTTTCCAGTCACTGCTTCCTCATATAGTTTGTCTGCCTTTGCCCTCTTCAAGAATCCAACTAGCCATGTTACACCTGTTGAGATTGTCCCACAGGCCAAGCAGGCTGAGTGCATTTTTTCCAGCCATTTTTCTCTCCGAGAAATCGTGTGGATAGTTCTAGCACCTTGCCTTCAGGTTCACCGTTGTTTCTTCTGCAGTGTCACACCTTCTATTAAAGTTTTTACAGATTTATATTATTTTCTTTTTAAAATTAACCTACAATAAAATGGACCTTTTCCCTTTTTGGTGTACAATTATATGTAGAGATTTGTGTAACTGCCGTTGCAGTCAGATACACAACAGTTCTATCACCATGGAAACTGGCTGTTCCTCTGCATTCAGAGAACACCCCACAACCTCCCCTGTCCCTCACCCCTGCAAATCCTCCATCAGCTCTCTTTCGGGAATGTCGTATAAACAGAATCGTGCGGTATGCACCGTTTGGACCCTGGTTTCTTTCATTTTATCAAGGTTATCGCATGTCTCTGTAGGCTGACCTTTTCGTTGCTGAGAAGTAGTCCACTGTGCCGAAGCTTATTCATTTATCCCTTGAGGGACGTTGGGCTGTTTCCAGGTGGTTGTGAAAACAGCTGCTATAAATATGTGTATGCATGGGAAGCGGCTGTGGCTCAGTCAGTGGAGCTCCCGTTCCCCATGTGGGAGGCCCCGGGTTCGGTTCCCGGGGCTTCCTAGTGAAGGCAGGCCCACCCGCACGGTGTGGTTAGCTGACCCAGCGAGCACAAGCAGCAAGGGGGGGATAAATGAATAAAATAAATAAAATCTTTAAAAAAATATATATATATATGTGTGTGCAGGTTTTTGCATCGACTATGTTTTTACTTCTCTGGGAACAATACTGAGGCGTGGGGTTGCTGAGTCCTACGGTAAATGTGCCCTTAAACCTGTAGGAAACCGCTGGGCTGTTCTGCACCACTCTGTGCTCCCAGCAGCTGTGAACGGGAGCTCCTGGTGACCCGCATCCTCACCAACACCTGGTATTGCCCATTTTAAAAATTTGGTCATTTGGCTTTTAACATTGAGTTTTAAGGGTTCTGGCTATATATTCTGGATAGATATCAGATATGCCATTTGCAAATACTTTCTGCCAGTCTGCACCTTGTCTTTCTATTCTCTTAACAATGCCTTTTTTGGCAAAAAAAAGCCTTACATTTTGGTGAAATCCAATTTATCTTCTTATCCTAGTATGGATCCTACTTTTAACCTAAGCCCGGGTCATGAAGATTTTCTCCTATGTTTACTACTAAAAGTTTATAGTTTTACATTTAAATTTAGACCTATGGTCAGTTTTGAATAAACATTTAAGCCATGGAAGGTTTAGGTCAAGGTTTATTTTTGTGTATATAAATGCTTGATTGTTATATCACCATTTGTTGAAAACTGTCCTTTCTTCATTGAATTGCCTTTCTACATTTGTCAAAAATCAGTCGGGACTTTGGTTTCTGGTTAGACGTGTAAAGAACTTGGAAGTTGTCACTCGCCGTCCTCACAACAAGGAAAGTGCCGAACAAACTGAAAGTCAACAACTCTTCTTAGATCTATCAGAGAATTGAGGTCACAGGGCAAACTGCTGCCCCCACAGCTGGAGACAGGTGAATACAGAGAGACCGCACGTCCTGGGAGCAGACGCTGCAGCTGGAGCCAGCAGCTGGTAGAAAGCTTCAGGGCTAATCAACTCACTGTGAGAGACCAGGCCATGGACTTCACTGGGAAGGAAAAGCTCCTGGGGGCTGGCCCTCAGGAGCCCCCCACCTTCACGAGTTTAATCTCCTAGAGCTCCACCAGGTTCTCAGGGCAAAGACTGGGAAAAGTACCTCCCCATGTTCCAGCAGAGGGAGGGGAAATGTAGCCGTTTTGAGAGATATCCAGAGTGTTCTGTTCTATCCTCCTTGACAAAACCCTCCCTTCCAGAGAAGCTGTTCTGCCAGAATCTAACCAAAATACCCAACTCCAGACTCTTCTAACTTTCAACATGAAGGACTGTAAATTCATATTACAAGCTCTAGGGACACCACTTAAAATCTAAATCTATATATATACATATAATTGATATGCTAAAAGAGAAGAGAAAATGGAACAATACAAAACGCTCAGTTGAAAGCAGAGAAGACAGAAAAGGAGTGTAAGACAAAAAAAAAAAAAAGAAGGAAAGAACATGGGCAACAAATAGAAAACAATTACAAATATGGCAGATATTAATCCAACTATACCAATAATCACTGTAAATGTGAATGGGCCAAATACACGGATTAAGAGAGAGACTGTCAGAATAGATTAAAAAAAAAAAGATCTAATTGAAGTTGTCTACAAGAACTGTACTTTAAACATAAAGACATAGATAGATTAAAACCAAATGGGGAGCAGATGTGGCTCAAGTGGTTGAGCACCTGCCTCCCACATGGGAGGTCCCAGGTTCGGTTTTCAGTGCCTCCTTTAAAAAAACACAAAAAAAACAAAGAACAAGCAAAAACAACAACAAAAAGCAAATCAGGGGAGCCGATGTGACTAGCAGCTGAGCGCCAGCTTCTTACATACACAGTTCCGACCTCAATTCCTGGTACAGTACCTCCAAAAAAAAAAGAAAGAAAGAAAGAAAAGAAAAAAAACCAAGTGGATGGAGAAACATATACCATGCTAGTACTAACCAAAAGAAAGCTGCAGTAGCTTTAATAATTTCAGCCAAAGAAGTATTCAGAGCAAGGAAGATTATCAGGGTAAAGAGAGACATTATATCATGATAATTCTCCCAAAAAATATAACAATCCTTAACTTGTATGCACTTAACAGAGCACCAATATGCTTGAGGCGAGAAACATATAGAACGGTGTATTAGTCCACCAAAGGGGTGCTGATACAAAATACCAGAAAGCTTTTGACTTTTATTTATTTTATTTTATTTTTCTCTATTTTACCGGGAGGTCCCAGGGATCGAACCCAGGCCCCTCCATACGGCAGACGGACGCCCAACCATTTGAGCCACATGGCAACTTATTTGGGGGTAAAATCTTACAGTTCCAAGGCCAAGTCAAGGCATCATTAGAGACGCTTTCTCACCAAAGTCAGCTATGGTTGATCCCAGTGCACTGCTTCCTGGTGAGGCGAGATGGCCACTGACCTGGTCCAGGTGGTTTCACGAGTGAATCCGACCAAATATTTAAGGAATAAAGGCATCAGTTTCCTACAACTCTTCCAGAAATTATAAACAAAGGGAATACTTACCAACTCATTCTATAAGGCAAGCATTACCCTAATACAAAATTAGACAAAGACATTACAAAAAATGAAAATTACAGAGCAATATCTCTCATGAGCATAGACACAAAAATCCTTAACAAAATATTAGCAAACCAAATCCAACAATGTCCAGGAAGAAGTATACACCACAACCAAGGAGGAGTTATTCCACATATGAAACTCTGGTCAACATTTGAAAATAAGTTAATGTAATCTATTACATCAACAGGCTATGAAGACGGAGAAGATGTGGCTCAAGAGGTTGAGTGCCTGCTTCCCACATGAGATGTCCCGAGTTCAGTTTCCTGTGCCTCCTGACAAAAAACAAAAACAAACAACAAGCAAAACAAATGAAATGTTCAGCACTGGCTTCCCACATATGAGGTCCTAGGTTCAATCCCCAGGCCCCAGTACCACAAAAAAACAAAAGGCTATGAAGAAAAAAATTACATGATTTTTTATTAATTACAGCAATAAAGGCAGAAAATTCATTTTGACAAAATCTAACACCCATTCATGATAAAAGCTCCCAGCAAACTAGAAATAGAGAGGCACTTCCTCAACTTCATAAAGAACATCTACAAAAAACAGGTAACAGAAAACTTAACGGTGAGAAACTAGATGCTTTCGTCTAAGGTTGAGAAGTAGGTAAGAATGTCCCCGCTAATACAATATAATAAGACACGAAAAGGGAATGAAAGGTATGTGGAGTGGGAAGTTAGAAATAAGACTGCCTTTTTTTCAGATGAGATGATTGTCTGCTTAGAAAATTCCAAAGAATCAACAGCAAAAACCTTCTGTAGCTAGCAAGTGATTAATATATAAAAGTCAATTGCTTTCCCATATACCAGCAATGAACATTGGAATTTGAAATAAAAAAAACAACAACACTGTTTACATTGTAAGAAAAAAGAGGAGATACTTAAATATATAAATCTAACAAAATATTTTCAAATCTGTGTGAGGAAAACTACAAATGTCTGAAGAAGGAAATCAAAGAAAATCTAAATAAATGGAGATATATTCCATGTTCATGGACAGGAAGACTCAGCATTGTTAAGGTGTCCATTCTTCCCACTTGACATATAGATTCAACGCAACCCCAGTCAAAATCCCAACAAGTTCTCTTGTGGATAATGACAAACTGATTCTAAAGTTTATATGGAAAGACAAAAGAATAGCCAACACAATATTAAAGGAGAAAAACCAGAGTTGGAAGAGTGACACTACCCAACTTCAAGACTTACCATAAAGCTACAATAATCAGGACAGTGTGCTATCAGTGGAAGATAGACAAATAGATCAATGGAACAGACTAGAGAGCCCAGAAACAGACCCACACAATATAGTCAATTGATAATTTTATTTTATTTTTATTTTTAGGAGGTACTGGGGATTGAACCTGGGACCTCATACATGGGAAGCAGGCACTCAACTACTGAGCTGCACCAGCTCCCCAGTCGCTTGATCTTTGACCAAGGAGTGAAGACAATTTGCTGGAGAAAGGAGTCTTTTCAACAAATTCTACTAGAACAACTGGACATCCATACGCAAAAAAATTAATCTAGAAATGAATTCAGATCGTAGACCTAAATTTAAAACACAAAACTAAAATCTTCTAGAAGGTAACATAAGAGACATCTAGGTGATCTTGGCATTAATCCACCAAAAGCATGATCCATGAAAGAAAAATTTGAAAAGTTAAACTTCATTAAAATTAAAACCCTCTGCCCTGCAAATGACACTGTTAAGAAAATGAAAAGGCAAACCACAAACTTGGAGAAAACATTTGCAAAATACATCTGATAAAGAACTCGTATCCAAAATATACAATGAACACACAACAATAAGGAAACAAACAACCCAATTGAAGAATGGATAAAAGATCTGAACAGACATATTGGCAAAGAAGATATACACCTGTCAAATAAGGAAATAAAAATATGCTTGACATTATATATCACTGGGGACTTACAAATTAAAATAATGAGATACCATTACATACCCATTAGAATGGCTAAAATCCAAACCACTGGATCAAATGGTGATAAGGATGTGAAACTACAGGAAATCTCCCATTGCTGGTGGAAATGCGAGATAATAGCAGCCACTTTGGAAGACAGTCAGGCAGTTTCTCACTAACCTAAATATAGTCTTAAAATAAAATCCAGCAATCTCACTGCTGGGTATTTACTCAAATGAGTTGAAAACTTATGTCCACACAAAAATCTTCAAGTGAATTCTATAGCAGGCTTATTCATAATCACCAAAAATTGGAAGCAGCCAAGATGTTATTCAATAGGTGAATGGGTGAACAAACTGTGGTACACCCATACCATAGAATATTCTTCAATGATAGAAAGAAAATGAGCTATCAAGTCATTAATAGGTACAAGGAGCCTTAAATGCATATTGCTAAGTGATATAAGCCAGTTTGGAAATGCTCCATACTGTAATATTCCAACTACACAAAATTCTGGAAACAAAATTTTGGACAAAGCTATAAAGACAGTATAAGGACCACAGGTTGCCAAGGAGTCAGTGATTGGGTGGGCACAGGGAATTTTTAGAGAAGTGAAACTATGTTACCGTAATGGTGGATAGATGACATTATGCATTTTTGGAATCCATAGACTGTAAAATACAAAAAGTTAATCCTAAGGTAAACTATGGACTTTAGTTAAAATAATGTATCAATTTATTTGTTCGTCAATTGTAATAGATGTGCCACACTAATGTAAGATGTAAATAATAGAGGAAACTGCAGAGGAAGAGGGGGTACAGAGAAACTCTCTGTACTTTCTGCTAAGTGTTTTTGTAATCTTAAAATTGCTCAGAAAATAAAGTCTATTAAAAAATCAGTGTGGGGTTTTTCTTTTTGGAGTAATGAAATAATTCTAAACTTTTATGTGAGGATGAATGCACAATGCTGTGAATATACTAAAAGCCATTGATTATACACTTTAGATAGATCATATGTTTTATGAATATATCTCAATAAAACTGCTTAATAAATAAATAATTATGCAAGAATAGCCAGAGATAGCAGCTATATACAGCAGGGGAGACAGAGAGAGATTGAGAGGTGAAGAATTTTCTTGTTTGTTTGTCTTTTATTATTATTATTATTATTATTATTATTATTGAAATAATGCAAATTCTCTAATAATGATTGAAGTGATGAATGCACAACTATGTGATTATACGAAATACCATTGACTGTACACTTTGTATGAATTGTGTGTTTATTAATATGTATCAATAAAATTGATTTGTTTGTTAAAAATCAATTGGAAAAACTTTTTAAAAATCAATGGGAAAGAAATTAGGGAAAATCACAAATATGTGGAAATAAAGCCACACACTCCTAAAGAGCAAAAGGATAAAAAATGGAGTCACAAGCAAAATTGGAAAATGCTTTAAGATGAATGCAATGAAATACAGCTTATCAAAACTATGGGACAGAGCAAAAGCAATATAAATGCCTGTATTATAAAAGATGAAGGATTTCAAATCAATGACCTAATCTTCCATGTTAAGAAACTAAAAAATGTAGAGAACCAAACATAAAGAAAGCAGAGAAATGAAATAATAAAGACTGGAGTGAAAATAAATGAGATAAAGAATAGGAAAACAATATAGAAGATCACTGAAACCAAAAATTCGTTCTTTAAAAAGATCAACAAAATTGCCAATCAGGAAGTGATGTGGCTCAAGTGATTGGGCTCCAATCTACCATATAGGAGGTCCAGGGTTCGATTCCCGGAGCCTCCTGGTGAAGGTGAGCTGGGCCACGTGGAGTGCTGGCCCACGTGGAGAGCTGGCCCAAACAGGAGAGCTGGTGCAGCAAGATGACACAGCAAAAAGAGACACAGAAGAGAGACAATAAGATGCAGCAGACCAGGGAGCTGAGGCACAAGAGATTGAGCGCCTCTCTCCATTCTGGAAGGTCCCAGCATCAGTTCCCAGAGTCACCTAAAGAGAAGACAAGCAAACACTGAAGAACACACAGAGAGCAGACAGCGAGCACAGAGCAACGAGGTGGGAGGTGGGGGGTGGGGGGTGGGGATAAATAAATAAATAAATCGTTTTTAAAAAATGACAATCACTTAGATAGATTGACCAAGAAAAATGCAAAAGAATTCAAACTACTAAATCAAAAATGAAAGAGGGGACCTGACTAGCAACCTTACAGAAACAAAAAAGGAAAATAAGGAGAATACTAGGAAAAATTGTATGTCAGCAAGTTATGTAATTTAGATGAAATGGAAAAATTTTTAGAAAGACACAAACTACTGAAACTGACCAAAAAAGAAATAGAAATCTGAATAGATATATAACAAGCAAAGAGATTAAATCAGTAATCAAAACACTTCCCACAAAGAAAAGTCTAGGAACTCAAAGCTTCATTGATAAATTCTCCCAAATGTTTAAAAAATGGTTATTACTACTTCTTTGCAAACTTTTCCAAAAAAATAGAAAGGGAGAAACACTTCTCAATTAATTCCATGTGCCTAGTATTATCCTGATACCAAAACCAGACAAAGATATTACAAGGAAAGAAAACACAGACCAATATTCCCTAAGAGCATAGATGCAAAAATCCTCAACAAAATACTAACAAATCAAATCCAGCAAGATATAAAACACATTTTATACCATGACAACATGGGATTTATCCCAGGAATGCAAGGTTGGTTCAACATGTCAATCTATGTTACTCAGCATATTAACAGAATAAAGGACTAAACCACATGGTCATTTCAATAGTTGGAGAAAATGTATTTGACGAAGTATAACACTTTTTCATGATTAAGTATGCCCAACAAACTAGAAATAGAAGGGAACTTCCTCAACTGATAAAGGGCTTCTATGAAAGCCCCAAAGCTAATATCGTATTTCCCCATAAACTAAAATGTCTACTCTCATCATGTCTATTCAATATGCTTCTTTTTTAAAAAAAAGATTTATTTCTCACCCTCCCTTGTTGTCTTGCACTTACTGTCCACTCTCTGTGCCCATTCGCTGTGTGTTCTTCCGTGTCTGCTTGTCTTCTCTTTAGGCAGCACTGGGAACTGATCCTGGGACTTTCCGGAGTAGAGAGTAGTGCTCAATCTCTCGCGCCACCTCAGCTCCCTGGTCTGCTACATCTCTTATTGTCTCCCCTCTGTTTCTTTTTGTTGAGTCATCTTACTATGCCAGCTTTCTGCACAGGCCAGCTTTCCACTAGGGCCAGCTTGCCTTCACCAGGAGACCCCGGGAATCAAACCCTGGACCTCCTATATGGTAGACAGGAGCCCAATTGCTTGAGCCACATCCGCTTCCCTATTCAATATACTTCTAAAGATTGGGCATTCCATCCAGGAAAATTGTGCAAGAAAGAGAATTAAAAGTCATCCAAATTAAGTCATTCAAATTGGAAAGGAAAAAGTAAAACCTTTTCCTATTTGGAAATGACATGATTTCAACATAGAAAAACCTAGGGACTACACACTTCAAAAATAAATTTAGAGCTAATAAATTCGGCAAGGTTTCAGGACAAAAGGTCAATGTACAAAAATCAATTTAATTGCTATATACAATCAATGAACAATTTGGAAATAAAATTAAGAAAACAAATCTGTTTACAAAAACATAAAAAAGAATAAAATAAGAATTAAAAAAATAAATCCTAAAAAAAAATGCATACCCTTTAGCATTTTTTTTTAAAGAGCAGCTCTGTTAACAACAAACTTTCTTAGTTTTCCTTCATCTTATAATGATTTTATTTCACCTTCATTCCTGAAAAATATTTTCACAGAATATAGAATTCTGGGCACATAGGGGTTTTTTCTTTTCTTTTCTCTTCTTTTTTTTTTCATTTAGTGCTTTGAAAATGCCGTGCCACTTCCTTCCTCGCATCCTTCGGTTCTGTTGGGAAATCCACCAACCCTCTAATCCTTGTGCCCCTATTTAACGTGCCTCTTCCTCATGATTCGTCTTTGCTTTTAGCAGTTTGGTTGTGATGTGTCTGGTTGTTGATTTCTTTGTTATCCTGTTTGGTGTTTGCTGAGCTTTTTGAATCTATCAGTTTGTCTTTCACCACATTTGTGACGTTTTCAGCCAGTATTTCTTCAAATACTACTTCAGCACCGCACTCTTTTTCTTCTCCTTCTGGTATTCCGATGCCACAACTGTTCGACCTTTTGGCATGAATTCACAGTTCACAGGCCCTGTTGCTCTGTTCAGTTTTTAAGATGTTCTCTGTTGTTCAGATTAGACCTGTTTTCAAGTGACTGACTCTGCTCCTAAGACCCTCCAGTGAACTTTTTTTTTTTTCATATATATTTTAAAAGATGCTTAGATTACATAGATGTTACACGGAAATTACAGGGATTCCCATGTTCCCCACCTCCCACACCTCCCACAACCTCCCACATAAACATCTTTCTTTAATGTGGCTCATCACCTGCAATGGATATACACATCCTGGGGCTTTGCCCTAAGCATGGACCACAGTTCACATCGTAGACCCCACTCTCTCCCACACAGTTCTGCTTATTATATGCTGATGTAAAATGGCCTATATCTGTCACCACAACGTCCCTCAGGACAATCCCCAAGTCCTGAAAAAGCCCCTGTATTTCAACTGCCCTCCACTCCCCGCCCCAAAAACGTCTAGTGGCCACTGGCTCCACCTCACTGTTATATCCAGTGAGCTTTTATTTTTTATTTTTATTTTTTTAAAGATTTTATTTATTTATTCATTTATCCCCCCCTTGCTGCTTGTGCTTGCCGGGCCAGCTAACCACGCCGTGCGGGCGGGCTTGCCTTCACCAGGAGGCCCCGGGAACCGAACCCGGGGCCTCCCACATGGTAAACGGGAGCCCCACTGATGGAGCCACAGCCGCTTCCCTCCAGTGAGGTTTTAAAGTTCACTTCCTCTAGCTTCCAGTTCTAAAATTTTCATTTGGTTATTGCTTACATTTTTTATTCCTTTGTGATATTTTCAATCTTTCTTTACCTCTCAGGAGAGGTCCTCCTTACTTATTGAAGCACGGTTATAATATTAATAGCTGCTTTCAAGTCTTCCTCTGATAATTCCAACGTCTGTGTCACTTCAGAGCTGATATCTTTTGATTTTTTTTTTCCTTGCAAGTTGAAATTTTTCTCATTCTTCAAAATTAAGGCATTTTGGATTGTATACTTGGGATTTTGAATAGTTAGGGTCCATATCTTGTTTGCATCCTAAAGAGAATGCTGATAATTTTGTTTTAACAGACAATTGACCTGATTAGGGTCAGGCTGCAAGTTTTGACCCACTTTCTATGGGGTGTGTTTCCAATGCCTGCTCAGTTTTCGAAGGCTTTGAAATATTACTTGGATCTGCTCTGCATATGCCTCCTCCGTGGGAAGTCTGGGACTTGGGTAGTAGCCTGCCTTTTAGCTCCCTTCCCAAAGCCTGTGCTGTGCCTTTTAGAGACAGATCCATGCATATGCAGCTCATAGGGGAGCCCCGGACTTTGTCCACAACTCTTTAGCTCCTTCCTCTCCATGATCTCTGCACCCCTCTCCAGCTCCCTCGGACCTCCCCTTCTGGTCCTTGTGCACAGAAAGCCTAGGCACAGTTTCCCTACCCTCCTGCCCACTTCCAACGGCTGCAGCTGTACCCAGTGCCAGTTTGTGGGAAGACGAAAGCAACAACCTTGCCCCGCACTCTTGATCTAATAGAGCCTCTGGTCAGAGAGAAAGATTCCTTTCCTTTAGAGTTTAGGAGCCTTTCCTGCCCCTCGCTGTCAGCACTGCTACCACTGGGGTGGGATTCCCTGGGCTGGGGAGGGAGAGAACAGCAAAAAAGAAAAGTATTATTTTCCACACTCTCTAACCCTTAGAAAGAGGGGGGGTCTTTTTAGCACTCTTTGGGTCCACATTCACTTTGTCCTTCTAGGTTTCAGGGTGCCTTTGAGTCAAGATATGCCAATGCCAGAGGAAAAGTAAATGGGAGGCACCACTGATTTGGTGGCACTTCCAATTCCTATCCTGTTCCTCAATCTGCCCTCCATTCATGTCTCAGAGTTCTCAGATGCCACTCTGTGCATTCTGTCCAAGGGCAATAGTTGCATTCAGCCGAAGAGCCTGGGTGAGACGTGCTCCCTCCATTTCACACTGATCAGGAACCTCCATGCAGTGAAATTTTCATTTCAGATATTGTATTTTTCCAGCTCTAGTTTCCACTTGTTTCTTTTTTTAATGGCTTCAATGTCTCCCCTCATTATGTTTTTCTTTAAATACTTGACTATATTTATAATAGTTGTTTTAACGTCCTTGACTACTAATTCTACTGTTATTGATTGACTTTTCTTGTGGTTGTGTTACTGGATTTTGTCTAGGTTCTTGACGATGCTGCAGAAATGAATTTCAAGAGCACATCATGTTGATTAGGCCAGTAATTTATTAAGGTAGGGAGGGAAAAGAAATGGGAGAAAATAACAGATCATAGATCCCAGGTAGAGAGGAAGGGGCTGAAGAGTAATAAAGAGGTCTGATTTATAGACTACAATTTCCCATTATAGATGATAAATGCCCAGGTTTTACTTGCATGTTGATCCATGCAGCGGAGACATGGGGAGAGCAGGCCACAGAAAGCAAGAGAGCTATTTGGCCTTTGCATCTGCTTTTTGAACCATTAATTATTCCACCCCTTTGCTAATGGCACAGGAGGAGTTCCAGCTGTTCGCTGTTTTGATTGATTGCCCCACCCATCAGTCCTGCAAGAGGGCCAATGATAGGCCCATGGAGAATATCTGGGGCTTCTCCTGGCTTCCTGAGGAAACCTCATTCTGGATGGTAGAATCTCACGAGGGTCTTCCAGCGGCCATCTTAGGATATCGATATCCACATGGACTCCTTGCCAGGTTCCAGATCCATCTATTGAGTCCTTATTTTACTAGCCTGCTTCAGTTGTGGGTCATATTTTCCTGCTGTTTTGCACATCTAATACTTTTTATTGAATGCTGACTTGTAGGTATTACATTGTTGAATGTCTGGATTTTGTTGTTTTCCTTTAGAGAGTGTTAAGTTTTGTTTTGACAAGCCCTTAATTTCTGTGTTCATCTTCTTGATTCTTTCAAGGCTTCCCTTTAAACTTTGTTAAGCCAAATCCAGAGTAGCCTTTATCTAGGGTCATCCTAGCCCTGCTTTTGAGGTGCTGCCTTTCTGGGGTCTCTAGTGAATTAATTCAGTGTTCAGCAAAGTTGACCACTCTGGCTGGTCAGAACATGAATGTCTTCCAACCACGTAAGCTCTGATAGTTGCAACACTTAGCTTCCAGGTAGCTGCTCTTTCTTCTCCTTGCCCAGTCCTGTGGAGTCTCTCCCTACAGAGATGCAGATTCCTGATTATCTAAAGACTCAAATGGATCTCCTGCAGATTTCTGTATCCCTTTTCTGCCTTGCTCCCTTCTCTTCACTTTCACATCTCTACCTCTCCAAATTCCAATTTCAGGGTCTTCAGCTCAATGAGACTGCTGTTCTCCACTAGGTTCCCGTCTCTGCCCCAGAGCCCAGTAAATGCCTACAGGAAGAAAGCTTGGCTGATTGCAGAGCTCCTGTTATTGAGCTTCTCTGAGGAATCACATTCCGGCACTGTTGTCCAATGTCTACAATTAGTCATTTTACATATTGTGTCCAGTTCTCTGCTTGTTTACAGCAGGAGGGCTAGGCTGAAACCAGTTCTATCATGATAGAGCCAGAAGTGTGCTTATTTTAACCTAAATTTTTGAATTGCCTGACTGCTTTGATGTCATATAGACAAAGCTGTAAACAGCTTTTTATAATGTTACCTGACAAAGAAGACAGCCTCAGAAATTTGACTGCAGTAATTTTTGTGCAGTTTGATTGGATTTTAAGATAAATTTTTGACACATACATGGAAGTGATTTATGAAGAGCCAGTGAAGCTGTTGACCAGAAATGGACTGCCTTCCTCTGAGAAACTGCTCCAGAAGAGTATTTGGGAAAGAGATTTAAAAAGAAACTTCTATTTCTCGTTGTTATTACAAAACCTCATCACTGAAAATTTAGAATATAATGACAAGTCAAAAATCACCCATAACGCCATCTTTTAGAGATTTGCACAATTTTCATTGTAGTGAATAAACACATGTATGCAGTATATTCGTACGCATACTTTTGTAAGAAAATTGATTAATAATGCGTAGAGTTGGGCAAACGTTACTTTTGAGGCTCCCTAGCAGCACGAGTCTGGTGGAAGGGTTTGAAGACGTTTGCAGCAACGCCAGTCTACAACCAAGCTGTCTGCAGCACGGACACCTGAAGTGGGCCTGTCACTGAGGATGAGCCGGCCGAGAAGCTCCTGAGGGCTGCGGCCACCGGGGATGGCGGGGGACGGTCTCTCGCACCCTCTGGGCAGGCGGAGAGGCACAGCTGGTATCCAGTGCACATCTGCGTGAACCCCTCCACCACCCCCACGAGGCAGTGTGGCAGGCAGGGCCCTTCGGGACCACCTGGTCCCGCAGTCCATAGAATCCTCTGGATTTACATATTTGTGATAAGTTTATTTTCATTTCACTTAAAAATACTAATAGGTTAAAATAAAAGACAAATTCAAGAAAGCCATTGTATTCGTCAGCCAAAGGGGTGCTGATGCCAAATACCAGAAATCTGTTGGCTTTTATAAAGGGTATTTATTTGGGGTAGAAGCTTACAGTCACCAGGCCATAAAGCATAAGTTGCTTCCCTCACCAAAGTCTGTTGCCACGTGTTGGAACAAGACGGCTGCCGACGTCTGCCAGGGCTCAGGCTCCCTGGGTTCCTCTCTTCCGGGGGCTGCGTTTCTCTCCGGGCTCAGCTCCTCTGTTTCCTCCACAAGGTCAGCTGTAGACCATGAGGCTCTCGAGGCGCTGCCCCTCTCCACAAGGCCAAGCTCCTCTGTGTGTTCACTTCCCCAGGCTCCAGCATTAAAGCTCAGCATCAGAACTCCAACTCTGTCCCTTTGCCATGCCTTTTATCTTTGATTCCCCACCCACCAAGGGGTGGGGCTCAGCACCCTCCTGACGTGGCCCAGTCAACGCCCTAATCATAACTTAATCATGTCCAGAGGAACAGACCAGTTTACAAGCATCATCCAGTTTCTATTTTTGGAAGTCGTAACTATGTCAAACTGCCACAGCCATATCGCACAGATAATGTTCTAAAGCCAGCTTATTAAAAGACAGGAGAGGGGAGCGGATGCAGCGTAAGTGGTTGAGTGCCTGCTTCCCATGTACAAGGCCCTGGTTCAATCTCTGGTAATCTCCGAAAAACAAACCAAACAAATGAAAAAAAAAGGAAACTAGTACCCAGCAACAACAACAACAACACAAAAGCGCAGACAAAGGCTAGCTGCTGAGATTACGCAGTAAGTATTTAAGTTTGGCAGCCGGGGTAATAAAGAAAACTAAGAGGTACTACATACCTCTTCATATCTAGTACAGTTCTACAATTCCTTATCAAAAATGCTTGGGGTAGGATGTTTTTCTGAATTGAGAACATTTTGGATTTTAGACCAGTCATATTGTGCATATTTTGTATATTAAGTTACATCGCCACAGCGCCCGGGGCAGCAGTCCATTGCCAAGCACATTCGTTTTCCTGCAGGGAAATAAATCCCTAAATATTCACACCAAGTGGGATAAACAAAGACTTTAATTTTCCTTGTAGCTGACCAGGTCATGTTTTGTCACCGTATGAGTTTGCCACTGATTACTGGAAAAATTCTTGGTTTTCAGAATTATGTTTAGATTTCTGAAAAGAGAATTGGGCATAAGAGATGTAGACCTGTAATAGAAGCTGTTAATTAACCCCTGGGGGGAGAGAATTGTTTTCCTAGTTCTGAAACTGAATGCCATGTGGGCCTTGAGGTACTGCACAACAAAGCAAGCAGGTTCACCAATGGATGTTTTTTTTTACAAAAAAAGCATTGTTTTCACAAATGCTATTGAAAGTTGTTGGAGCCTGGAGGCTGCACTCAACACAATGGGGAAGGTGGGGGAGGCAGGGCAGGGAGGTTATTGAGGTGGCCTCTGCCCTTTGGTGGCAGAGGGGGGCTGAGTGTTGTCCCGGGACCAGAGCACAGGAGGGGGCTGAAGTCCTGGGAGAGGGTGTCAGCTAGCCAGAGCTGCTGTGACAAATACCACCTGCTGGCTGGCTTAGCAGCAGGGTTGTGGGCTCACTTCTGGGGCCTAGAAGCCCAGTGTCAAGGCCTCGGCCAGGCCAGCTTCCTCCCCAGGGTCTGCAGCGCTCTGGGGCGGGCTGGCGGCAGCCTGAGAGCTCTGGCTGGGCCCCTGCCTCCCTGCCTTGAGCCTGCTCCTCTGGTTTCCGCTGACTGCCGCCTTCTCCCTGAGGCCCTCTCTGGCTGGCTGCACCCAATTTCCTCTCTAGAAGGCTCCCAGTCCTCAGATCAAGACCCTCCCCACGATCTGGCCACACCCTCCCGAACACCTTCAGGCAGGTCCACACTGCAGGAACCCAGATTAAGGGCTGAACACGCCTTTTGCGGGACCTGACTCAATCCCCAGAAGGGCTGAGGTGGGATGGGCTTGGTCCAGGCAGCAGAAGGCCTGGCGGGATGAAGCGCAGGGGGCTGGCGATCTCCGGACCGAGCGAGGCTGGCAGAGGCGGGCAGCGGGGTTCCGTCCCCAGCCCTGTCCCCAGGCCTGTGTGCTGCCCGCCAGGCCCGGTGGAGCTGCAGGGCCGCGCCTTCCCGCCGGCCCGTTTCCTGGGGAAGAAGCCTTCCCGGGAACTCCCAGCAGACTCGTGCTCGTGGCATTGGCCAGGACGGGGTCAGCAGCCCCTGGCAAGGGGTGAGACTAGCCGCGCTGCGGCCACTCAGGGCTGACCCCGCGGCTGGTGGAGCCTCGGGGAGGAAGCGCCCATCAAACTGAGTCTCAAACAGCAAGGGCCGCGGGAGGGCTGGTGGGCGAGCCACCGAGAAGGCTGGCCAGAGGCCCCAGGTCTAGGCTGGACCCGGCCCCTGGGGAGTGGCCCCAGGCCCTGGGCTGGGGCGGGGGGCGGCAGCTCTAACGACAGGGACTCTTCCTGGTGGGCGGGCGAACTCAGGACTTCTTAGACCCCGTGTAATCCATACCTCCTGTTCCAGCCCCAAACGGAGGCAGAACCATCTTAGCTTTTACCTAAACATGTTCTCTGCCTCCGGAGCAGGTTCCTCCTACTGCACCCTCTCCCCTCAGCCCTGCACGCTGTGCCGTCCCTGCCCCACCCCCAGCGGCGTGGTCCTCACACCTCGAGCCTCCCGACCCCCTGACCTTGGCCGCCCAGGGGCCAGGGCCTGCCTTCTAGACTCACCGGGCCTCCTGCCCCGGCCCCTGGAGGCCCCGCCCTGCCTTCCTGCTTCCTCGGGTCCTGCGGAGACCCCCTGCCTGGGACCAGGACCGTGGAAACACCTGAAGCACCTTCCCTTCCTTCGGGGGCCACATCTCGCCTGGAACCCCCCGTGGCAGGGGCTCCCCACCCCACCCCAGAAGGGAGCAGCGTGATGGAGAGACAGCCCTGGCTTGGGGTCCACGCAGCGCGGCTGGAAGCCTGCGTGATGCTGTCCTCCTCAGCAGAGGCGCAAACGTCCAGGACCCCTGGCGGGTTTTCTTCGCGCACATTTACTCAGGGAAAAGAACCATCGTTTATTGTCATATCTGCCCCCTCCCCAGCATTTTTGGTGTTAAAATGTTCTTTTGCTCATCACTTGATGGTGATAGATTGACAGACACACATTTCCAGCCTGGGGGTCCCCCCAGCCCACAAACACGCTCCTGGTGGGTGGTCTCCGTGAGAATCATCTGGAAGCTTTCACCAGGGGGACCCTGGGACTCCACCCTGACGGGGTCTTAGCTGGCACCCACGTGGCTCTCACGCACCCACAAACCAGATGGCCTGAGTAGCAGGGGCTTGTTGTCTCGCCATCCTGGGGGCTGAAATCAGGGCCATGGCCCCTGAAAGCGCAGGGGCGAGTCCGCCCTTCCCTTCCAGGCCCCGGTGCTGGCCGGGGGTCTTGGCGTGCCTCGCTGGTGGCGCGGCGCTCCAGCTCTGCCCCGTGGGCACGTGGTCTGTGTCCCCCTGCTTACAGGGACACCAGGCAGGCGGGACTCAGTGCGCCTTCAGCTCTCAACTAATCCCACCGCAGGGCCCTATTTCCAGTCAAGGCGCTTCGGGAGGTGGTGGGGCTAGGTTAGGGGCACACTTCACCCTCACCTGCCGCCCCCTCCCTCGGGGCGAAGGCGGCCGGCAGCTGCAAAGCCAGCCTGGGGAGGGAAGCGGCTCCCTGTCCTTGGAGCCTGCCACTCCCTGGAGGTCAAGCGTCCGGGTGGTGGGAAGCCCTGACTTCGGGGACCCCTCTTCCTCCTGGCCTGAGGTCAGAATGGCCTGTGAGCTGGGGAGCAAGGAGCGGACGCGCCTGGGCGCCAAGGACGCCAGCTGCGAAGGCGGGAAGCCAGGGAGAGGCAGGCGTTGCCGGGCTTGGCGGGAGCAGAGCCCAGCTCCGGCGTCGCTGGGCCGGAGTGCTACAGGGGCGGTGCCTCCTGCCCGCCGGGCTGCCGCCGTGCGGGTCGGAGGCAAGCGTGGTCTGAGCGGGGGAGGCCGTGGGCACCCCGTGCACCGCCCATCACACCCCGTCTCGGCCGTCACGTGCGCCGCCGGCCAGGGGGAGGCCCACAATGCAGCTTTGTGCAGCAGCTGGCACTGAGCACCCGCGTGTCTGGGCAGCGCCGGCCGGCGGTGCCAGCCCTGGAGGCCAGAGAGGACGCTTTCATCCCCCTGCAGGGTGGGCGCTGAGGACGGCGTGCCATTGCCCACCCAGGGATGCCAGACAGAGATGAGGGGAGGGGCTGAACCCTGCCCAGCCCCACCAGTGCCAGGCCAGGCGCTCTCCAGAAAGATCTGGGGCTGCCTGGCTGCTTCAGAGGACTCCTGGGAACCCCGGGGCGCCATCAGCCTGGCATCAGCCCCCCAACTAGCAACCCGATCGACGAAGCTTGACTTCGGGGGTCCCGACACAGCCCCTGAGTCTCCAGTAAAATGAGAAAAAGGAGGACAGCCTGATCAAAAAAATTTTTTTTTCATTTTTTTATTTTATTTTTTTTTATTATTATCTGGTCAATTTTTATAAAGCACAATGTAT
>JAKSZT010031275.1:43816-64813 GCA_026826555.1 Tolypeutes matacus | reverse complement strand
CACAGACCCAGCACCCACAGCCCTACCCCCCAACCCCACCCCACCCCCATGGCCCCAGCACCCACACCCCATCCCCTAACCCCATCACACCCCCAGCACCCCCTCCCTTCTCCTCCAGAATGCACACGACTGCCTCCCCTCTGCCTGTGTGGACAGCGTGTCCCCCTCCCCCCCCCCACAGCCCACCCCAGCTGGGGTCTGGAGCCGCAGGGCCTTAATTGACCTGGGGCCTGGTACCATCTAATGGCCGGGAAATCTTATCAGGCCTGGTCATCTGGAGGGAGGGTCCATGCACAGGCTTCTCCCCCAAAACCTTTTAACAGGAAAATTGCTTTTCACACACTGAAATGTTTAAAAAACAAATCCAGTGAAGTGTCTGTTTGTGTTCTCCAGGCCTTTCCCTGTGGGTGGGTGGGGGGGACAGTGAGACAGAGGACCTGGGGAGGAAGACGGCACCAGATGCCATGCAGCCCGGTGCTGGAACCCCACACCTGCTGGGACCCCCCCAGTCTGCTGGGACCCCACAATCTGCTGGGATGCCACACCCAGCTGGGACCCCCACACCCTGCTGGGACCCCACGCCCTGCTGGGACCCCACAATCTGCTGGGACGCCACACCATGCTGGGACCCCACACCCTGCTGGGACCCCACAATCTGCTGGGACTCCACACCATGCTGGGACCCCACAATCTGCTGGGACCCCCATACCCTGCTGGGACCCCGGGCCTGACCCAGCCCCCAAGCATTTCACCATCCAGTAGGAAGCCCATTGGGCAAATGAACAGAAACATCATGAATAGCACATGTACCTGGGAAGCAGAGAGAGCAGGTGTGCAGAGGGGCGCTCCTGGGCAGGAGACAGGAGGAGGTCTGTCCAGGCAGGGAGCAGAGCAGGGCCTCGCTGGAGGGCCACCCCACTCATCCGCCCCAGCTGCGGTCCAGAGCACCCCGGGAGCTTTTGCAGGGCAGCAGGGAGGTCAGGACCCTGGGCGTGGCCAGGAGAGTACCTGCAGCCAGGTGCCAGCAGGGGCGGGAGAGGCTCGTCCCACTGCCTGCGCCAGCCTCCGCATCTCTGAAACGGACACCCGTGGCGACCTACAGAACCATGCACAAGGCAGTTAAAGTGCACGCCTCCCTAGGGAAACAGAGTCACCGACATCTCCTCCGGATGCGTGGCAGCCAGGCCAGCTGAAAAGGGCGGAGGCCAGGCGTCCAGTCCTGAGCAGGCAAAGGGGCAGCAGGTGCTTGTCCCTGGGCCGGTCTGCCAGCGCGCCTGGCAGCGTGCCCAGGGACCCCTGCCTCCCCCCACCGCCGTGGCTTGGTGCCTGCCCAGAGAGGGAGCACGGCCGTCTCTGGGCCTTGCTGCTGTGGGGTTTCAGGGCTTCCTCTCAGAAACAAGCAGGGGCGCCCTCTGCACCCCTCCCTCTACAGCAACCACGCGAAGCCCAAGTCAGAAGGCGCCGGGCGACTCATGCTGGGAGAGTGGGGGTGGGGGCCGGAGGCCTGGGGAGACCACGGGGAGCAGAGGAGCTGGGGCTGAGCAGGCCTGGGGACCCAGTGCCTGCAGCGGCGTGCTGGCGTGGCAGGGGCCAAGCTGAAAGAAAACTCCTCTTCAAACCGGTGCTACCTGAAATAGATTCGGTGCGCCACATGCCAGATGCTTATTTTCTCACAATATTTCTGTCGTCGTGCTGGGGCAGATATTCCTGGTTTGTTCAAGAACATGGGGCTTTTCTGGAGTGGTTATAAAGCATAAACACAAGCACACCCCAAGCAGGGCTCTTGGTGGGCAGCACTCAAAGCCCCCGAGCCAGGCCGGCAAGGAGTCCCTTGGCGATGACCCTTGTCCTGGCCGCAGGTGAGCAGCCGCCTGCAGCCGGAGCCCAGCGCCTCGCCCGGCCCACCCAGCTCTATGAGGGGAGGGAGAGGGGAGAACACCGAGTCACATCAGGGGGGTCCCAAGCTTTTCCCCTCCTGCAACAGCCTGCCCAAGCCGTCTCCGTTGTGTCCTCAAGAAGTCGCTTGGATTTGTAAGCTGCCCTAGTGGCCCCTGTCCTGTTTGTTTCAAAGAGTTTTTTAAAGGGTGTTGTAAAGGACCCACCCCTGAGAATGCAGCTTGAGGAGACAGGAACTAAGCTACTGGCCGTGGACCCTTCCCAAACCCGGAGCTCAGCCTCCTTCTGATTTTCACCTGCCCGGGAGGCCCAGGGATCTGGGACCTCTGCTTTGGAGTGGGAGCCCCCGTCCACAGGGGCTGGTGAGTGGGTTGTGGGGTGCCAGTGAGAGCTGTGGGAAAGGGGAGACAGGAGGGCCGCTGCCTGGAGCCAGCCTGGCCAGAGTCCCCCAAACCAGGCACGGGGCAGAGCGGGGAGGCGGGTGCCGCCAAGGGAACCTGCAGAGGCAGGCACAGGGACCAAATTCCAGAACCGCGGCAGCCCTGCCAGCTCAGAGGCCTGTGAGGCCTCGGAGGTCCTCGCCTGCTGCCGGCCCCTGTGTTTATCTGCACGGCCAGTCTCAACAGAGGAAACGGAAGGCCGTCGGCTGCAGGCCCATTTGGGCAGGGCAGTGCTGCCCGCTGGGCCGGGCTGGGTCATTTGCCGGGCGTGCTGACCACTGATCCGTGGCGCAGAGCTGGCGACGCCGACGCCGGATGTGAGGCCTGCCGTGCTGTCTTCCTGGGGAACCGGGATGGTAAAATGACTTGTCAAGCAGTCCCCAAACTGGAAGGGCTCCAGGGGCCTCAGGGGCTGGGGGGCAGGTGGACAACACCAGGTGGGCCTCACAGCCCAGGTTCCTTTGCCAGTGGCGTGCAGGCCCTTCTTGCCCAAAGGAAATGCCCCCTGCGCGCTTCCTCTTCTCCAGCCTCTGTTTTCCTGTCCCCCTGGAAAATGCTGATGGCCTAAATTCAGAGTTAAGAGAGGCTGCCCTCAGCTGTCCCTGCTGAGGGCAGCTGGGGGAGGAAAACGGCCGAGGTGGTCCCTCTGGGCTTGGGGAGGCTAAGAGCCCCTAGGTTTGCAGACCCCAGTGCTGCTTCCTGGAGACCCCGCGGCCTTTCTCCGAGTCCCTCCTCTCTGCCACCGTGCTGCAGGGCTAGGGCAGGCCCCCCTCTTACACGCGAGCTCCAGGTCAGAGACGCCTGCCCCAAGCAGCCTTGCCGGTTTCCTGCAGCCACTTCCTGAGCTCCCGGAGCTGCCCACCCTCGGGAAGCCACGCCCAGCCGGCGTTGCCATGGTGACCGGGGGGTGTTGTGGCATCTCTGCAGAGCTGTGTGCTCCACCAGGCTGCAGGATGGAAGTGCCCTCTACTCCTCCCAGCACCCAAGGACCAGCTAAGTGAGGCTCTGGCAGGTGTGGCATGGACCGGCAGCTGGTAGACCTGGTGGGAGCCCACCTAAACTAAAAGTATCTTGTCACGTCCCCCAAACTTAGAGGCCTATAAAACTATTTCTCAAACATTTCATTTCCGTGGTAAAGCAGCTTGGGGCAGGGGATGTTTTTCCAGATTTCAGACAGATTCAGTTTCTCAGTATTTCCGGGCTGCTGTTTGTAAATTCAGGAAAGGCTGCTTTATTCCCAGCCCTGCAGAACTGCCCTTCCCGCTCCGCCCTCCCCTTCCCTGGGCCCAGGGGACACCCCACTCCAGCCCAGCTGGTCGTCTGGGCCCCTGAGACACACTGCTCAATCCTTCCTCAGGGCGCCTGCTTCAGGCACGCACTCACCTGTGCCCACCTCGTTTGTCTCCTCCCCCCCACCCTGCGTGCAGTCGGAGCCACAAGATCGATCTTGCCGTCTGGGGGCCAGGAGGGGCACCTGGGACCATTCGTTCCCAGGCACAGCCTTGGTGGAGAGCGTTTGGGGGTACCTGCTTTGTTTCTAGATCGTACTTATTATCTCTGAGTTGAAAAGACAGGAAATCCAGATCTAAGAGAGGGAGTTGGGGTATCAGTGAGAAGCCCCCCTCCAGCTCCGGCCCCGCTGCCCTCAGTCTGGCTGGGAGTAAGCAGTGATGTCTGATTGTCACGTCCCCTCCGTTTGCCAGGCTCATGCATAAGCCACACACTGCCCCTGCTTCTACCGAATGGCAGCAAGCAAGGCATCCTGCCCTGTACCTCACCTTTTCTCGTGATTCTCAGATAGGAGTTTGTATCAGCACCAGAGAGCGGCCGCGTTCTCCTTTCAGCTGCGTAGTACTCCATCACATGGTGGATAGACGGAATCTCTTTAACCAACACTGCCCAAGGACATTCGGGCTGTGACACATAAATTTGCCAAGAACAACCAGGAACATATGTCATTTTGTGCATGGGGGAATATCTGTAGAGTAAATTTCTAGAAGTAGCATGATTGGGAAACGAGTGCACTCATTTGCAGTTATCGTATGTATTGCCAAACTGTAGCCCGTAGTGAGTGCCAGGCACTGAGCTCAGCGTTCCACCTGGATTATCCATTTCATCTCACAAGTACCCTAGGAGAGACATTATTCCTGTTCTTATTTCTCTGTTATTCGTTATTCTCTGTTTCTAGGGAAACAGAGACTCGGAGAAATTGAGAAACACGTCAAATCATCGTTAAGGATAATGTGTGGTGGAGCAGGGAAGGAACCCCGTCTCTTGGGCTGCAGGACTCAGGCCATTCCCTGGGGCTCCTGCCCCAAGGAGAAGGTGGGTGAGCCCTCCTCACACCAGCTGGTCTCCCATGGAACCAGGCGTCCGCCTGCCCGCCACAGGGCCTTTGCACAGCGGTCCCTCTGCCTGGCCGGCTCCACCATGACCAGTAGAGGAGTCGCCTGAGACATGACAGGGGGGCGTAGACGGGGCCCACGCAGTCCTTCACTGGGAGCCCCTCTCCAGCTCCGTTCTTGTTCTCCGAGGACTGCTGCACGATTGGAGGTGAGGCCCTTCTGCCTTCTGCTTCCGCAGGGCTCAGGAGCCCTGGGCACTGGCTAACCCACAGAGCTGTTAGGAAAGCCTGCGGGACTTAGGGAAGCCGGCTTTCTGACTCCGCCTGAATCACAAAACCTCTGCCTTCATTTGCATCACAAAGCCACGGCCCCAGCCTCTCGCACCAGCCTTCCGGGGCTTTGCTGAGAGCCCCGGGGCCTCTGCGGCGAGCCTGAGGGCTTGTTCCCCAGGCAGGCCGTTCCTGGGCTCACCAGCCACCCTGGCACGACAAAAGCCACTTTGTGGGCCTGGCGGCAGCTGCCAGCACCTGCCACCCCGCCGGGCGCCCGCAGGCGGCTGCCTGGGCCCCTTGCTGAGGGCGCGTCCCCGCCCCAGGGCCCGCCCACCCCACCCGCCTCCGGGCTGAGGCCTCCTGACGCCGGCCTTACCTATCGCCTGCAAACAGGCGGCACTTGTGCAACTCATTTGACTCTCCACCGTGTGTTGTTCCTTTGACTTTCGGGAGAAATGTTTAACTGGTGCTGCCCCCCAGGAGGCTCAGGTTAGAATCAAGCCACGTCTTTTCACTTCCTTCAAAAGGCAGGAGCAGGATGTAGGGCAGCCTGATGGGGGGGGCTCTGGACCCTGGGCACAGCGCTGTGGAGAGAGGGTCTCTTCAGAGGCCTCGAGGGAGGGGTCTCCTGCTGGGGAAGGCAGGCTGAGAAATGGGCCCCCTGGAGTCTGCCAGAGAGGAGCAGAGGGCAAGAGGCTCTGAGGAGAGGCTGCGGGGGGGCTGGGCCTGGGGGTGCTGGAGGGTGGGCACAGCCTGCTTAGCTGTTGGCCCCTGGTTCCCAGAACTAGCCCTTGCCAGGGCCTCTGGCTTTCGGGTGGCCAGGGAGGAGCAACGCTGCATGGTGGAAGAGAGGGAGGGGTGCTTCCTTTAGTCATGGGGCCATCGCCCACCCCCCTGGTAGAAGGCTCCTGGCGTCAGAGCCTAATATCCTGCCCGGAAGATCCTGGGAGATCTCAGAGGCAGGCAGGAGGGGGTGCCAGAAAATCCCAGGCGGCAGCACATCCTTTAGAGGCAGCCGGCTGGACTGTAGAAGGCACTTCCCTTGCACTGTCCCACTTTCCAAACACCCTAAATGGGAGAGCAGGGCTGGTAGAAAGAGGCCAAGAATGCTCTCCCTGGCTGGCCCCTCCCCAAAGCCTGGGACATCAGAGACCTGCGCCCCCATCCCACGCTGGCCAGGGAGGGAAAGCGAAGCCTTCTGGGGTGGCTGCTGCTTTCTCCTAGAGGGCGCAGGTCATGTGCCTCTGCCACCCTCTCCCTCGGCAGCTGCCTCAGAAAGCCGACCCCTCAAGAATGGGGTCAGCGGGAGGACCCGGCCTCGAGGGTCCTTGACGGAGCCTTGAGCCACTTCCCTTGCCCTGGGAAGTTCCACAACCAGACGTCCTACTGCGGGGACCCCCGTTTGTTCGGGTGATGTTGGCTGGGTCCTGTTACTGGCAGCCCAAAGCGCTTCTCACTGATGAGCTGGCTTTGGAGATGCAGCCAGTTACCGGGAGTTTTAGGTGAAGCCAGTCCTGGGCCTCTCAGAGCGGGTTTCCCGCCTCCGTGGAATGGGATGACAACTCCTGCACCACGGGCCACTGTGGGACCAGAGAAGATGTGAGAAGCCTGAGGGCCTGGGATCACCCATCGGGGGACAAGTGGTCATCGATTTCTTTCAGATGGAATCCTCCACCTTCAGGAGAGCAGTTCAAGGGCAAGAGAGATGAGGAGGTGACAGGTGGGGACTGCACCACCGCACGTTCTAGACCTGAGGACGGCACCACGACTGCTGGAGCTGAGGCAGCCGAGGGGAGGCGCCGAGGGCCCAGGACGCAAGAGGGCCCGAAGCACCTTTTAGAGAGCAAGGCTCTGGGTGGCAGGGGGGTGATATGATGACCTGGGCCCCTGCAACCCACCCCAGGGGAGCCTCCTCCCCTGCCCCACAAGGAGATGCATGGTGGGTATGTTGGGGGCAGAGGGCAGGAGTGGGGAGGGATGGCATCCTGGGGACATGAGTTTCAGTTTGGTTGAGAAAAAGATGTTTGGCTGGAAAAGAGATTGGGGGGGCATCCAAAAAATCTAATGTGGTCTGTATAGTATATAAATACCCATGAATGAACATCAAGGTACTTAAGTACCATCGTGGCTTGGGCTGTCCAGGAACAAGTCCTCATGTTTTGGAAGTATGTAGATGTCACGTCAATCGACAGAGTAGTTAGAGCCCCCTCCCCCAAGGAGGGGTTCAAGGCCCAACGACCAGGTCCCATGAGTGAGATCTGATTTGGCAATAGGATCTTTGAGGTTAGCATTAGGTCAGATGAGACCAAATTGGATTAGGGTGAGCCTAATCATATTCCTCTCCTTATAAGGAGAGGAAATTTGGGGAGAGAGAGGCCGGAGATGTGACAGAAGCGGAGGGGCTTTTGCTGCGACAGCCAAGGAACTCCATGGACGGTGGGCCACCCACCAGAGGCCAGGGCGAGGCAGGAAACAGACCCTCCCTGTGGCGAGGACGCCTGGCCCCGCCGGTGCCTTCAGCTCAGCCTTCTCACCTCCGAAACCGCGAGACGGTGCGTTTCCATGGCTGACGCCGACCAGTCTACGGCCCTTTGTTACAGACTGAGATGGTGGGATGAACCTGCTTTCAAACGGCTCAGAAAACACAGACCTGGATAAATAAACGCAAAGAGAAATAGAATAACGGCAGCCAGAAGGTGGCAGTTGGTGAACCTGCGCGGCGTGTTCCTTGTACCGCTCTCTCAGCCTCTCTGCAGGGCTGAAACGTTACAAATTGAAAGGCTGGGGTCCTGCGCAGCTCTGACGTCCTGGGCGCAGCCCTCTGGGGGGGCGTCCGCTCCAGACCCGGCGCCAGGCCGAGCCCCCCCACAGGCCACGACCTGCCAGAGAGGAAGGCGGACACCAGGTGCTCGAGGCTGTCAATCCGGGATGCCCTTCCCAGTCCACCTCCCCCACCACGTGGTCCATCTTGGGCCCCTCGTGGCCCAGGAAGCCCCTGGGCTCAAGCTGTATGTGTCTCCCCACGGGTCCTGCTCCGGCAGATTGGACCCCAGATTTCACTCCCTGGGGGAGCCCGTTCCGCTGACCAGGACCTCCCAGGTGGCCCCTGTCTAAACCGCCCGCGGGGCCGCGTGTCCATGAGATGGGCTCCTGCGTGGTCCGTGACTGCGTGGACCCCAGAAAAGGGCGTTCTTCAGGCTCATCCGTTCCTGGGGGGAAAGCCTATTGTAGCAGGGCCTTTTGATGAGGCGTGGCCCAGGGGGTCTTAATCCTCTGCCGGGGTCCTTCGTAAGAGAATGAAATTCAGACAAAGAGGGAAAGCCGCCGACAGGAAGCTGGAGGAGCACTGAAACCGGAAAGACAAGGGAGGGCCCAGCGGGCGCCGCCGCGTGCCGTGCCACGTGACAGAGGAGCCCAGGATCGCCGGCAGCCGGTCTTCCGGGAGAAAGCACGGCCTGATGAGGCCTTGATGGGGACACTTTCACGGCCCAAACCTGTAAGCTCCTAAGTTAGTAAATGCCCATTGTCACAGCTGCCCCGTTTCACAGCATCTGCATTGTGGCAGCCTCGCAGACGGCAGCAGGGTCTGTCCCTGAGACTCGGAGACTGCAGGCAGACGGGTCCCCGGAAGGAGAGGAGAGCCAGGAGGTGCAGGACAAGTGGAGAGAATGACCGCAGCACCTGCAGGAGAAGGACGCAGAGCCGCCGAGGAGGGCAGCTGCCCTGAGCTGGCACTCCGCCCGGTGTCCCACAGGAGCACAGGAGGCTTGTCATCTTCCCCAATCACCCTCTCTCCAGCCCTCGCCCCCCCAGGGGAGACCAAGGCCCCGGAGGGGTCTGCCGGCTGCGTCCTGGCTAAACCCCCACCCTGATGGGCACTGGGCGCGGAGGCCGTTTGAGGACAGGCCTGGCCAGCAGCTGGCCACCCAGGGAGCGGGGAGCTCCTTTTTCTTTCTCATCCAAGCAGCCCAGAGGTGGGCGCAGCGTGGGCTTGGCGCTCGCCCTGACCCACCCGAGACGAAGCGGGGAGGGTGGAAGGCAGTTTCCTGGATGGTGGATCTCTAAGACCTCGGCAACCGGAGGCGCCTCGCTCCCGGGAAGGGGTTTTCTCTGTCTCTGCTGCAGGCACCGCTGGGGAGGCGTACCCGGGGTGGAGCGAGGCTCTGAGGGGCACTTGGCCCCGGCACCCCTCGGGGGTGGCCTTGGGAGCAGCCGCCCGGAGCCGCCTCTGGGACGGCAGGAGTCTTCCTCCCCTGCTGGGGCAGATTCCACAGCTGACCTGGCTCTGAAGAGGAGACGCAAGACCTCGTGCCTCTCACTTCTGCCCTGGTGAAAGGATGATATATCTTTAAAAACAAAGTTATCTCTTTTCTCAAAAAACCAGTTTGGTTTCCTGCAAGGAGGTAAGGGAGATCTTGCCGAGGGTTCTCAGGCTTCCCCGTGTCCCCGTGAACTGCAGGTAGAATACAGAGATGGCAGACATCCGCACCCAGAGGCCCAGCGTGCCGATCCCGTGGCAGGCTGGACGTGCCAGAGTAAGTCTCTAGAACAGCTTCTGTTCCATGTGTGTCTCCCTGGCCCCCAGGAGCTTGCTGCACCCTCATTGGAAGATGGAGTCGGTTTCCCTTCCCTTCCGTCTGGGCCTCAGCCAGGAGGGTGGGCGGCTGGCCGTGGGTTCCCAAATGCCCTGCACTGCCACCTAGAGCTCCTGGGAGCCGCCCGCCATGCTGCGAGGAAGCCAGGCGACCTCTGCAGAGGCCTCTTAGGGAGGAGCCGGGGCCCGGCTGACAGCCCGACTGGGAGCGGCAGACCCTGCCCCTCTCTAAGCCTGGCCCCCGCTGCAGAGCTGTGGGCAGACCAAGGGGGTGAGTGAGCTAATCCCATACAGGTGAGGAAACCTGCAGAAAGCAGAGGTGGCGTGTGCTCCGCTGGGGCCAGTGGAGATGGCACTCCAGGACGGCCAGGCAGGAGAGGAAGTGACCTGTCCCCAAGGGCCACAGCTGATGGGGCCAGGAGTGGGTGCCAGACCCCAAAGGTGCTCTGGAGGCTGGGTCAGCATGGATCGTTTTGATTCTCTGAGTCAGTCCGCTTCCTCCAGCACCTGAACTTTCAGGTACCAGGAAACCTAGTCCATTGTTGTGGGAAGAGGGCCCAGGAAGACCTGTTAGGTCTTGAGCAAGCCGGTTTTGAAGAAAGAACTCTGACGGGTTTATCAGTTAGAATCTGTGTCCATCTGGTGGTAACGTTGGCTTGCACATCAAGGACAGCTAGGTCTCACCCCCGTTAAAGAGGCCCAGTGTTAGGAAGTTCAAGGAGATTTTGAAGATTCCATGATATCATCAGGGACTCAGGATTCGCCTGTTTTTCTTGTGAGTGGTGGCATATGCTTTCCAGTCTCATGGTTGTCTCATGTTCACAAAGTGCCTTCTGAAGCACCAACCATCATGTATGCATTCCAAACAGCCAGCAAGAGGAAGAGGCAGAGGGGAAATGTCAGCTGTATCTCTTCACTCTTAAAAGGCTTTTAGAAGAAAAGAAAAAAAAAAAAGCTTTTAGCAAGCCTCACACAACTTCTACTTATATCTCACTAACCTCCCCTAGCTTCAAGAGCAGCTAGGACTTGGGAATTATCCTGAGTGACATTGCAATGACAGATATAGGCCATTTTAAGTCAACAATATGATTTTATATCATCATATACCATGCAGAACTGAGTGGGAGAGAGTGGGGTCTACGATGTGAACTGTGGTCCATGCTTAGGGCAAAGCCCCAGGATGTATTTATCCATTGCAGGTGATGAGCCACATTAAAGAAAGATGTTTATGTGGGATGTTATGGGAGGTGTGGGAGGTGGGGAACATGGGAATCCCCGTAATTTTTGTGTAACATTTATGTAATCTAAATATCTTTAAGGGAAGCGGCTGTGGCTCAATCAGTAGGGCTCCCGTTTACCATATGGGAGGCCCCGGGTTCGGTTCCCGGGGCCTCCTGGTGAAGGCAAGCCCGCCCGCACGGCGTGGTTAGCTGACCCAGCGAGCACAAGCAGCAAGGGGGGGATAAATGAATAAATAAATAAATAAATCTTAAAAAAATAAAAAAAATAAAAAATAAATAAATAAATATCTTTAAAATATATATACATTAAAATAAAAAATAAATTAATTAATTAAAAAAAAAGGAGCAGCTGGGAAATGTAGGCTTTTAGCAGGTGCCTTGCTGCTTAGGACAAAATTGCAGGAAGACTGGAATGATGGATCCTGGGTAGGTGTGGTGGGCTTAGACGACGTCCACACACATTCGCTCATTGCCCCTTTAAAAGGTGGAGCCTAAGCCCCCTGCCTTTGAATTGGGCCCGACTTAGCCATTCTCAGTGCCAAGAAACAGAATGCGGCAGACGTGTGACTCCTGAGGGCAGCTCCTGAGGCCACCCGGCTGCTGTGCAGCACTGGACACGACATGCGTGCACTCAGGCTGCCCTGTGCGAAGACCCAACAGCCGTGGCAACTCGCCAGCCTCGAGAGCGGACCCTCCAGAAGCAAAGTCTCCCGACCAGTCAGGCCTTGGGGTGACTCTCGCCAGAAACACCCCGAGCCAGAAGCCCCCAGCTTGGCCACCCCCACTTCCTGATCCCCTGAAACTGGGAGCGCTGGCTAATGTTTATTGTTATTTTGAGCCACTGGATGTTGGGGTGATTTGTTACGCAGTGACAGGTAACTAATACAGTAAGCAATTAGTGATGGTTGTCACATCCAGTACAAAGGGAAAGCGGCTCTGCAGATGGACCAGGTGGCGGATGGGAGCTTTCCAGTATTTGTTAGATTAAATAATGGTGTGCTAAAGGACGCTGTTGAAGCACAGCATTTTGGAGTGTGTGGCTCTCCTAGAGCCCCTGCAGGTACCCACTAGGCAGCCATGAGCACAGAAATCTCAAGTGCTTCTCGAAGTCACATTGGACCCCCCACCCCCACCCAGGGTTGAAAGAGATCATTTTTCTTTGATCAAAGTCGTAGATTGAATCAGTAGTTTCTTGGTCTACAGAGACCATGTTTGTTCTAGCTACCTTTGCTGCATAACAAAACACCCCGAAGATAATGGCTTAAAGCCACAACCATTGCTTCTGTGCATTTGGGCAGGGTGGGGAACACCGCCGCCCTGCGAGGGGGAGCGTGGCCCTGCCGGCATCTTGATTTGGGGCTCCCCGGCTCCAGACGGTAAGCTGGCAGCACCCTGTGTTCACGCCTCCCGCTGTGTGGCTTGGCTTTCGTTTTTTTTTTATCGTGTTTATTTGCTTCTCTGTGCTGTGATCTTGTTCACCACAGTCTGGGGCCTTTCATGGCTTAGCCCCGGACGTCAAGAAGCTGACCTTCCCTCTGTGCTTCCTGGGTCGAGGCCATCGCCAGCCTGCCCAGGTTCCGTGGCAGGAACGTCAGAGATTGTGTGGCCCTTGGCAGGAGGCTCCAAGTGCAGCCCCTGCCTGGACGCGCCCACCAGAGGCCGGAGGCAGACCCTCGAAGGGCCGTGGCGGTGGCTTCCGGGGAACTGTTTCTGGACTTGCAGGGAATGACTCCGGGTCCGAGGTGGAAGCTGCGGCCGCTCTCGCGTTGCCTGAAATGCGATTATACCTGACCCGTTTCTGCTTCCCCTCCTTTCCCTCTCCTTGGGGGAGAACTTCCCTGCTTTCCTGGAATATCAGCACCCCTGATCTGAGGCTCGCTACTCCACTTTCTGGCTCACAGCACGAACCTCCGGCTGGACGGGAAAATCGTGCACGGCCGCGGCCTCTGCTCACCTCAAAATCAGGCCTGGTGGCGACTGGCTCTCTCCACACACTGTCCCCCACAGGGAGGTCCAGAGCCCCTAAAACCAGCTGACCACGTAGAGGACTTCACGCGATTCACAGATGCTGCCCTGAGGTTACCGACCACGGGCCCGTGTCCAAGAGCCACACGTGGCCTCGGGATCCTCTCCAGGGCCACACTGCCTGGAACTCACGTCAGTGCTAAGGAAAACCAGCATTGCTGCGTTTCTGCCCCCTCAGCCAACCCCCGCCACGCAGCAAACCCAGATGCAAAGAGCCAGGACCCAGAGGGACTCTGGCCCGACGTTTCCACGGCCAGTCCTCCCAGCCCCACTAGCGATATCGCTCCTTAGACAGGGCTCCCAGGAGAGCCCAGCGCGGACCGGCCTCCCTCTTGTTTAATTGGTTTGATCAATTGCCACATTAATTAGCTTCTGGTAGACGGGGGCGGGGCGCTGTTTTGAGGCTAAAGCCCTCCAGGCTCAGGGGCTGGGCCCTGCATCCCGCTTGGTGGGGGCCCCCGGCCCAGCGGGGGCTCCGCTTTCTCACCCGCCAAACGGGAGGCTCCTGTGTGCGTGTCAGTGTGTCGAGGGCTCCGAAGGCTCTCCCAAGCCGCTGCCCGTGGGGGCTTGGCCGGACTCTCACTGCAGAGGGCGAGACCCAGCGTCTCCTCTGACTGCCCACCCAGGGGGAGGGTTATAGGCTGTGACCGGCAGACAGGCAAGGAGGGAGGCTGGGAGGGGACGCCCAGAAGGACGGACGGACGATTGCCGTGGAGACCAAGGACCCAGGGCCTCGCTGTGGCTGCGGGCGGGGAGCTCGCTGCTGCCACATCTAGGACTGGCAGTCATCGGCCCCGGCAAGCAGACGCCCTAAGTGTCTCCCCAGCCTTTCGACGGCTGCTTCAGAAGCACTTCTGCTCATAACCTCCCGGCCCTGTGCGCCAGATGTGAGGCTTTCATCATTCAGGACTTGATTAATTAGTTTGCACTTGCGGACCCCTGGGAGGTGGAGCATGAAAACAGGGCTCGCCCACCCCCGTGTCGTGCAGCAGGGATCAGCTTGTTTCCCTTTTCACACTTCAAACCACCAGGCGCGGACCAGGACGAGGGTTTCCATCATCAGTCCCCCTCCAACCGCCCGCAAAAGCTCAACGTCAGCTCTCCTTTGTGCGGCAGGATTTTTTGGCGATATCCTGAATGAGCCAGGAGGCAGGACGGAGAGCACGAGGGAGCCCCTGGGCTGTGAGTGAGGCGGGGAGACGGTCCTGGATGCACCCAGCCACCTCAGCGTGGCCCCAGGCTGTGGCCTGTGGGCAGGTGCAGGCTGCCAGGCAGCCGGCACCCTGGGAAGGAGCGCGGCCTCCAGGGACGCAGCCGTCTAGCGGAGAGAATAAAGCTCAGTCCTCACGCTGACTGGCACACACCCCCTCGCTTCACAGACCTTCTTTTGTTGTTGTTCCCCCGCCCAGCTCTTCCACCTTAGTTAAGGCAGGCTAAGCTCCAGTAACAGGAGCCCCCAAATTATGTTATGGGTTCCTGGCCAGAAGAGCTCTGGGTCCCAGCCTCTTTCTGCTGTGGTTCTCCCAGTCCTAGGGGTTTGTGGGCTGAGGCATCCAGTTGGCAGAAGGGAAAAGAGAAGATGCAGTATGAAGACCCACTTTTACTTTATTTTTTTTTACATACTCTGTCATATTTTTTTCTAAAAGCTTTTAGAAAGAAGTGGATGTGGCTCAAGCGATTGAGCTCCCGCCTGCCACATGGGAGGCCCGGGGTTCGGTTCCCAGTTCCCCTTGGAGAAGAGGAGCGAGACAGCAAGCTGACCCGACGGGCTGGCATGGCAAGCTAAATGCAACAAGGAGACATAAAGAGGAAACACAATGAGAGAGACAGCAAAGCAGGGAGCAGAGGTGGCTCAAACAATTGAGTGCCTCTCTCCCACAGGGAAGGTTCCAGGTTTGGTTCCCAGTGCCTCCTAAAGAGAAGACAAGCAGACACAGGAGAACACACAGCAAATGGACACAGAGAGCAGACAGCGAGAGTACACAGTGAGGTGGGGAGAATAAATAAATAAAATAAACCTTAAAAAAAAAAAGCTTCTAGAGGTTGTGGTTCTCAACTACACGTCCTTAGGGACGTTTAGAAGTACATGGAGGTGTTTTCAGTAGTCCCAAGGATTCTTTCTGTTCTAATTGTGAATAAATCATGGCATGAATGACTACTGAATTTTATCAAGCTCTCTTTTTTTACATTCACTGAGATGATTATATTTCTCCTTTAATCTTTCAATGTCGTGAATGACGTGAAAAGATTTTTCCAATCTTAAACTGTCCTTTCATTTCTGCCCTAATTAGGGTATGATTTGTGTAAGTTTGGGTTTGCTAATATTGGGATTTGGGGACCTAAGCTCATAAAGAGATTGGCCTAGAAGAGTCCTTTCCTACCGACCCTAGCTGGATTTGAAAATAGCCTCATAAAATGATTTGGGAAGCTTTCTTTACTTATTCTCTGGTATAGCTGGTATAAAATCAAGATTACCTGTTATTCAACAGTTTTGGTAGAATTCCTCTGTAAAATTGCCTGAGTGGGACTTATGGTTTTCTTGCTAATGGAAAGTGTATATTTTTAAACTGCTGATTGAATTTCTTTAATGGTTATAGAACCTTCTTACATTTTCTCTCCTTGAGTCACTTTTGGAATCTGTATTTACTCTAGAAAAAAATTGTCCATTTAATTGATGTTTCAAATTCATTGGCACAAAGTTTTTGGTTGTTGTTTATGATTTTAAAAAATTTAGTCTGTATAGTAATATCCTCTTTCTACTCCTAATAACGTTTATCTGTGCCTTCTTGTTCTCCTTTGAATTTTTTCTTTTTTTGGTTACGCCTACTGGAAATTTTATCCCTTTCATTAATACTTTTTAAAAACCCAGCACGTGGTGTTCTTCTTTCCATCTTGTCTTCGTTTTCTAGTCCCTTTACTCCAGTTTTTATAAATTAATTTTTTATTCACACTCTACACCCACCAAGCCAATGCTTCCCCTTACCACCTCCCCCACCCCCTGTAGCCTCTGATCTACTCTCTGCCTCCGAGAATTTGCTATTTCTAGACACGTCTCACAACCGACATCACACAACTTTGTCCTGATGTGCCTTGTCGGCACGATGCTTCCGAGGCTGTTCCACGTCGCCGCGTGTTTCGGATCCTCATTCCCTCTTACAGTCCAACGATGTTCCACTCTTGAAACCTCCAGCGCCCGAGCGTCGTCCAGCGGCTCCGCTCAGCTGCCCGCCTTGGGAACTTGGTCTCATGCTCACACCTAACTGCAAAGGTGTCTGGGAAGCGTAGTCAGTCCTTACTCTGGAAAGAGGGAAAGGATTTTATTGGGTAGCTAATGATCTCCTACACTGTCTTTTTTTTTTTTTTTAATTTTCAAAAGTTATTTATCCCCCCCTTGCTGCTTGTGCTCGCTGTGTCCATTTGCTGTGCGTTTTTCCATGTCTGCTTGTATCCCTTTGTTGCATCATCTTGCTGCACCAGCTCACCACGCCGCGGGGGCCGGCTCGCCTTCCCCAGGAGCCCCGGGAATCGAACCTGGGGCCTCCCATATGGTAAACGGGAGCCCCACCACTTGAGCCACAGCTGCTTCCCCCTTTTTGTTTTAAAGATTTCTTTCTTTCTTTCTCTCTCCCCCCACCTCGTTGTTGTGCGTTCGCTGTCTGCTCGTCTTCTCTTCAGGTGGCACCAGGAACCGATCCTGGGACCTTCCGGAGTGGAGAGAGGCGCTCAATCTCTTACGCCACCTCAGCTCCCTGGTGTGCTGCGTCTCTTATTGTCTCTCCTCTGGGTCTCTTTTTGTTGCGTCATCTTGCTGCGCCAGCTCTCCACGTGGGCCAGCTTGCCGTGCGGGCCAGCTTGCTTTTCACCAGGAGGCCCCGGGAATCCAACCCTGGACCTGTCATATGGTAGACGGGAGCCCAGTCACTTGAGCCACATCCGCTTCCCTCCGATGCTGTCTTTTCATTTGGTTTCTCTTTCCCTCAAGCATGCACGTGGCGTAAGGAGCCAGTAGTTCTATAAGGTTTGTTATGAAAAACAGCAGTACTTCGCCCCTTCCCCCTCCCCAGGGACAATCCCCTTTGCCTCTTGTGCCTGATTTTCCCCATCACTCAAACAGCATGCGTTTTAGTTTTCTGTTGCTGCGTAATAAGTCACACCGACGTAACAGCTTCAAACAGCTCCCATTTGTTATCTCGTGGTCTATAGGCCAGAGGCCTGGACACTGGACCCAGCGCGGCTCGCTCCTCTGCTCAGGATGTCAACAGGCTAAAATCAAGGCATCAGCAGGGCCGTGTTCTCATCTGGACCTCGGGATCCTCTCCAAGCTCCCGTGGTTGTCACAGGATTCTGTTCTTTGTGGTCATGGGGCTGAGGTCCCCATTTCCTCACTGGCTGCCAACCAGGGGCTGCTCAGCTTGCCATCTTCAAAGCCAGAGCAGAGACTCTCCCCTGCCTGGGATCCCTTCTAGGCTTTGAGTCTCTCCGGCTTCCCTGTCTTCCCTTTAAAAGCCTCATGTGATTAGGCTGGGCCTGCCCAGATAATCTCCCTATCTTAGGGCCAACTGATTTGGAACCTTAATTACACCTGCAAAATCCCATCCCGGCAACACCTTGATCAGTTTCCGGGTGACTAACTGGGAGGGGGTGTGAGTACACTGGGGCCGGAGCTGAGGCCATCTCAGAATTCTGCCTCCCACAGTGTGACTGCCTTGAGCTAACCTGTGGTGGTGTCTGATGACCTCCCCACTATGGTAGATGTGGATTCATCTCCTTTTCCTCCTCAGTGATGCGCATGCCCCAAAGTGTCCGGCTCCTCTGTTAGAATTCCGTAGAAAGTTTGATTAGATCAATGTTGTGTTTATTTTTATCATTATGAAAACACTATCTGTAACTGAGCCATGTAATCAATTAATTCATTACATTTCCTTTTTTTTTTTTGGAGCATCTTAATTATCTCCCTTTGTCTTCACTTAGTGTTCTGCCTAAAAAGGGATACAAGCAGACATGGAAAAACACACAGCAAATGGACACAGCGAGCACAAGCAGCAAGGGGGGGGATAAATAACTTTTGAAAATTAAAAAAAAAAGACAGTGTAGGAGATCATTAGCTACCCAATAAAATCCTTTCCCTCTTTCCAGAGTAAGGACTGACTACTGCCTAATTATCATTAATTCTTTGCTAGCTTTCTCATCACCTCCCAAACCACATCCCTGCTTCACTGACATGTCTAGCTCTTTGCCTGTTTGGGACATCATGGGTCATACTTCCTGACTCCTTGTCCACATAGGAGGGTCCATCATCTGCCCAAATGGGTTCTGGGCAGAAAGCATGCTTGTCACTTATGGGCCAAACTGTTATTTGCCAGTGCAAGGCCTCCCAGGTAGCCTCTTCCCTCTGCCATGGTGACATAGATGTTCGAAAGGAAGGCCATTCTGTCCATCTGGCAGCTGGGGTGAGAGTGAAGATGACACAGAGTCTCCAGTCAACCCTTGGGTGCTGAAAATGAAACTTTTGATGTTTTAAGCCATTGAACTTTGGGGATTATTTGTAATTGCAGCATAATTTAGCTGATCCTGTCCAACAGGATGACCAGAAGTGGAAGGGGGGCTGCTGTAACAGAAAACAAGATGTATGGCATCGGCTTTAAGGCTGATGAAGCGGGCAGTCAGGAAACTGATTTTGGAGACGGCACAGATGGCCTTCCATGCTTTAGAGGGGTATAAAATCTGGTAAGTTGTCACCTGGGATAGCTTGGAAGGCTCAGAGAAAAGAGACTAAGGGCATTGATCTACCATCAAAGATGGAGAGGCTCAAGGCACCTGCAATGAAGTTGAGAGAGAGGCATGTCCTGAGAGGAACCGTGAGTGAGGCTGCGGATAACGATGCTGACTAGAATCAGACAGACTGGGCGAGGAGCTACCAAGACTTTTGAGGAACTAGTGATGCCAAAGAAACCGTGAACTAGGACTAATACAGTCTGGGGCTGGGACTTCAAACAACCCTTCACCCCAACCTCCTTCAGGCAAGAAGTTGGCTGATGAAACTGCAGCCAAGGAAGGGCCAAGGACCTCCCTCTCAGAACCGCCCCGCAAAGCAGTGGACTGGCCAGGCTACCCAGGCAGCAGGATTGGGCTACCCACGGCGCACTCTCACTCGAGTAGGGGACAGTGACTGCCCAGCAGGGTTCCGGGATCGCTGTGGACACTGCCTGCTGGGTGTCTCCCACGCTCGGTCTGTCTGAATTGCGGTGTTTGCTGTACTATCCTGTTCCTGTGTCACCTCTGTGCACTGGGTGTGTGTGTCGGGTGGGGGCGCACAGACAACTTGTCTTTGGTCATAGGTCTCCCGGCCAAGAGGAACTACAGCCAGACCTGATGAAGAAACCAGTGGAGCTCAAGCTGGACACCACAACTGGCAGGGACTGGGGGCTCTCTCCCCCGCGCGTGCTGCTTTCACCTCATTTCCCTTCTCTGTTTTGGTTGTTTCCAGCCAGGTCCCTCCATCTGAAATGTGACCCCACCCCACCTCACATATGCCTGAGCCATCTCTGTCAAAATCCTACTTAGCTGGGAAACAGGTATGCAGAGCTGTGGTGAGATTCCTCTGGGGATGAGAACTTCATCTATCTGAGAAGTCCCTTCTACGTGGGTGTGAGATGAAGGCTGCCACGGCTGAGGCTTCCGCCGGAGACTGCCATAAAAATCATCAGGAAACTGTTTTCTTTTTAGTTTTTAATTGCTTATATTTTCAAGTATTAAATGTACAAAATAAAGTTAAAAAAAAAAAAAAATCATCAGGACTGTGGAGAAGCCCAGGAAGGGGCTGGGGTTTGCATCCAGCATGCCATGGGGCACAGCCAAAATCTGGAGCACACTCATAGGAGGCTGCCTGTGTGCTCAGGTGGCGCGTGAGCCAGCAGGGTTCCCGGAGAAGGTGGGGAGGTGTGGCACTTGGAAGACTGGGCAGGCTGGAGAGGGGCGGGGGCAGCCTGCTGGCATGTCAGCTTAGGGCCAGCTCTGTCCCTAATGAGGAAGTGACCATGACATGTGGTGAGAATACAGGAACACTGAGTCATTACTTGGTCAGGACAAACCTCTCCGATGTCACCAACACAATCTGCCTTGGAGTTGAATGACTGCCTCCTTTCGAGCAGAGGGACCCTTCTGGAAGGATTAGGCCCAGCGGGTCCCTACCAACCCGCCCTTCTCAGCAGGCTTGGCAGCCTCTCCAGAGGGCTCCAGGTTGATTCAGCAGGAGGGAATTTCAGCGTCCAGGCCACCTCCACTTGGGGTTACAGTTCACAATATCATGCAGGCGACAATATCGGCCTCAGGTCCCTTAGGTTATCTGGAGACCAGCGTGTTTCCGCCCCGGACTCCAAATGAATTCGGTGAGAAACTCCACCAGGCCATGCACGCTCTTAACTCTGCACCAGGATGACGCTGACGGCCCCACCCGCCTTCTGGTGGCCCCAGGGTCGAGCGCCCCGGGCGCGCGCGGCTGACCGTGGGCGCCGCTACCCAGTGAACCCGGGCTGAGCCTCCGTCTCCCGGAGGCAGGGGCTGCCACGAGGGCCCGACAGGCAGCGGGGACGGGGCGCGCTGCACTCCGCGGCGGCGGCCCGGCCTGGGCGGGGACCTGGGCGGGGACCCGGGCGGGGACCCTGGGCGCGGCGCAGCCCGGCACTTCCGCGGCCAGGCCCCGACCGCGGGCAGATGGGGCGGGCAGGGCGGCCGCAGCTGGCGGCGGGGGCGGCCTCGGGCCGCGGAGGGCGGGGCGCGGGGGGAGGGCCCGCGTTCCCTGCGCGGCCCGCGGCACGTAGCGCACTCCTGCGAGCGCTGGCCGCGACCCCGGGCCCCTGCCCCCTGCCCCTGGGCCCCGCAGCTCGGCGGGGCAGGAGCGCGCGGGGGGCGACGCGCGGCCAGGGCGTCCCGGGCGGGGCCCGCGGCCCTGGGCTGCGGAGGGGACGCGCCCGCCCCGCCCCGGCGCAAAGCGGTCCTAGTACCGAAGCTCGGCACGAGACGGCCCCGCGGGCCCCTGGAGGGGGCGGGGAGCGGCCGGCGGCGCCACCGCACGTCGTGCGTCCGCGTGCCCGGCGCCCAGCTCCAGCGCCCGCCCCGCCTCCGCCCGGCCAGGGCGCGCGTCCATTGGCGCGCCCGGGGCCCTCTGGCCGCGCGGATTGGGTC
>JAKSZT010031275.1:30297-43416 GCA_026826555.1 Tolypeutes matacus | reverse complement strand
CGGGCGCCCGGGGGCGGGGGGCGGCCTCCTGGGGCCGGCCGGGCGCGCGCCCTGGGGGGCGGGGCCGGGCGCGCGGCCGACGAAGTTCACGCGGGGACAGCGGCCGCCTCCCGCCGCCCCGCGCAGCCCTCGCTCGCCTCTTCCTGTAATTTTCCCAGCGCTCTGGGGTCTAATTGGCCGTCCCCGGGCCCGCGCCCCGCCCGCGGCCCTTTGTGGGAGGCCCCCGCCCTTGTGCCCGCGAAAGTGCGCGCTGCCCGTGGGCCGGTAGTCTGCCCCGCCCCTGCCCCGGGTGCCCCCTGCCCAGGGTCGGGCGGCGTGACGGCGCGGCGGGGGGCACCTGCACGCGGGCGGGCCAGGTGCCCCGGGCCCCGCCTTTCCGTCGCAAGGCCTCGGTACTTCGTTGTCCACCCGTCGCTGGCTGCAGTTTTTTGTGGTTTGTTTTTTTAATACAAATCCCCGAACACCTTTCACGAATAGCAGTCCCCCACCCCAGTTTGGTTTGAGGAGTGGTCGGTCGCCGCTGCGCTCCCGCGGCCTCTTGTGAGGCCCAGCGCCAGGCCCTTGGGGTTGGCCCACTGACCAAGGAGCAGGGGCGGGCCGCCTCCTTGGCAAAGGAGTGAAAGCGCAGAGTGACAGACCCCCGGGAGGAGCTGCAGCCGTCCAGGCCCCAGAGGGGCCCCCCTTTTCTCCTCGCGCACCTGGAACCCAGCGGCCCAGGTCTGCAGGTGGAGAGGCCCCACCCCCCGGAGGCCGCCCCCAAACCACGTCGCTGGAGGACGGGTCGCGAGGCCATAGGGGGGTCAGAGTTAAGGGTGTGCAGGCCCAGCCGGGAGGCGGGGTCAGTGTCGGGTCTGGGCCCAGGCTAGGTGCGCAGCTGCCAGGGTGGGTGTGGCCTTGGCCGAGGGGCCAAGCTGGGGTGGGAACCAGGGGCGGTGGTCCCCAAGTGGGGGAGAGGGCAGCCCTTGGGGCGCCTTGGGGCGTGGCTGGGGTTGGGCCTTTGTGTTGGGGGGGGGGTCGGAGAAATCCTTCTCTAGGCATCGGGTGAGGGGTCCTGACCTGTCAGTGTCGCGGTGGTCTCCCACCCCTCAGTGGCCCCCAGGATGTGCCGCCCCTGGAGGCAGCTCGGCCTGCCAGCCAGCGTGGGGGCCGGTCTCCACACAGTAAGCGTTGTCTGGGGTCCCTGGAAACCCAAGAGGGGCAGAAGAGGCTGGAGCCTGCTTCAGTGCCTGGTGTTTGCTTCACCCTCATGCTAAGAGGACCCCTAACCTGTAGCCCCGGCCCCCCATGAGAGAAGCGGAGGTCACAGGCCTTCCAGCCAGAGTGGGCAGGGTTTCTCCGGGACCGCTGGAGGAATGCAGCTTCCCAGGTCCCAGGAGCTGATGTACTTCACTGAGCTCAGGGCGAGTGCCCCCAGGTGAGTCTGGTTTTGAGAGCGTGCAGGCCAGGGGCCTGCCTGCCTCCGGAGCCAGTGTGGGCCACCTCGGGGAAGCCACGCCGGGCCCCTGCCCCGGGTGTGCAGGGCAGGGCAGGAGTAACCGCAGCTCCTCCGGTATTCTCCCCACCCCCAGCCCGAAGCACGGGTGCTGCCTCTGAGGCCGTTTTCCTAGTAGGTGTCACAAGCCACAGTTACTGTACCCAGCGCTGAGATCCCAGCCCGGTGGCCCAGGCGTCCTGGGCGGGAAGGGTTTGTCCCTGGCAGCTCTCGGTGCCCTTTCCTGTGAAGGTGTGTGGACGGGCAGCTCCGGGGCCCGGTGCTCATGGAGGCTGGGCCCAGGCGGATGGGCTTCTCGCAGAGGAGGGGTAGAGGACGTCGTAGGCGTGCTGGGGGTGGGGCTGGTGGTGGATGCAGGTGGCCCCCAGGGCGTTGGGGGGTAGGGAGGGGAGCTGGCTGGGGGGCCGGGACAGGGGACAGGCACAGCCCACCGGAGCCCCTCGGCTAGCCACGTGCGGTGCTGCAGCCCCGGGCCCTGGAGGGTGCTGTGGTTTGGTCGTGGGCTCCCATCGGCATGGGGGGGCGCTCTGCAGACGGTCGTGGCAGGCCCCCTAGCCCCCCAGGCACACTTCCTTTCCCCCGGGACTTTTGGACTTCTAGCCCGCTCCTGGCAGGGGGCGAATATCAAAGGCATGCTGGCAGGGACCACCCCCCGGAGCGCAGAGCGGGCTGTCCCCGGGAAGCCGGGTGGCTGTGTTTGCGGAAGCCCTCTGGGGAGTCACCGGCCAGCCAGCCCTGCCCTCTGGACACGGCAGTCACAGTCCCGTGGCCCGGTGGGCCACCGCTGCCCTTAAGCAATCGCTGATGTGAGCGCAAACGGCAGGAAGAGACAAAGACCTTTGCAGCTCAGGCGGCTGCCTGTGCGCTCAGCCCTGGCCTCCCAGCCCCGACAGGGACGTGTGCCGAGGGTCACTTTCCGAGGAGCAGGGCCCGAGCTGCTTTACTTGAAGGCAGCCTGGCTCTGGCGTGAACTTAGAGGGGCAGAGGGAGGCTGGGGCCCTCCTGGGCAGTGCAGGCTGTGCCGTTGTCCCGAGCCGTGGGGGCTCGGCGGCCGTGGACGGGACTTGCTGCTGTCTTGGGCTCTGGAAACGTTCCTACCTGTCGTTCCCACAAAAGCACTGTTTTCAGAACAGCTCTGTGCCGCCTTCTCTCCAGCGCCCGGAGCCAAAACCTCCTAGCAGGCTGCCTCCCAGTGGGCCCGTCCCAGCGGCTTCGGGGGGCCTGGCTGGGGGGGGGTTTGCCAGCAGGCTTCTCTCAGTCCTCTTCTGTGATAGAGCGAGCAGGCTTGGCCTGAAGGTCATCTTTACCCATCGAGGAAGGGATTTGAGCCGGGTGGAGACGAGTGGGGCAGGGCACCTCTGGATTTCCAGCATCGCTCCCAAGCCCGGGGCTACCCTGGACAGCTGCAGCAGCTCCTGGGCAAGCTCCCCAGGAAGGGCGGCGAGCTGTGTCCTCTCTGCTCCAGCAGGGGGAGCCGTGTCCAGGGGCCCTCCAAGGCCAGCGGCTCCAGGCCTCACCGCACCCCCCAGCCCCAGGCTGCCTCCCCTCTCCCCTGCTCCCCTTTGTGGGTTTGCACGTGTGCACACGTGCACATCCACATGTGCATTTTACAACAGCATCCGCAGAATCCTGCTAAGCCATCCCGCTGCAGGTTTTGTCCCGCGTCACCTTTTTTCCTGGCTGTGTGGTATTCCAGGGCGGGTACGTGGAGGTACTGTCACTCATCCAGCTCCCGCCCGTTGGGAGGACGTCACGTTGCCCGTTCCTTTCTTTGCAGTTACAGGCTGTGTGGCACTGGGCTCTGGGGGCGTCTCTTTCCTGCAGAGGAGCTGGCATTTTTGTAGGGCTGAGGCCTGGCAGTGAACTTTTTTTTTTTTAAGACATTTATTTCTACCCCCTTTTTGTTGTTATATGTTTTTTGTCTGGTCTTTGTGTCAGTTTGCTGTGTGCTGTCTGTGTCTGCTCATTTTCTCTTTAGGAGGCAGTGGGAACCGAACTTGGGGCCTCCCATGTGGGAGAGAGGCGCTCAATCACCTGAGCCACCTCCACTCCCTGGTTTGTTGTGTCTCTCATTGCCTCTTTGCGTCTCCTTGTTGTGTCAGCCTGTTGAATCAGCTCGCCATCTTGCTCATCTTCTCCAGGAGGCACTGGGAACCGAACCTGGTACCTCTTGTGGTAGGCAGGTGCCCAACTGCTTGAGCAACCTCTGCTCCCTGGTTTGTGTGTCTTTCATTGTATTTCCTCCTCGTGTCTCCTTGTTGCGTCAGCTCGCTGCACCAGCCCGTCGGGTTGGCTCGCTGTCTTTCTCGTCTTCTCCAGGAGGCACTGGGAACCAAACCCGGGACCTCCCATGTGGTAGGCGGGTGCCCACCTGCTTGAGCTTTCTCGACTTCCCCTTGCAGTGTTGACTGTTGACGAGTGCTGGTGCTTGCAGACAGCTGTCGTCAAGGTGGGGCTCCCGTGCTCCTCCGAAAGCCGTACGTGTTGAAAAGGCACTCGGTGACGTTCGCATCCGAGCCTCTGCTGGCCCCTGGCTGTGTCTCCTCTGCACGTGCCAGAGCACCGGGCTCCTCAATACCCAGGGCTTACAACAGCGTCCGCCAGGCCACTCTTACCCTCGGCCCTCGGACGAGGCCTGCTCAGGCGGGCTGTCCTCGCGCGTGCTCGGCCTGCAGTGCTCCACTCCCCCGCCCGCGGTCGGAGGCTCTCCGGCGGGTCCCTGAGGAGGGCGAGCTGATAAGGCCGGCGCCTGGCCTCGGCATCGCTGGAGCACGGCAGACAGCAGGCGCCGTGGAGGCCACACGTGGAAAGGGGGCTCACGGGCTCCCCCCACCCCGTGTCCCATCAGCTCTTTACCCGCAGCTGCAAGCAGTTGGCTACTTGGTTCCTCAACACAGCAAACTAAAAGGGGCTAAAAATGGGTAGCAGCCCACAAAGAAGTTACTAAGCCGCGTGCACGCGTGTGGGTACTTCAGAATGCGGCTGGAGAAACCCCACAGGACGAGGCCGCAGTGGAGCACGCCCGTAATAGCTCGTTTTCCTAACGGCCGTCTGCGGTATCAGGGCACCGCGAGTGCACACCTGGTGGGAGCTGTCAGAAGGCAGTGAACCTAGCTTCCAAGAGGAAAACGCGCAGGCAGGTGCCTTCCGCTCCGCGTGGTGCCTTAAAGTGACAGCACAGGCTCTGTCCTGGGTGCTTTCCCTGGTACGTTACTCGCCTTCCCCGAGCAAGAGTCAAGTCTGCAAAAACATCACTGGTTTCCCAAGCAGGGCAGTAAGGCTCAGAGGGGTTAAGAAGTCGCCTGGAGTCACACAGCCAGGCAGGGTGGGTGGGGTTTCCGCCCCGCCGCTCCAGTTCCGCTCAGCCAGCCGCCTGCACCTGCAGGGCAGGGGCCTGTGCGTCCCCTCCACGCTGTCGCCCCCACTGCTTTCTGTTACTTCTGCAAAAGCGGGGGAACATGTGCCCTGCCCCTCGGCCGGCCGTTGGCTAATATTTTGCCACACTCTTTCTTCCCTCCCCCTCGCCCAGTATGTTTTTCTCCTTTCTCTGCCTCTTGTCTCTCTCTCTTTTTTTTTTTTTTTTATTGTGGGTAAAAATCAAAATTCTCACAATACATACAAACATTTGCAAAATGATATATAAATATATATGCATATTCTTGTCTCTCTCAACACTGCGTTTTGTCCAACCTACAGACGGAATCCCTAGTGATTCCCAAAACGTCCGGCAGGGCCCAGCACCCAGCCAGCCGCACCCTGTGCTGGTTGTCAGGTCTCTTCAGTTGCCTTTAGCCTGGATCAGCCCCCCATCTTTCTGTCTCTGGCCACGTTGACACCTGGAGACCCCGGTTTCCCGTAGAACGTCCCACAGACTGGGTTTGTCTGCTTAGATTCCGCTTAGACGGTTTGCGGTCAGAGATTCGGCATCGGCGCCCGTGTCGCGCACGCACTGCTCGCCAGCTGGGTCGCGTCCCGGCGGTGCGGCCAGGGCTCCCCCCGGGCAGGCCGCTTCCCTCTGCGTGGGCGGGGCTGTGGGCCTGCGTGGACCGCCCTGCCGCCACGGTCTTCCCGCCCTCCTTCAGGTCCTCAGCCTCCGTCTGTCTTGTGGACCAGGCTGGGTTTTCCTGGTTCTCCTTGGAGGTCTTTCTGGCCAAGGGAGGCTGGGAACCCCCTTCCCCAGACAGGGCCACTCTCATGTGACTCCGGAGGGCGGTGGTAGCCAGCCGAACGGCGCCCCCGGGCCCTGCGGGACGCCCTCCGTCCTGGTGCTCTCTCCTTGGTTTTGAGACAAAAGAGAAGCGATGCTGAGTTAGGCCACACACCCGATCTGTTTTCTCTCCTTGCACAGCCCCGAAGGAGGTGGCTTTCTTGAGAAGGCCACTTCCCGTCAAGACGGAAATAAACATCCCTCTTGTGCGTGGCCGTCCTGCCCGCCGGGCGTGTGCGGTGGGGATGCCCCAGGGGCCCCCGGGGCGGGACGTGCCCGAGCACCTGTAGGTCGTGGGACAGGAGCCTTGCCCGCCCGCTGTGTGCCGTCGTCGACACCGGGCACTTGTACAAAGCAGATGGCGTCCTCACCCCGACACGAGAGCGCTGCCGCTGGGCCTTTCACGTTGAAACAGGGGAAAAACGGCGAGCTGCGTCGTGTCTTGGAACGCAGCCTGGTCAGTCGTGGCTGAACGACTTCCAGACCTGGGACGCGTCTGCAGGGACCCTGCGCCTGCTTGTTCGGCTTCGAGCTTGGGCTTCGCCCTCGCCCCCGCCAGCGCCTGAGGGTCGGGGCCGGGGCGAAGAGGCCGTTTGGTGCTGCCCCTCGCCCTCCAGCTGGCCGCCTGCGCCGCCACAGAGCACGCAGCCGGGGCGGGAGCACGACGGAAACGCGTCCTTGCCCCGCACTGGGGGCTGAAATCGAGGTGTCGCAGGGCCGCAGCCTCTGGCAGCGCAGGGGCGAGTCCTCTCCAGGCTCTGGTGGTGGCCGCGTCGCTCCAGCCTCTTCTTCTGCACGTGGCCCCCTCCCTCTGTGCCCCCACCCCCTTCCGAGGCCGCCAGTCCCGTTGGATCCGTCCACACTAACTCCTCCAGCGCGGCCCCTCTCGACTGACCGCATCGCCAAAGACCCTCTTCCCAGACTCGCGCCGGGCCTGACGTGTCCTTCTCAGACGCAGGCGCGCCCCCGGCCCTCGTCTTGCTGCCCACCCCCGCCCCTCCTGCCCCAGGGCCGTTGCCGTCGGCTGGGGGGTCGTACAGGGCACCGCGGCCTGGCAGCCCTCGGCTGGCAGGAGGCCGGCTTCGGCCACCGCCGTCTGGGGACACGGCCTGCCTCACAGGTGCTGGTTGCGGGGTGGAGGTGGTCGTGGGACTCCCCGCTCTCCTTTTCTTGAAGCTCATCCCAAAACACTTGCTGACCAGGAACTTGGCGCCTCTCTGTGGCCACCAGCCAGACTGTCCCAAGGTGACCTCTTCAGAGGAGCGCTGAGGCTTGACCACCCCGGCTTAATGTCCCAAAGAAGCGCTGCCACGGGGGGGCTTGTGTCTGCAGGGGCGTGGGACCCACGGCCACTGGCTTGGGGGCAGGGCCCAGGGTGACCTCACGGGCGGGCCTGGCACAGGCCCCTTGAGGGCCACTCGCCAGGAGAGTGTCCGGCTCTGGGCTCCCGTCAGCAGTAGCTTCTGAAAGGCCGTTCGGGCTCGTGGCTGCTGTAAACGTGGCCTTGGTGGCTCCCCCGCCCCCAGCCCGGTGCACCTGAACCCCAGAGCCCAGGGGACCGGGGCCTCCGTGTGTCCTCCCCCACGTCCTGAGGAGGGGGCCAGGCTGTCGCCGCTGGGCCTTGGCCTGGTGAGACGTGGTCCGGGGAGCGGGGCCAGGGCTGGCCGTGAGCACACGCCGAGCGTCCTCCCCGTGACGGATCCCCCCCGATTTTCACCAAGCGAGTGAGTCCTGATAGCGGGGTCAAGGGCACGCGGCCTAGCGCTCCAGAACGACGCGGAGGGCGGTCGTCTTACTTGCACTTTACGGGCCAGGACGGCCGTTCTGACCTGCCGTGGCCCTCAGCCCCCCCCAGCCGGCCGGCGCTGGTGCCGTGTCCTTCCCTGGGCCTTGCTGACGCCACCTGCGGGCCCCACGCCGCACCTGCTCTGCTCTGGAGGTCCCCGTGCTGTCGGCCGGCCGGCGTCCTGTGCTCAGCGCGGCTGCGGGTGCTGCAGGCGGCGCCCGGCGGCACTGGGGTCTCCCCAGGGGGGTTCCGCGAGCTTTGTCTCTCCCGAGGCCCCTTTGCGCTTGCACGGCAAGTCCTCAGAACACCCCTCGGCCTCGGCGGCCGGGGATCGGGGAGTCTGGGGTTCGCAGGCGGCTTCGGTCACCCTCCTCCAAGTGGGGCCGGGCAGCCTGTGCGTGGCCTCACGGCGGGCCCGGCTGCAAGCGGGGAGCACGCATCCGGCGCCGCCCAGGCGTCCCGTGGCGCCGCCAGGCTTCGGTCCTGCGTGGAAGCTGCGCTGGGGGGGGGGCTGGGCATCAGGGGTGACGGCTCTGCCCCGGACCCTGCCCCGCCCTGGCGTCGCCCGCTCCACGCCTGCGGCCTTCACCCTCTCCTGCTCCTCCCTGGCGCCGAGTTCAGAGCCGCGAGCCCTGCCTGTGTCCAGTAGGGTCCCCGCCCTGGAGCACAGCTGTCCACCGGCGGGCGCGGCGCGTGGCCAGCCCGCCACCTGCGGACGTCAGTCCCTGCCGTGGGCGTGGCGCCCGGGGCCCTGAGCAGAGAGCGCGGCGGGTGTTCGGCTTCGCCGTGTCCTGCACGGAGCTGCTCGGCGCTAAGGAGCTGTCGTGTGGAAGGAGGCGTTTGCGGGAAGGAGCCTCGGAGACGCTGCTGGCTAAGACGAGGCCGTATGGAGTCAGGCGGCCTTAGTCCAGGGTGACCAGAGCCCTCGTACATGGGGAGTTTGGGCCCAGAGGCTGGAGGACGCGGGCGGGAGAGAGAGAGGCGGCCACGGGACGGGGCAGAGATGGCCGCAGCCGCCATGGGCTTGAGGGCGCGAGGCCGCTGGCACCGTGGTCTTGGCATCTGTCCTCAGGCGGGAGACGGTCAGCTCCTGTTGTTGGGGCCGCCCGGTGTGTGGTTTGTTCCAGCAGCTGGCAGACCCAGTGGGGCCACGCTGCTTGAGTGCTCCTGCAGGCGCCCGGGCAGAGCGCCCCGGACAGGGCAGCGGGTGCCCCCGCCCCTCCGCAGACCGGGGCCCGCGCCCCGGAGAGTGCCTGGAGCGGGTCTGTCCCCCTCCTGCTGCGCCCCGGGATCTGAGCTGTGTGCCACTGGCTTTCAGGGGCTCCTGGGGGCGGGGAGGGTGGTGCCGGGCCTGGCCCTGCGGCTCCTGCCCGCTGGGGTGTGGGGCTGGGCTGTGGGCGGCGGCGCCCTGGGCACCCTGGGCGCAGGCAGCATCCTCCCACAAGGCAGAGCTGGGTAAACACCCCGTCGCCTCGGCAACCAGGCCACGTGAGGGCCGGGAAGCGCTGGTTGTCTCGAGTTTCCAGGATGGGTTTTTTCCTGCTTTTTTCCCTTGATTAATTAGCTGGCATGACTCAGCTACCCCAACCCTCGACCCGGTTCCTGTGATTTCTTTCCTAAGTGTTTATGTTCCGTTTATGGGAAGAGCGTTTCTCGCAGTGAGTCACCGGCTCGCTCTTTCAAGCTGTGGCCAGTCTCTGGCCAGCCTGGCGGCGGGCAGGGCCGGGCCGGGCCGGGCAGGGGCGGGCGCAGCCACGGGGTCGAGGCCGCGGGTGCCTACATGAGCTCCGTCCAGGTCTCCGCTGGCTCTGGGGTTGGGTTCCACGGAAATCTGGGGTGGGTGACGCCTTCCTTCTTGGTTGCGGAGATCCCGCCAGCCGGAGCTTCTGGAGGTCTTCATCCTGGGAGCCCCCGTGCTCTTCGGCGGGCTCACCGTGGGCCTCGAGTCTCACAGGAGGACCTCCGGGTGTGGCCGTCTCACGCTGGCTGGCACTCTGGGGTTTGCTGCCAAACCGTAATTGCTCTCGAGGCGGGTCAGGCCGATGCGTCCCGCTGGGGGTCCTCACCCTGCCCCCTCGGATTCAGGGCCCTCCCTGCTCGCTCCCCTTTGCCCTGGAGCTTGCAGGAGTCACCCCCGGTCCAGGAGCCCCTCGGGCCAGGTGAGCACTGGGGACCGCTTGTCCGTCGGTAGAGCTCCGCGACCGGCTGGCGGCAGGGTTTCCTCTTGACGTGTGCACAGCCGCACCCAAGCGCGCTTCCAGGCCCTCGCACGCCGTGGACACCTGTGGCCCTTTGGGGCCCTCCCAGGGCAGGTGGGCTGCGCTGCCCTAAAGCCCCCGTCTCAGGGCGGGTCCCTGGCGTGACGTGGCCCCTGCCTCCCGCCTCTCTGGGTCCCCGCCCCGAGCGTCCCCCGCGCCTGGGCCCCGTGTGGCCCCCTGCGCCTCTCGGCTCCCTGCGAGGCAGGCGCTGCTGTCCGCGTGGCCTCTTTCACGGATGCGTGCAGATCTGTTTCCAGGTGCCACGGGCTTTACTCTGGTAGCGTTTGTGGAAATGCTTAGGATAAAGGTACCGGAACGGTCCTCGCGTAAACTGCCCAGCACCCCCGCCCTTCGCGCGTCCTCACGGTTTGACCTCGGGCGCCTGACCCGCCTCCTCGCCCCTTGCCGGCTGCAGAGACGCCTGCTCCACGCACAAGATGCTGGTGTCTTTCCCTGAGGGCCCTTCCGGTTCCGCTCTGGGGGGAGGAGGGCCGCCTCGGTGGTGCCGTGTGGCTTAGACCCTCTCGAGGCCGTGTCCAGCTGTGAGCCGGGGACCCCCACCCGCCTCCGGAGGCCGCCCCGGGGCTGAACGCCCCGTCAGGCCTGTGCGCGGCCCGTGTGCCACGTGTGTGTGTGGTTTCATCCTCGCAAGCGCAGAGTCCCACCCCTGCCCTCGGGCACGCAGACGGACAGCGTTCCTGCTGCCTTCTTTTGAAAACACGTAATTAGAAGTTGGTTCTGAAATGAGGTTTTCGAGTGGGTGCCTCGTTGTGCCCAGGGTCTTCCTCTGAGGCGGGGGCTGAACCCCAGACCCTGCCCGCACCTGGCCCCACGCGGCGCAGCTCCAGGCTCCGCAGGGCCCCTGCCGGCCGCCCCCCTGCCTCTGAAACGCGGGCTCGGTCCCGCTGCAGAGCTGCAGAGGCCTTGGAAACGGGGGTTCTGGGGAGACCCCAGTGCCAGCAGGGCCTGGACCCCTGCTCAGGTGAGTCCCCCGGGCCCCGAGGCGCCAGGCCTGGCCCCCACAGCGGCCCCCGTGGGCCCGGGGCAGCCCCCGCCTCCCGGGGGTCAGCAGCCTTGCCTGGCCGCCTGGCGCGGTGCCCTGCTGGGGCCGCCTCTGCAGCGCCGGCCTCTCTGGGCGCAGTGTGCTGGGGTGAGCCGGCAGCTCTTGCCTGTCCAGCCCGGGGAGCCGGTGAAGCCCCAGGGTGGCCCAGGGAAGCCCACTCGGGACTCGTTTGCGCTAATATAACCCGCTTGCCCGGCCGGGTCCGGCGCGCGTTCCACGGCTGGCTTACAGGAGGGCGCCGTCTGCGAGCTTCGCGCCGCCCGCGGGCACTCTTCTGCCTCCTCTCCTGGGCGGCAGCTCTGTGTGTGTCCGGAAACCGTGGCTCTGTCCCCGTCCCTTCTTTGTCTTTCTCGTCTGAGTGGGTTCGGTGTCACCACGCTCCACGCGTGGTCTGAGGCGAGTGTTTGCTGCGAACACGAGCAGGGGCCGAGGGCACCTGCTCTGAGACAAAACCTCGGGAACTGGCGTGGCCGCCAGCCGTCCCCGCGGAGGTGGGCAGGGCCCCGGGGGCTGCCCCGGGCTAGAAGGCGCCTGCAGCCCGGGCCCAGCGCCTGCCCGTGCCTGCCCAGCGCCTGGCTGGCTCTCTCCCCTCCGGCGGCAGGGTTCCTTTTCCGCTGAGAACCTGGGCTGCCCCCCTTCCTGGGGCCCGCTGGCTCAGTGGCCCTCCAGCGGGGCCGCCCAGTGCCGAGCCCCCCGCAGCCGTGCTTGCAATGCAGGCGGAGCTCGTGGCTCCGGCAGGCCCTGCCTCCCCGCCCCCGGGGTGCTCGTCCACCCCTGGAGCGCGTCCTGCCTTCTGGGGTCCCGGGAGAGGCACTGGCCAGGGCCCCCCTCAGGAGCCTCTGCTCCCTCCACAGCCTGCAACCTGGGGTCCGTGTGCCCCCCGGCCGCAGCATTAGGAGGAAGAATTAATGCATTAGGAGAAGAGCCTTGTGCTTAAGCTGCCATCGCAGGGAGCGCCGGCTGTGCGGGCAGGCGGGTCCAGGCCTGACGGTGCCGCCGCCACCAAGCCGAGGCCTCCTGGTGGGCAGGTGGCTCTGGGCGGGGCCCCACTCAGCCGCGTTCCGCCGCCTCCCCCCGAGGCCTCTTCCCCGGGGGGCTCTTCTCTGGGGTCCTGGGGGCCGTGGCTGGCCATCTCCCCTCCCGCCCGTGCGCCCCGCCACCCGCTTCTCCCCACTCTCGGGCCCCCGGGCCTCCCGCCACCCCCGCCGCTGGGCCGGCGCCCTCCTCGTGCCCGCCGATGCTGTGAGAGGCTCGTCTCCTCGCGGCCCCTCCGGTCAACTTTCTTACGCGGCAGCTGCTGCTTCTGTTTTCTTTTCCGTTTCGGCTTTCTGCAACTAGAAGAAGAAGCGGAAACAACCACCTGCACCTCGAAATAGTTTAGTTTCTAGGCAAGACCGTCCCAGGCACTTGGGGGTCAGGCCAGGTGCCCTGTGGGTCAGCCTGGTGGGAGCTGGTGGGGGCCGGCAGGACAGGGGTCGGGGGTCAGAGGACAGGCAGCTGGGCTGGGAAGTCGGGGAGGTGCAGACTCGAAGGGTGGGGCGAGGGGTGTGCTCCGTGGCAGGCGGCCGTGCACCTGGGCAGCCTGGCGGGGTCTGGGCTCTGCAGCCCACCGAGCAGGCCGTGGTAGGGGACTGCATCTGTGAGAAGGCCCGGCTGAGCCAGGGAGCAGGGCCTGGGGCTTGCAAGGTACCCAGTGGCCCCCTGACTCTACCGGCAGCCTCAGGCTTCCAGAAAAAGGGCCGCAGTGGCCACGCTGGGGGGGCCACCTGGCGAAAATGGGAGCGAGCAGTCCCTTTGAGACCACGTGGGCAAGCAGGTGCTGGGAAGGGGTGGGGAGGGACGTGGCCTGGAGGAGCGGTGGGGGCTGCCTTGGGAGGGAGGGACAAGCTAGGTCGCGAACCCTCTGGGACAGGACCAGGGAGAGCCAGGCCTGAGGCTCCGGGACGCAGGTGCTGCCTCAGGGTTTCAGGCCTCGAGCTGCGCTGTTTTGGATTTGCTGCTTACCAGGTGCCAGTGGGGAGAGGAGACTACCATGGGGCTGGGGGGAGAAGGCAGGAGCGGGGGAGCACTGCATGAGATGCCAAGGGGAGCCATGGGCGGGGGCTTGGCTGCCCTGTGGCAGGGCGAGGGCCCCAGAGCCTCTGTGTGCCTCTTGGTTCTGGGAGCTGGAGGTGCTGCAGGTGGGCTTCTCCTCCGTGGCTGCAGGTGGAACCCTCCTCCGTGGCTGCGGGTGGCTCCCTCCTCTGCCATGGCTGCAGGTGGGGCTCTCCTCCTCCGTGGCTGCGGGTGGCCCCTCCTCCTCCGTGGCTGCGG
>JAKSZT010031275.1:18131-30287 GCA_026826555.1 Tolypeutes matacus | reverse complement strand
CTGCGGGTGGCCCCTCCTCCTCCGTGGCTGCGGGTGGCCCCTCCTCCGCCGTGGCTGCGGGTGGCCCCTCCTCCGCCGTGGCTGCGGGTGGAACCCTCCTCCGCCGTGGCTGCGGGTGGCTCCCTCCTCCGTGGCTGTGGGTGGCTCCCTCCTCTGTGGCTGTGGGTGGCTCCCTCCTCTGCCGTGGCTGCAGGTAGGGTCCTCCTCCGTGGCTGTGGGTAGTCCCCTTCTCCTCCATGGCTGCAGGTGGGGCTCTCCTCTGCCGTGGCTGCAGGTGACTCCCCTTCTCTATAGCTGCAGGTAGGGCCCTCCTCCTCCATGGCTGCAGGTGGTTCCCTCCGTGGCTCTGTTCTGGTCTAATGCTGACATACTTCGTTGGCTGTCCTTCAGGTCAGCGCCCATTCCCCTTCCTCGTGGACAGCTCTAAATGGGAGGAGGGAAGACACGCTTTGTAAGTTGATTCTGGTATTTCCTGTTTGAGTATTTCTGCCTGGTTTTCTTGGCCACTTCTCAGTCTTTGAGGCTTCTGGTTCTTTCTAGTATGTCTTGTGTGTGTCTGAGGGCTGAAGACAAGACTCGCTCCATCTGTCCTTGCTGTGGAGGACGGTGGGACCAGGGCTTTTTTGGGGAGCTCCGCTGCCTCCCCCAGCGAGGTTTGAGGGCCGTGGCGCCCACCTGCCAGGCGTCCACGGGGACGCACAGGCTGGAACTTCGAGAAGTTGTGCAGCGCTCACGGGCTGAAGGCGGCACCTCGGAGGGCCTGGCTGTCGGCTCAGCCTCCAGTGCCTTCCGTGGAGGAAAACGCCACGTGTGGCACGTGGTTGCAGTGCACGCAGCACACATAGCAGCACACGTGTACGTGTATGTGTATTCACATGCACGTTTTGATATGTGTTAACAATAAACCAAAAAACGTGGGAAAGCCCAAGGAAGAAACCCAGCAGTGTCCACTGTAATCTCCCAGAGAGGAGGCCGCGTGGCTCCGCTCTCACGAGAACTGAACAACTCCCGGCCTGGGAAGCCGTGGCTGAGTATGTGCGGCCCACCTGCTCGGCCAGCAGCTGCCCCTGCTGACCGCCTGCTCGGGTGGCAGCTACACCTACTGACCGCTGGCCCAGGCAGTGGGCTGGTGGCCGTGGGGAGCAGGCTGCGAGCGCCCCGAGCCTGTGCCTGGCTCCACTCCTGGAGGTGTGGGGGCGTCGGGTGATCCTGGAATTTCAAATAGGTTTACGTGATGGAAGAAGAGGTCAACCACGCGTCCTTGGATGAACGTAAAATGCTCAGAGCTGCCGAGAGTGCCGAGTTCTGGGAGAAAGCTTTGCAGCATTTGGGGGGATCTCATCGAATGAGGAGGCTCCCCGCAAAGCTGGAACAAGAACCGCCCAATGCCTGTCCGTTCTGGAGCTCGCAGGGTGGCGCTGCCGGCCGTCTCGGGCCTAAGCCAGTGTGCAGAGTGCCGGCGAGGCAGGGGCAGGCCTGCCCAGCTCCCACAGGGAAGTGGGCGCGCTGGGCGGGCAGGAAGGCGAGGCACAGGACCTGGGGAGGGCACCCAGGCCCCGCACGCCCCGGCCCACCCACCTGGCCCCCACCTGAGCTCCCCCACAGGCAGGTAGACTTCCCTGCAGGCCTCAGAGGGAAGGACGGGTGGTTCAGGCCAGTTACTCCACGTAGCTCCTGCCTTCGCCAAGTGCTGGAAACCTGCGGAGCAGAGAGCTGCGTCCCTGCGCGGTGTAGGGTGGAGGAAGCGCCCAGCGCTGGGTCCGTTGCGCCTCTGCCACCCACACAGGTGTTTGGAAGAAGCAGCTTGGCATGCTGGGCTCCTGGCCCGTCTCCTCCCTTCGTGCCGTCCCCTCTCCTGGGACCCCGGGGTGGAGCGTCAGGCCTGGCATGTGGGTGGAGCCCTCGGGCGGGGCCCGAGAGGCCACCCAGGCCCGTGCGGAGACCCAGCGCGCGCGGAGGGTCGCGGCGGCGAGGAGCCTGGCGCTCCCGTGAGGGCGTGCTGCTGGCGTCGAGAGCTGGTGCTTGTCCAAGGAGAGCAGGTCCCGTGCGCCCAGGAATCCCCTGCCTCTTGTCACCGTCCGATCTGCCGTCCCCAGGCGCGGCGGCAGCGTGGGGTCAGGCCCCTGCCTGAGAAGCCCGAGTCGGCAAGACGCGCTTGCTCAGCCCCGACTGCAGCCCGGCCCGGGGGCTCGGGGATGGGGCTCCAGGGGCGGCAGGTTCCCGTTTCTCTCAGGAAGTGGCCTTGCCGGGAGGCGGGTTCGAGCCCACGCGTCTCGCTCTATTTGTGACGGTGGAAGTTGAGCGTGTCGGTTAAAGAGCAGCTGGGAAACGAAGGTGCCAAGAGAAACGGAGAAGGGGCGCCCCCCGCCGGGGCTCGGCTCAGGCGAGCGCCTTGGCGCCTGGTGGGTGTGCCTGCTAACACACAGCTGGCGCGGCCTCTCGAGGGAGCTACAGCTACCGTGTCTCCGCGTCACGCCTCGTTTTGCACCCGTCCCGTGGTAGCTAACGGGTGTTTTGTTTGTTTTTGTGATGGGGCGCTGCTGGGTTTTTCTGTTTGTTTTTAGGAGGTAGCAGGGATTGAACCCAGGACCTTGTACCTGGGGAGCGGGCGCCCAACCACCGAGCTCCACCCACTCCACTCGTGGGTTTTTAAATGTGGATTTACTGGCTGCCGTGTGGCATCTGTCTACTTCTGGGGTCCCCCTGGCGTGGCCATGTCTGGCGTGGGCTCCCAGGAGCCAGCAGAGGGCGGTGCACTTGAGGGCCGCGTCGCCCTCTAGAGCACACTGGAGGCCGGGTGGTCCTCGCACGCCTGTCTTGGTCTGTCGGAGCTGCTGTGACGAGCGGCACGCGTCCTGGTCGGCTTGACAACAGGCATCTTGTCTCGGGCCGTGGAGGCCGACGTCTGTCGTGAGGGCGTGGGCAGGCCATGCTTCCTTCTGCCCCCGTCCACTGCCCGCTTGCTGGCCGCGCCCACGTGCCCTCTGCCTAGTCAGGCCCACCCTGACCCTGGGGGCCTCGGCTAAGTAGGACCTGGAAGGTTCTGATCGCACCTCGACTGTGAGCATCTTCCGACGTGCCGTCTGCGCCGGGCTCACCCCGGGTGGGACTCTGGGGGACGCGGTTCAGCCCCAGCAGCGTGGAGGGCTCTGAACAGTTACCAGGTGCCCGCGAGCGGTGAGGGACCGTGGCTGTCCACTGAACCCCCCTGCAGGGCCCTCAGGGCTGGGGAGTGCTGGTCCTGCCTCGGGCCCCAGGTGGTGACCCCTGAGCAGTGCTCAGGTCCGGCCCCCACCCGCGGCTTCCACCCCGCCTCGCCTGTGCCCCTGGGGTCGCAGTTGACGAGGACGGGCAGATGATGCACTTGGTGCCCCTGCCCCTCGGGCCCCCTGCGTCCTGCCCTGCAGGTGGCCAGGGGTGCCAGCCCGGCCCAGCAGGAGAGTGCGTCCGAGCCCGCCGGGGCGCGTGCTGCCCGCCGTCCGCTGGGCCGCCGGCAGCTTGCGCGGGGCTGCACCCTGCTCTGCGGGGCCGGCCTCCGTGGCCGCGTGCCTGCAGCCCCTGCACGCCTCCTGGGCTGAGGTACTACTTCTGGCGTTTGCAGACTGCCCCGTGGCAGAGATGGACGCCCAGGAACGTAATCAGACGCTGTGCTGCTTCATCTCACGCAAGCCGGGGCGAAGCGCTCCTTAAGCGTGGAGGCGCCCAGTCTCCAGGCCCCCGCTCTGGGCACCGTCAGATGGGACCCCCAGGCCCCGGGCAGAGGGTGTTCGTGGGGGAGGGCGCCGCCTCGCTGGAGCACTGAGAAATCCGGAACATTCTCCCCTGCCTTGGGGTCTCTGGGCAGAGCCAGCCTGCCCTGGGCGGTCCTGGGGCAGATGTCCCCACTCCCCCAGCAGCCTGGTGCCTCCGCGGAGCAGGGCTGCTCAGAGGGGACGTTGGTCAGGGGCGGGTTCAGGCCGAGCCGTGTGGCCTCGCCAGGTGCAGAGCCCCCGGGCCTGGGCATCCCCACCTGCCATTGGGGGTCCCTGGGCCCTGGGAGGCTTAGAGCCCCTGGAAGGTGGGTGTCTGGCTGGCTAGGCCAGGCCTGTCACTGGCTGCACTGGCAGGTGCTGGGGGCTTCCACAGTTGGCCGTGCCAGGCTGGCCCCGGCCTGGAGTCACAGGCAGCCCAGGGCGTGGGGAGCTCCAGGCCCCGAAGGCCAAACGGGGGTCCCGAGGGAGAAGGCGGCCGCCGTGCGGGTCCTGGGCTGGGCAGAGCCCCTGCGGCCTGCCTCGCCTGGCCTCGCCTGGCCTCACCCAGCAGGGACTGGGCCGCTTGCAGGTTCATTTTCAGTTTCAGTTCCCTTTATTGCTACAACGACCTTGCCGCGGAGAAGACACTGCTGTCCTCGGTTGACCTCGGGTTCCTGGCCTCGGTTGTTTGCTCTTTGCTAATTTTAGCTTCCAATCCTTTCCTCCCTTCTCCTCCCCGCAAAAGGGAGACACAGGCCAAAAATAGCTGCTGGAGTGGGGGTGGGGGAGCTTCCCACAGCGAGCTAGCGGGGGCACGGGGGGCGGGCTGGGGAGGGGCCCCCAGCTGCAGGACTCTGACTCGGGAAGTGGACCTCCTCGTTTCTCCCTTCTCACTGAAACCAGCTGCTTCTGGAAGGTCGGCCCCACAGCCCCCAGCCCCGCCCAGCCCACAGGCCCACTCCAGGGCCCTGGCCGCCTGCAGCCTGGCCGAGGGAGAGGGAAGGTGGGCTCCGGCTGGGGCGCGGCGCTGCGTCTGGGCCCACTCAGTCGCCCCACCGCTCCTGGCACCGTATCGTTTTACCCATAAATGTGCCGGGGCCACGCATTTTAAAAAACGCATCTGCTCGTTTAACTGTTACCCTTCGAAGCACACGTTATCCGATGGAATCAAAGTCCGTCGAACTCGTGCTGGGATAACCCCGGGTAAATGCGGAATGAAGAAATCCAGAGGTTGACGGCGTCTCCAAAAGATTCGTGAGAGTCTGGAAAGGGCTCGGGGTCCGCAGCCTGCACCCCTGCCCTCACCTTGGGGCTCCCTCTCTCGTCGCAGGTGCGGTGGGCTGAGCTCACTGCCCCTCGTGTCCTCGGGGCTCGAGGCGCGTCAGAGGAGGCCACCGGGAAACAGGTGTCTGAGCTCAGAAGCAGCAGCGGCGAGCAGGCCCGGGAGCCTCAGCTCTGGACGGCGCTCCGGGAGGAAGGGGCAAGGCCAGGTGCTGTCCCCGGCGGCCCCGCTCGCAGCGGGACGAAGACGCCTCTCAGGGCTCGGCTGTGACCTGAGAGCTCTCAAAGCCTTGGCAGGTTGTGTGCGGTCATTCTCCCCCCCCGGGCCCCTCCCAGAGCCTCAGCTCGTCCAGCTGCTGCCGGGGGCGCCTGCCGTCGTGTCCGAGAGCACGTTCCCGGCGACCCTCCTGGATAGGCTGGCTCAGGGCGTTTCCTCCTGACGCCCCACGGTGGCAGCTGAGAGCCGGCTTCTGTCGCGCCACCGCCCCAGGCCCCGTCCCGGTGCCCGCACGAGGCGGTCTTCGGGTTGTGCTCGGCCGAGGCAGCGACCCACGGCTGCCGCGGTCATCCTTGCCGGCGTCCCGCCCCCGCCGTGGCACTGCCACTTGCCGCGGTCCCTGTGGTGCTGGCCGCGGGGGGCTTCTCTCCTGGGCCTCGGCTGCCCCGCCCCGCTGTCCTGCAGGTCAGGCCCCGTTTCCTTGAGCCTCTGCGTCGGCCATCGGGCCTCCTCCATGCGGCCTGGGAGGCGTTTTTGAGAAATTTCCGCCACCAGAGACGACTTCGCTCCACTGCAGCCCGTCCCTCCCAGGCCGGCTGGCGGTCACGTCCTAGGCGGGAAACGGTCTTTCTGGGCTCTTGAAGGCTCCCCCCCCATCTCCTGACCTCCGACGTCTCTGTGCAGAAGGCAGGAGCTGTTCTGGGGCGATTTCTACTCTTTGGGGGTTTGTGTCTTGACCCCGGGCCACTGAGGCGTGCGGAGGCCCTCCCCGCGCCTGTCCCAAGCCCCGCCTCTGGGAGGTGTTCCCACACGCCGTCTTCCAGAACCCTGCGAGGTTTTTTATTTGGAACGATTGCCTTGGTCTTAAATTTTCTTATCCTTTCACTCCCGTTATCCCTTTTTTTTTTTTTTTTTTAAAGATTTTATTTATTTATTCATTTATCCCCCCCTTGCTGCTTGTGCTCGCTGGGTCAGCCAACCACGCCGTGCGGGCGGGCCTGCCTTCACCAGGAGGCCCCGGGAACCAAACCCGGGGCCTCCCATATGGTAAACGGGAGCCCCACTGATTGAGCCACAGCCGCTTCCCCCCCGTTATCCCTTTGTCTCTCTGCTCTGCTTTCTATGGGATTTTCTCAATGTTCTTTTCAACCATTTCATGGAGATTTTCATTTCCATCTTATTTTTTTCTGCTGTGCCTTTAATTTCAAACTCAGATTTCCGGGCCTTCCTTTCCAAAAGAGCGTTCTGTTCTTGCTTCGGGGATGTACTGTGTTCTCTCTGGGGATGTTGGTGGCAGTGCTTGGGAAGTTTTCTCCCTGCTCGGCCTCTGCCGCCTCCTCGCTGCTTTCTTCCGTTTGTGCATCTGGAGCTCCTGCCCACTTCAGAGGCTTTGCTTGGTTATTGGTGTGTGGGGTCGCAGGGGTTCTGGGCGCCAGGTAGGGCCTCTCTGACCGTGGGCTTCTGAGGGGGGCTCCTGGGCCACTGCCTTCAGGTGTTTCCTCTTGGGCTGATGGGCTGCCCCGGCCCCCAGCAAGCATCTTGCAGCCCCTGCCTCCGGTGAAGTCCTGGCTGCAGCATTCAGAGAACTGGGAGTGAGCATGGCCCTGCTGTCAGGAGGCTGCCCTGCCCCGAGCCATGCCTGGGGTCCCCAGCCTCCTGGGCAGCAGGTCTCTGGTCCCAGACAGGTGCAGGAAGCAGGGCAGCTGGGGTGGGGGTGGGGGCGCGACAAGGTCTTGGTGGACAGCTTCTGGAACATACTCTTAAGTCTCCTCAGCCCCACTGGACCCCCTACCTCTGGAGGCCCCAGAGCCTTTGGGGCTGGGGGAGGGACTTGAACGGGGTAAAGGGGGCGGCCCCTTGGCTTTCTCTGCTTGCTTTCTCATTTCTGCTTTCTAAAGTATTGCTCTGTCTCCTTTCCCTTTTTCTTTGCTAAAATGAAATCCCTTTTCTTTTGTTTTAGATAGGCCTGGGCGGGGTCGGGACTGGTGAATGCCTGGGATAGATCTGCCGTCTTTAACCAGGGCTCCTGTTTGGCTTTTCTGTCCTCACACTGGCCTTCACCTGTGGAGCACTCCATGGGGGCCGCTTGGGGGGTGGTGAGAGGGTCAGATGAGCACCGGGCAGGTGGGTGGCACAGAGCAGAGGCCTGCCCTCGTCTGCCTGGGGTCTCATCCCCACTTGCGACGCTCGTGCCGATGCAGGCTGAGCTGCGTGGCCCCCTCAGCAGCCAGACTCCCTTGTTCTTGCCCAGGATTGTTACCCAGGAATGACAGCCAGAGCCTAAGCACGATACCCTCAAAGCAGCCGGCCGTGGGTCCCGGGAAGACAGTCGTGCAGGGAAAGTAGACGGCGCAGGTGCCAAGCCCTCAGGCAGTGGTGCCACGAGGCCCCGGGGCCAAGGCAGGTTCTCTTTCTCTCCAGCCCTCCTGGTGAGTGGATTTTGCCCACGCTTGTCACTCTGCGCTGCACGCTGGGTGATACTCTTAGAGGATTGAAATATATTCTAGTCAGGAAGAAGGGAAGGGCAAAAGCATAAGGCCCCTTTTTACCAGGAAATGGCAGCATTTGAAAGCCACACGCTGTAGCTTCTGAACTCTTTGGCCAGACCTGGTTCAAAGAGCCAACCCTAGCTGCAAGGGAGACGGGAACGGAGTATGTTTACTTGGTCTTTCGTCGTTCCGGGCCAAAATCACGTGTTTTTTTTTTTTTTTTTTTTTTTTGGAAAGAAGGCATGCAGGGTCTTGCGGGGCCAGTAGGCTCTGAGCTGTTTGCTGCTGTGGTTGCCAGACAGGTCCTCAAGCATCTCTCCTCAAGTTAGGGAGTCACTGATAAGGGAATTGTTCGATTCCTAAAGGTGACCCCTGTGTGAGCCGATGCTTCCAAACTGCTTGAAGACCTTGGAAGTCACCTGCTCTCACCAGTGGTTTGCTTTTTTCCCAACAGCTGGGACTGTGTTATTCATTTACACAAAATTGACTTAACCACTCAGAAATAAATTACATAGCCGCTGTAGCTGCAAAGTCGGAGAGAAATGGTTTTCTGTAGTTTTCTGAACTGGCATCTCCTCTTGGCTGGAACAGTTTTGCCTTCTTATGACCTTGAGAGTTTTCATGGGTGCTGATGTGGTATTTTGCAGCATGGCCTTCAGTTTGGGTTTCTCTGATGTTTTCTCGTGATTAGCCTGGGATCATGACTTTTTGGGAAAAATACCAGATATAAAAACACCCTGCTCATCCTGTGGGGGGATGAGATCCATGTGATTTATTCCTGTATTATTTTGATGTTCACAGTGCTCTACCCTTGGCCATTGGGAGCTGTTTCAGATTGCCTCCAGTGTCCCCTTGACATGTGCCCGTTCTTTTAATTTTTTTGGAGGGGGGCACTTCCTTACTTTCTGGTACAGGATGCTTCAGACTCATCTTTTATATTCCCTGCCTCAGCCCCAGAATAGTGCATTTTTCCAAGGAGCCCTGGTTCCTTTTGTTGGAGAATGGTATTTAGAAACCAAGATCTGGGCGTTGGGTGAGTTCGTTGCTACTGGGGTGTTGTTGCTTCTAAGCTTTCTCAGTAGACAGCTAGGAGATGCATATGTGTATCAAAACCCGTGTATACACACGTGTTTATATTTCCTTCTCTAGTTCTCTCTCTGTGTGTACATTAAACTCAACATGAGTTCACACGGCTGTCTCAGATTCTAACCCAGGACCACATACGTTCTCTGGAACTTCCCTCTGACAGTGAGAACCTGGCTTCCCCCACCCCACGCATTTACTTAGCTGTTCCGCCCCAGTGCACGCGTAAAGCGTTTTCAGAATTGTTCATCTGTGCTCCCGTGAGAAAGGAGAGTGCCGTGCTTGTGCGCAGTTCCTTTTGTCACTGGCTTACAGTTTCTGGTCAGAGCCGTTTCCCAGGTTACCATGTGAGTTCTTTCCCCACCCCCTCAGCTAGGTCCACCTCGTTTGTCATGGTCTGCGTCTCGTCCCTGGGTTCTCCAGCCTCCTGGTTCACTGTGGTTGTCGTTCAGGCAGGAACGCTCACGCCTGGTGCCGCACGGTCCCGTGGGTTTGGGCAAAAGCATGGTCTTGTATTCGCCACCCCAGCACCACACAGAACAGTTTCATCGCTCCAAGAATTGCGCTTTGTAATTGACCACTCCCTGATCCCCCAGCCCCTGATCTCTGATCTGCTTTCTGTCCCTGTAGATTTCTCTTTTCTAGTAGGTCGTATAAATGGAGCCTTTTTGTTCCAGCTTCTCTGACTTAGCAAGATGCGTTTAAGAGCCTTCCATTTTGTTGTGTGACTCAACAGCTCCTTCCTTTTTCACCCCTGAATAGTATTCCATGGTACGGCTATGTTGTAGCTTAGCCATTCACCTGCAGGACACGTTAGTTGTTCCCAGTTTTTGATAACTGTGAATAAAGCTGCTATAGAGATTTGTGTGCAGGCTTTTGTACGATCGTGAGTTTTCAGTTCCCTTGAGTAACGCCTAGGAGTGAGTTGCTGGGCTGTGACGCGACTTTATTTAACCAGAAGCAGCAGTCACCCTGTCTTCCAGAGCGGCCGGGCCACTTCACGTCCCCCCAGCAGGAACGAGCGTTCCTGTCACTCCCAAGTCCTTGCCAGCATTTGGTGTCATTTTTTTGGATTTTAGTCATTCTAATAAGCATATAGTGGTACTGTGCTGTTTCAGTTTGCATTCCTGTAACGACAAATGGTGTTGAGCGTCTTCTCACATGCGGGGTTGAGCATCTTCTCACATGCGGGGTTGCCGTATGTGTATCTTTTTTGGTAGGCTGTCCGTTCAGATTTTCTACATTGGGTGTTTGTCTTGTTGCGATTTAAGGGTTCTTCAAGTGTTATAGATATGAGTTACTTTTACTTTCGATCAGCCTCAAATGAAGAGCATTTTGTACGAAGTAAATAAACGTGGATCCTTAACTGCTAATTCCAAACTCAGGTTGCTGCCTGTCCTTGGTGTTTCAGAAAGTTTCTGGAAAGGTCAATGGCAAGGTCATTTTTTGGCTCTGCAGACGTGGAGAAGGAGGTTGTTTACAGGCGCTGGCTCTTGAAGCACAGGGGAGCCCCGTTTCCAGATGGCAGAGGACGGGGGCAGTTGTTGGACAGGGATCTGGCCATGTGGGGTGGAAAGGGACGGGCGTCTGTCCTTGGGCTTCAGCTCCCCTGACCCCCTTGGAGCAGTCGCTCACTTTGGCAGGCTCTGACATGCCAGCCCAGGACCTGGAAGCTTGGGGTGTGGGAAGGTGCGCTCCCTCCGAGTGGCCATTCGGGAAGCAGCACGGCTTGGGGCTTGGGCCTGGCTGTGAGAGGGACCTGGGAGCCCCTGGGTGGCTCCTGCCTGCTGCTGGCCAGAGCCGTCGGTGCTGGAGGATTGCTGTTTTCAGTAGACCTTGGGAGCTAGATGGGGGCAAACACCCCTACGGCGCTGCCGGTGCGTGGCGCTGCCGCCCTTTCGAGGCAGGTGTGCAGTGTATGCATCTGACCACGCGTCCTCGTCAGAGGTCACAGGTCCTGCGCCTGTGGAAAGCGGTTCCTTTCCCTGGGCCACGCTTTGGGGAGGCCGCTGCTGCCGCCTTCTCTCTGACGCCATGAAGCAGTTGAGTTGCAAGACCCCAAAGTGCAGCGAGAGGCCAGTCCTGCAGGACTCTCGCCTGGAGACGCGGCGCTGGCCGTCCTTCCTGGGTCCCTCCTGGAACTCCAGCGTTGCCGTGGGTGCATGCCGTTCGTGCATTTCTGGTGCATGCCACACGTGTGTTTGGACTGTCCATTTGGTCACCCGTTTTGTGGGCTGGATGGCGTGGATGGGACTGTGGCTTGTGGCAACGTTAGCAGAGAGACAGCCAGGCGGGGGCATCAGGCCCCACGGCACCTGGGAAGTTGGAACCAGCACGGAACCCCCACGCTCCACCCTGTGGGTCCTGGGGAAGGCGGCTGGGAGCCCGGTGGCCTTGGGCCATGGAGTCAGCTGCAAAGGTGGGGAGGTGGCCCCAGGGTCCCGGGCAGGGAGGGCTGGTGGGCAGCAGGCCGGCCTTGACCGCCAGCCTGCATCCTGGTCTTGCTTGTAGGCTGTGGCGAGCCTGAACAGCTTCCAGAGCTTTCCTGGGTGGGGCAGCTGGGGAGCCGACAGGCCGCCCTGAGGCCAGTTCTGTGCCTGACGGCTCTCCCAGAGGATCCCGGTGGCCGAGGCTAGCCAGGCGCACCTGCTGGGTCCCCTTACCTGGCTGCTGAGCTTTCCCGGGGCCTGCCTGGGGTCTCGGGCAGAAGCCCCTCTGCGCTGCTCTTCTCTGATGGCCTCTGGACTTTGGTTCCTAGAAAGGGCTTCTGTCCCACAACCATAGAGATGTTGTCTTCCAGAAGGTCTGAGGTTTGTTTCTACATTTAAATTTTCAGCCCATTTTGCGTTCATCCTGAAGTGTGCTGTGAGGTATGGATCCAACTTCCTACCTAGATGGTGCTTCGTCATCCCAACCCCATTTCCTGAATACCCCTCCCCATCTCCAGGCCCACCTCCCTGCCAGGGCTTTGAGATGTTACCCTTGCCCCATACACACTTCCCACTGTCTTTGGGTCTATTTCTGGAATTTGTTTTCTGTCCCCTTGGTAGTCTATCCGTTCATGTGACTGAATGTTTAATATTTTGAAGTCCAGCCACCCGCTCCAACAGCTGTTTTTTTTTTTTTTTCTTTCTTTCTTTCTTTTTTTTTTGACTTTTTCTATTTAGGCCATTTTAATTTTTTTATATGAATTTTAGGATCAAGTTGCCTTGTTTCAAAAAAAAAAATCAAAACAACAACAAAAACACCTATATCTGAAGTTCTATTCTGGAAATGTGCAGAGCTTCGAGGCTGCACCCTCCGTTCAGTCCTGCCAGCCCTGGCACGTGCAGGTGTGCATCCTCTCAGCTTCTGC
>JAKSZT010031275.1:0-18121 GCA_026826555.1 Tolypeutes matacus | reverse complement strand
GCCAGCGTGGCATGTGCAGGCGTGCATAGGGGTGCGTGGAAGCCACAGTCGTGCACTCAGAACGGCAGCCCTGGACCTGCGCTCCGTGGGGCAGGGGCGAGAATAGGGGCAGCTGGGAAGCACAGTCCCTGCCTGGTGGCTTTGAACCCGGAGCCCAGGGGTCCTCTCGCTGCGGCGGGTTGCCAGGGTTCACTCACGTGCACACATACGGGGACTCCCCGGCCCCCCTGGTGGTAACGAGGGCATCATATGAGCGCTTAAGGTATGCGGCGAAACCCTGAGGGCCAGGTCAAAGGGTGACCCCCTGCGGCCAGGAGGCCTGGAAGAAGTGAGGGGGTGGGGGGAGTAGGTAGAAAGCACCTCTCCAGGCCCCTGCGGAGTGGCTGGCAGGGCTCTTCCCTCAGGTGAGGTCTCCTCGTGAACTTGAGGGAGAGGTGCCCGTGTCCACTCCCAGGGCCTCTGTGAGCCACAGGCGTGCTGCGTGGGCACGAGCAGCCAGTGGCCCGTGAAGGACTGGGGAGGCTCGCTTCCCCCGCAGGGAAGGCCTGCCCCCGCCACAGAGCAGGCACCCTAAAGACCAGTTCCTGGGACACCCGCACCGGGGGTCAGAGAGGGCGTCCGTTTGCGCAGGCAGAGGAGGTCACCGCCTGGGTCGGCTCAGCAGCTGTCTCACTGCCTTCATCTTGGTGTTTCACAACAGGATGCTAATGAGTAATTGGTGGAGCTGGCACAGGTTCCTTCATTAATAAACCCTGAGGGGCTGAACAGGATGGGGAGGGGGTGCCCGAATCAAGTGACACGGCTTCTCCATTGACGTTAAGAGGGTGGAGGGGTCACACTTTCAGTGGAAATAGGCGCGTACAGGGGTCAGACCCCTCCAGGCTCATCATCAGGTTCAGTGACTTCAGGTGTCAACCTCTGGCTAATTCATAATTTACTGGAAGTAAAAGGCCCTCTACGTAATGACTTAGTAGTCACAACTATGTGTTACTTCTTAACCCTCGGTTATACCACCTGCCTGGGGGTGGGAGGCCTGGAGGTGGGGAGCTGGAGGCCACAGAGCAGAGAGCTGGCAGTGGGGGGACCCGGGAGAGGCTTCCCTGGAGACCTCTGACCCTCTGACTAGCTTACCCCCCCCCCCCGTGGATTCCTCTGGGCTGACCCTGGGGTCCAGATCTCCCTGTTAGGGTGGAAGAGCTGTCCTCCCTAGGGCCTCCCTGCCTTCCCAGCCCCCCCCCCACCCCCGCTGCACGGCGAGGCGCCCCGGCAGGTTCCCGGGGTCCCCCGCAGGAGGGGCGCAGCGCCGACAGGGGGCGGGGCAGACCCTGGCTGGTTTGGAAGGTGCTGCTGGGGTCAGGAGTCCCCCCAACCTCCAGCCCCTCCTGCATTTTGGCCAAGGGTGGATCCGGTAGGGAGCTGGGAGCACCCTTCGGACAAGGGGGCAGGGTTCCGGCCGGGGGCGGGGCTTCCCAGGGTCTGGGGGAGCCTGACAGGCCTCAGTGCCCCCATTGGCAGGGACGGCGGGGGGCGAGCCCCTCCCAGCCCCGGCCCGACCTCGGGGACGGAACGCGCCGTCCCACCGCGGCTTGGGCAAGAGCAAGAGTGCAGGGACGCCGTGTTCCTCATCAGATGAGGCAACCCCCTGTGCCCGGGGGCGACCGGCGGCCCAGGGGACGGTTACGTAACCCTGCCCGCACCGCCAGCTCCCCCGCCCGCGCGGCCCCAGCTCCCCCTGCCCGCGCGGCCCCAGCTCCCCCTGCCCGCGCGGCTCCCAGCTCCCCCTGCCCGCGTGGACCTCACAGCCCCCCAGCCCGCGCGGCCCCAGCTCCCCCTGTCCCCCGTGGACCCCACAGCCCCCCTGCCCGCGCGGCCCCAGCTCCCCCTGTCCCCCGTGGACCCCACAGCTCCCCTTGCCCGCGCGGCTCCCAGCTCCCCCAGTCCCCCCAGCCCCCCGTGGACCCCACAGCCCCCCAGCCTCGCACATATAGGCATCTCCACTACCCCTGCCTGTGTCCCTTCTCCTATCCCATGCTCGGCACAGCTCCTCAGGTCCCTGGCCTGGCCACACTATCACTCTAGTACCCCCCCACAGTGACACAGGCTCATCTGGTCCCCTCAGCCCTTCTCCCCTGTGTGCTCAGCAACCCCCAAAGCCAGGTCATGGCCCCATTCCTTTCCCAGTCACTCCTTGCCACACATGTCCCCACACTGTCACAGCCCTGGCCTGGGCCTCCACTTCAGAAAGTGGGGAGGGGGCAGCTGGGATTGGCACGGGCCTGGCCCTGGCTCAGGCAGCAGAATGCCACGGGAGGCTGGGTCTGGGGTCTGGGCTTTCTGAGCTGTACTGGGAGTACCCTGTGTACTGTTACCTCCTGCCCCCGGAGGCAGAGGAGGGCACTCGAGTTCTTTTCGTCCTCAGCGTCCCCATTGCCTTGGAGTGGGAGGTGGGCACGCTCTCCGCTTCCCGGCCACAGGGCCCTGGGTCTTTTCCCAGAACAGCAGTTTGCAAAGTGAGGCTGGGGGTGCCCGCAGCTGCCCCGGACCCTTTCGGAACTGTGTGACTATGCATCATTTGCCTTCCCTTCTCTCAGAAGCACGCAGGGACCATTCCAGAGACCCCGTGACCTGTGAAGGCCCCATTCCTCTGGCAGCTACTGGGATGTGTGCTTCGCAAGCTGTTCAGTTTTAGTTTTCAACCTGACAAATATCGACAGGGCTCTGAGGGGCCCTGGCTAGACGTGAGAAGTGCTGTCCAGGGCACAGCCCTCCCCTCAGCCCCACCCCCGCCTTTCCCCCGCTCGTTCTCTCTAGCTGCTCTTGTTGCCCCTCAGAGGCCATCCTGGCGGCCCCCGCTGCTGCTCTTGCCAGCCCGAGTCAAACCCACTTTCTCCGTCTGTCTGTGGACCTTTTCCCGCAGGTGCCCTCCCACAAGCCACATGTGGCTGAGCGGCGTGGCCGCCCTTCCCACCTTCCTGCCCCCCTTCCCGGCCCCACCACCACCCCATCCCCTCTAACGCAGAACTCCGTGGACCCACATCACGTCAGTGCCTCGCAGCGGCCAAGCAAGGAGACCCTCGAGAGGGCGAAACCCTCAGCAAGGGCCTAGACCCATTCCAAGGCTGAGTCTGAGTTTCGGCCGCCCGCTGCCCCCAGGTGCCTCCTGATGGCTAGGCGCTGAGCTCCCTGGATTGCTTCCCTGGGGCTCCCTGATTTCATATCTCCCCCACTGTCTACCCCAAAACAGAATTGATAAGGAGAGTAAATATAGCTACATCCCACAGCTTCAGTGTTACTGGGAGACAGAACACCATGACATTCAAAATGTTCTAAAACCAGATCTTTTTTTTTCTATTTTTCTGAGGAATTTTCTTATCTGTGCAGCTTTCCTTTAAACTTTCTGTTTGTCCAAGTGTATTTTCAATTTTGAATCCTATTTTTTGTTCTTTGAACTTCCTTTTTATGGTATCCTGTTTGCTTGGTGCATAGAGTTGAGTCCCCAGTTCCTCTAAGATGCTAATTAGAAGTGTTCTGTTTGCTTTCTCTTCTGTTTCCTGGCTTGACTCTTTTTCCCCTGGAGTCCGCTCTTTTGTTGCTTGGCCTTCCCCAGGCGTCCGTGCTGCTGTGTCCTGGGCTGTGTGGCCAGCTGGTGTCCGTCTTATGGCTGATGGACTTGTGTTTGGTGCTTGTCCTGGGTGACCTGCTGGGATCAGCACCCACCCTCAAGGACTGGCAGTCGGCTTTAGAGCCTGGGGTGGGCAGGGAAGCTGGCAGTGAAGCAGGTGTCCCCAGTGCAGGAAGGACTGTATTCTGGGGTGTCAGCTCTTCCCTCTTCCCCCGCTGGTTCTCCCTGGGCAAACTGTGGAGTTGTGATTCAGTCTGCGGGGTGGATGGGGGCAGGGGGGTGGGCCTCCTTCACTGGCCTCCCCCACCCCATTCCGGGCAGGGTGCTCTGGGCAGCCCCTCAAACGCCCCCACGCTGGGCGCAGCCCTGCTGGCTGCAGTGAACATCCTGCAGGAGAAGGTGCCTGGGTGGGCCGGGCGGCCGGGGCGTGGGATTCGAGGCCCTGGAGACGGCTTGTTGGAAAGCCCCTCGTTACAGCTGCCTCGAGGACAGTGGGGGAAGGGAGTTCCCTGGGGGCCCTGTTCTCCCCCAGCCTTTGGGCCCTGGCTCTGCAGGGGCCGCTGATGGCCGTGCGGGGTGAGGGCTCCCTGGAAGTACGGTCTGCTGGAGCCTCGCCCACTCTTCTCGGCTCCTGTGCTCCCTCTGCGGGTGGGGGTGGGGGTGGGGGTGGGGGTGGGCAGCACAGGTGTCAGGCACACTGCTTGGGGCTCGGGCAGCCAGGGAGCTCCAGGCCCACCCCCTGGGCTGTGGACTGTGTCTCGTCCCCTCTCCTGGGGACTTTCCCCTCTGCCTTGATGGTTTCTCCAGGGCGGTCCCGGGTGGGGCGGGGGACGGGCCGCGCCGAGGGCGGCGTGCGCAGACTGACGCCCGTGTCCCCGCAGGTGAGCGGCCCTTCGCCTGCAGCTGGCAGGACTGCAGCAAGAAGTTCGCGCGCTCCGACGAGCTGGCACGCCACTACCGCACGCACACGGGCGAGAAGAAGTTCCGCTGCCCCATCTGCGAGAAGCGCTTCATGCGCAGCGACCACCTGACCAAGCACGCGCGCCGCCACGCCAACTTCCACCCGGGCATGCTGCAGCGGCGCGGCGGGGGCTCGCGCCCCGGATCGGTCAGCGACTACAGCCGCTCGGACGCCAGCAGCCCCCCGGTCAGCCCTGCCAGCTCGCCCTGAGCGGGCAGCGCCGCCGGCACCCTGCCCGCGCGTCCTCGCCATGGCCTGCGGGGCCCCTGGCCTTCTCCTTTCACATAACCGGGAGGAGAGAGAACTTCCTACTGTGTCTACAAAAAAAACAATTTTTCTTCACCTCAGGTGTTCAAGTAAATTTGTGTAAAAAAAAAAAAAAATTCTAAAACCACCACACCCCGATTGCACAAGAGAAAACGCACCAAGTTGAAGTCGAGGTTCCCGTGTTGATGCCCCTTTCCCCGTTCTCAGGGATGGACCAGCTTCGCAAGGTCAGTGACGACACCGCTTCCTGCCGCCTTACCTGTACATAGGTTCGCACTCTGGAGCTTTCCGTCGGGCTCGTGGGCTCGCTGGGGACCCTGCGGCGTGTCCGTCAGGCTGCTGGGAACGGACACGGGCGCTGACAGCTTCTGCGGCAGAGTCCACGCGGCTGGGCGCTGCTGCCCCCTCGCCCTGCCCAGCCAGCCCGGCCTCCAGACTCCCCAGGCCCAGCACGTGGACGCTGGAGGACAGAGCGCCGTAGGCGGACGCCGTAGGCCGTGGCAGGCCAGGAGCACCGTCTGCGAGGCCCCGTGCCTGTCTCCGTCTCCTCCAGCCGCCTGCCTCCCCTGGGGCCCTCTGCGGAGGATGGAGGCAGTGCAGCTCCTGCACCCAGGACGGCCTTCCCTGCAGGAGGCGGGGCCCGGCCTTCACGGGCGGCCTCGGGAGCCCTGGTCAGCGCGCCCGCGCCCCGCTCCAGCGGCCCTGCTCTCGGCCACCTCTGTCTGGGCAGCGGGAGGTTGTCGGGCCACGCCTCGACGCTGCCGAGAGCAGAGGCCAGAGCGCTGAGACTTGGCTTCCCTGCAGTGCAGAAGCAGGTGTCACGGAACGTGCATTCCGTTTTCCTCCACGGGGAATACCAGATGGAAAACTTCTCAAACCCGCAGCGTCCCCCAGAGCAGACTTAGCAAACTTCCCATTTCTGCCCAAGCTCGGCACCCCAGGACTCCTCCTTTCTCCTCTGCCTCCCCCCGTCCTGCTCCGGGGCCCAGGCCACCCCAGCCTGGGACGCTGTAGGTCTGCAGGGTCCCCTTTCCCGGGCTTTCCTCGTCGGAGAGGAGGAGCCAGAGCTGGGCCAGCTCCGCCCAGGCCCTGGGCCAGGGCACGCCCAGTGGCGCCCAGCGCGTCCCGTCTGGGGAGAGCCGCAGCCGGCCGGCTCAGCACTTTCCCCAGGCCACCTCCCCTCCGTCGAGGGGGTCCTTCAGATACAAGCACCCGGACACGTGTGGGTGGGTGGGGGCAGATGGGGTATTTGCAGACCTCAGCCTGAGGGGAGGGCCTTGGTGGGCTTCCCGGGCCCAGAGTGCCTTGGCTGCGGGCGTCCTGCTTCCAGCCCACCCCCTTCCCGGGCACCAGGCCAGGGCAGGCCATGCCCAGCAGGACCCACAGAGCCCCCCAGAAGCTGCTTCGGGCTGCCACTGGCCAGGCCCCAAGCGCCCGCTTCTTGCTCTGCGTGTCAGCGGACGCGGCGCTCGTGGCTTTCAGCTCGACAGGTGCGGAGTCCATAGCGTGCCCTGCTGCTCGGGCGGGGGCTGTGGGGAGGGCAGGGGGCACCAGTCCTCACCGTAAGCCGTCGGCGGCCCTGCCCCCACGCCGAGCCCGTTCCAGGACGGCCTTGGCAAAGAGGATGGGGGTGCCCGGCCCCCAAGAGGCACGCAAGGGTCGGGCACACTCTCCCCGTGTTTCCGTGGGAGGCATGTAAAGCCACACTCTGTATGCATCTCATGTCTCAGGAACTCACATTCCAGGTTCAGGAATTTTATTCCAAAGTCCTTTGGTGCGATTGGCCATCCGGGAGACCCCAAAGGCAGGGAGGGGCCGACAGCCCTCTCCAGAGGGGAGCCGGGGTCTCCTTGGGATCTGCCCACAGCGTCATGGATGGAGACCTTGTGGCCCCTGGGGGAGGAAAGGGGCTTCATCCTGAACTGAAAAGAGCTGGTTTGTTGGGGTGGGGGTGGGGGTGGGGGAAGTGGGCAGGGGCTGTTTCCAAAGAGAGCACTTAACTTCCTTTTTCTCCTGGACGTCCCAGGTCCCATCTCAAGGATGGAAAGGTTACATTGCCTTAAAAGAGAAACGTGCAGGCGCTGCAGTGCTGGGCAGGTGGGTGCATCTTCCTTCCCAAAGCGGCCCTCGCTTAGCGGAAGGCTGCAGCCCCTTCCGCGGCAGGCCTGGACCAGGACACGGGGGAGCCCCCAGCCTGGGGCACCCCGCGCCCCTGGGGTCGGCCGGTGCAAGCGCCCGCCACGTGTGGGGCGAGGGGCCGTGAACCTCGGTGCAGTTCAGGCTCGCTGTCGCCAGCAGGCTTTGTGGACGGCCGTGTCAGAGGGTGGCGGCCCCGCTCCCCCGGAAAGCAGCTACGCCAGGGGACCCCTCCTGCGGCAGCCTCTCCAGGCAGGGTCTCTTTTTATGGATTATGGCCACGCTGGTTTCGGGGGGACTGAGGACCCCAGAGGACTCCGAGAATACTTGTGGAAACTCAGTTCTGTTTGGTGCAGACCTCCATCCCAGCGGGCAAGGGGGCAGAGATGTCAAACAGGGTTCTTAGGTGAGCAGAGGCCTCTCCACACAGGCCCAGGAGAGCCCTGGACTCGCCCGTCCGTCGGCCTGGTGGTCAGCTGTGTCCAGCGGGGAAGCCTCTCCTCGCAGCAGCCATATCAGGGGAGGGGGCGTCAGTTCCCCCAATGCCTACGAATCCTATAGCCATACAGAAACGGGCCTTGTGGGCCTCTCCCATGGGTGCTCCGGGGAGACGGGTGGTGGTGGCCTTCGGTGGGGCGCGGCCCCGGGGCAGGGGCTCCTGCAGCAGCTTGTCCAGCCTCCAAGGGCAACACGGCAGGGGTGCTGGCCACCAGACCTCACCGCGCCAGGCGCCGGCATGCAGGCCGCAGGAACTTGCGTGCAGAGGCTGGTGGCCCCGTGGCTCAAGCAGAGTTTGGCAGAATCAGGGTGTCCAGGCAGCCCGGCCTCCTTGTGGCCGGAAGCAGGTGCTCCGGCGAGCTGCGCAGGGCCACGGCGCAGGGCACGCGTCCCTCGGCCCGGCCGAGCAGGGGCGCCGCCTGCTACGGGGGTGCCCGCGTCTCTCTGCGCCTCCCGGTTTGGGCTGCTTCCAAGGCTACCTGGTTATTTCCCTCTGACAGGTGTGTCATTCATCTATTTATGACCCATTTAGAGTCACGTAGTCACAGAAAGTGCCGGAAGGCTTAAAGGGCTCGGCGCCCGGCTCCCGCAGGGTGTCCAGGCGGCCGAGTTCTCCCGAGCTCGGGCCGAGGCTGCAGGCCGGCCTGCGTGAGCTCAGCTCGCCCCGGGAAGAGCCGCACGCCTCGTTTCCTAACCCGAGCCTAGGCTTCTCAGGTTTGCCCTAGGCACGTTCTGGAGTTTTCTGCCAGAACGTGGCATGTCCCATCCGGCTTCCTGAACGCGGGTCAAGGCCAGGCCCACCCCCCACAGTCCAGTGGTGGCCCACTGGCCCCCCATCCACCACAGGTGGGACTCGGCAGGAGGCGGGGCCTGCCCACCTGCGCGGCCACGACCGCAGCTCGGATTCTGGACTGGCGGGTCGTCCCCGCGCCGCCCAGCCTCTCCCCTTCTCCGTCAGCTTTCAAGCATTACCACTTTCATTTAAAAGGAACGTTGGGGGAGAAACGCCCTCGGCCCTCCAGCCATGCATTTCCTGGGGCCTCCCGCACCTGTGGTTTGTGCTGTCTCCCCCCAGAGCACACGTGGGCGGGCTGTGCAGCGGGAACCGGGGCCAGGGTGGGGTCGTGGGTGGGTCCATTCCTAAGGGCAGGGTCCCCACCCCAGCTGCGGCCTGGGGCCTCGAGGCCACGTGTGGGCGTCGCCCGCGCAGCTGAGTGTCCAGGTGCGGGGGGGCCCTTTCCCCCTCCAAAGCCATCAACGTGAGCTTCTCTGGAATCGTTTGCCGAAACCCACGGGCAAACCCAGGGGTCCAGGCCGGCTCCCACCGAGCACACGTCTTCCTTCCCGGTCGCTCCTCTGTTGTTGAACCAGCACTGCCCCACCTCCCGGAGGCCACGTTTCATCTTTCCCAGATCACTACACTGAAGTGTCGCAGGTGCCCAGCTCCCAGTCTGGCCGTGGCTTGCTCGGATGAAACTTTGTATGTATTTTGTATGGCATAGATTCTATATTGTAATGATGTCCTATGCAAAAAGAAAAAGATTAACGAAATTGTAAATTTTATTGTTTTAACGTGTATGCATGTTTAGTGATGTTTACATTTTGAAATAAAATTTATGATTCATTATTTGACTTGTCAGAGCAGAGTAAAATTTCACTGAAGGAGAGGTCCCGGGAGGGCTTGGGGATGGAAATGGACAAACTAAGCAGCTGGAACTGGCCGCGGGGCAGAAAACAGGAGAGGGCGCGCCTCCGCCCCGGTCTCCCCCCAGCCGGGCTGTGTCAGCTAATCGCAGGCCCACCCCTCCACGTCTCCACTCTCCCCAAGCCCACCAAAGTCCAGTCCCTCAGATCCGTCTTGAGCACTGAGGGAAAGGTTGGTTCTGGGGCACAGCACCATCCTCTAAATTTCCCTAGAAAAGCCACTGAACTTCTGGGTGGTGTCACCCCCCACCCCCCATGCACCCACCCCAGTCGGCCCCCAAACCCCACTAGGCTAGAAGGTTCTGAAAGTCAACTGGACCAAAGACCTGCTCCCCTCGCCCCTCTGCCCAGAGGACAGGCACACCCGTTTGCGGCCACCATCGCCCGTGGCAACTTGGCCAGCTCGTGGCATCCAGGTGTTCGGCCAGGCACTGGCCTAGTCGTCACTGCTGGTGTGTCCTGGCTGGGCTCGCACCGCGGGCAGTGGACTTGTGCTCGGCCATCCTGGGCCTCTCCCGGCTGTGCTGCTCCGAGGAGCCCTGGCACCCAGAGGCGCGGCCACCACGGCTGCAGGGCCCCCTGCTGCAGAACAGCCGGGAGCGGGGAGGCTGCGCCCTGACCGCCTGGCGACCGCCGCAGGGGCGTCTACGGCAGAGGAAACAAAACCCGCAGGGAGCTGGCGGAGGGGGTAGGCAGGACAAGGCCACCGCTGTCCCCCTGCTGTCCCCCCCGCCCCCCGGGCACAGAGGAAACGGAGCCGTCTCTGCCGGGTGGTAGGAGGGCTGCTTGTGGGCAGGTGAGCACCAGGAAGACGTTTTAAGGTAGGAGCAGACGAAGGCAGTGCGGCCGACCAAGCTGCGTCTACCCTGGCAGCCGGTTCCTGGTCGCCCGAGGGAAGGCCCCGGGAGCGGGTGCAGCCAGGTGCGTCGGAGAACGTTGGCACACACGAGCACGTTTTGGGTGCCGCGGCAACTTGGCGCACGTTCCCAGGACGCTGCTGCTCCGCCTTCTCAGCGGCGCCTGGGCTGAGCCTGTGTCCCAAATAGTCGTACGTCCAGAGGAGCCCAAGCGCCTGGAAACGTCGTCAGGGGGAAAAAACCCAGCCAGTCTCTCGGTCGTGACGTCACTGCTGAGGTAGCGAGCTAGGAGTTCCTGCTGAGTCTCCTTTCCAGAGGATCCTGGGGCTGGAGAGAGCTCGGCCTTCGTAGGGCCTGGTCTCAGGGACTTGGGAGCCAGCGCCTAGTGTGGGAGGAAGAGACCGTTCAAGCAGGCGGTCTGTTTCCCGGTGCTTTATAGTTTTGAGTAGTGTGTGACATAAACCTAACGCGTTGCCTTCTCATTGTCTCTCCTTGAGGACAAAGTGGAGAAAGGTGAGCGAAATAAAGGTGTCAGCAGGTGGGGCGGGCTGACAGGACCACGGCACCGAGCGGGTGGCAGGCCAGTGGGCGCCTCTGACCCCCTCTGCATTTTATATGCCTTGGATTAAAAGGCCGAGTGTGTGGCCGTTGGGGGGAGTGCCGGGGAGGTTTGTGAGGCTTAATCCCGAAGGCGGTGGGAACCGGAGGAGCAGGTGGAGGAGCGCGTCGCCAGAGGCGGGAGGCAGCGATGCCAGCGCAACGCCTCAGACTCCGGAGAAAGCTCCGTTTTGCTGACACCTTGATTTTGGACGTCCAGTCTCGGAAACGGTGAGCCGATAAATTCCTCTTGGTGTCTGTCCCAGCAGCCTGGCAAACGAAGACAGTGGGAAGATAGTCGTTAATTGGTGGGATGATGGAGGCCGGCAGGATGACAAAGCCTCTCACCCAGGTGGACGGAAAGGTACCCAGTGAGACAGACCTGGAGGAGCCGCCAGGCTGCAGCCGGTCTCCAGGGAGCACGGGGTAGGGGAGGGCCGAGAGCTGTCTCTGAGCAGGTGAGGGGCCGGCAGCTTGTGGAGGGAGCATCCCAGAGCTCCGCCGAGGCTCCCAAACTGCGCTGGCTCCCTTGGCACTGCCTTTCAGGTAGTGAGCACCCTGTTGCTCGGGGCATTTAAGCAGAGGCTGAAACACTCCCTGCCGGGAATGCCACAGAAAGGACTTGTGTTCTGGAAGGGAGGCTGGTCAGTATGCAAAGACAGGGCCTCAGAATTTGCAGGGCTTTCACCCGGACGTAGTCACCAAGGCCCTCCGCGACCTTCTCCTTTTATGCCATGTCATAGTCTTTAGCGGGGCTTGGAATGACAGGTTAGGCAGTGTGTAATTTATTCCGGGGAGCTGGGCAGCTGCATCCCCCGAATCAAACATCATCCGTACCGCGATGGAGTTCCTGCCACCAGCACCACTCCTAAGGCCTTGTAGCGGGAAGCAGCTTAACCGTGAAGGCGTCCGGGGGTCCCCCTCTGTGCCGACTCCACCAGCACGGTCGGGGCCAGGGCTGCGGAGCAGGGCAGACAGGTGAGGGCGGGGTCTGAGGGTAGGGTCTGCATTAGCTTCCTACAGCCGCTGTACCAGCGCCCACACACGGTGGCTGGAAGCGACGCGCATCTGCCCTCCTCCGGCTCTGGAGATCCAGGGCCGAGTGAGGTTTGAGGTCTGAAATCAAGGTGTGAGCAGCCTCTGGAGGCTCCTGGGGAGAGCCAGTTTCTAGCTTTTTCCAGCTTCTGGAGGCCCCTGCGTTCCGTGCTCCAATGAGGTGCGTCTTCTTTCCACTGACTCCTGCCTTCCCCTTATAAGGATCTGAGGGATTGCATCAGGCCCACCAGTAACCCCAGGTGGCCTCCCCATCTCAGATCCTACCTAAATCACACCTGCCTTTTTCCATCTAAGGTCCCATATTAATCGAATCAGAGCGCCGACATCCCTGGGGGCCGTTATTCAGCCTAGCAGTCGGCCCTTTGGCGCCCAAAGAGTCACATGTGTCCCACGTGCGAAATACGTTCACCTCACCCCAGTGGCCCCAAAGTCTCAGCCTCTTGTAGCATCCAGCGAAGCCCAGAATTCCATCATACCATTCGCTCAAAAGCCCAAATCTCGTCATGCAAACCGTCTCAGTCAAGTGTGGGTGAGGCTGGGTAAGACCCGCCCTCGGCAAAATTCTCCAACTGTGGACCCAAGAAGCTAGGAAACAAATGACTGATTCCCAAAATACAATGGTGGGGTAGACATAGACTCACAGTTACAAACATTCCTGTTCAAAAAGGGAGAAACGGAAGGAAATGAGGAGTCTCTGGTCCCAAGTGTTCTCAAAATCCAGTCGGGAAGCACAGGTTCTAGAGCCTCAGGAAAACCCTCAGCGGTGCTTGGCTCTGCCCCTTGGTCTCAGCCACTGCTCCCCTCTCACCAGGTGGCAGGTGTTTGCAGCCGAGTAGTTTATCCTGCCTCCTGCCTGTGGAATTGTGGGGGTCAGGCAGACTTCTTTCACTTCGTGCTCTCTCTGTCCATTTCAGTCCCCATGGACAGTGTTTCTGCTGAAGTAATACTCTCAGAAACCACGTGTGACACAGGAATTCCCTCCTTCAGGCAAGAGGCTCCTCCGCAGGTCTTTCCTAGAACCCCATCTCCGTTTTTGGCTTCTGCCGAAAGGGCTGAGGAGCTCCATGAGCCACACACCTATCCCTGCGTGACCGAATGCCACTCGGCCCTCCCAGGTGCTCGCAAAGGGCTGCCCGCCACACCTTTGTCCTCGTCTTCAGGGCACGCTTTCCTAACAGTGCCTCTCTCAATTGTATTGTCTCTTGCTATTCGGGTAGGCTGAGAATTTCCTGAATCATCAGGTCCTGGTTCCTTTATGTTTAACAGTTCTTTCCTCAATCTATTTCATCTGACAGTTAACTATGAACAAGAAGAAACAAGGCTGCACCTTCAGTACTTTGCTTGGAAATCTCAGCTAAATATCCAAGGTCATTGCTTATAAATTTTGCTTTCCACATAACTGTAGGACAAAATTCAGCTAAACGTTCTGCCTCTAAAAAGCAAGTATTTCCTTTCCTCCAGTTCCCAATATCATGTTCTTTATTTCCTTCTGAGCCTTCACCCGCAGTGCCTTCAATGTCCATATTTCTACCAAAAGTCTGTTTAAGGCAATACAGGCTTTTTCTATCCTGCTCCTCAAAATTCTTCCATTGGGTACGTATTACCCAACTCCAAAGGCAATTCTACATTTTTAAGTATTTGTTATAGTAGCACCCCACTGCCAGGCAGCAAAGTCCGCATTAGTTCTCCAGGACTGCTGTAACAAATCATCATACACAGCGACTGAAGGAATCACTTACAGGCCTGGAGCTCAGAGGTCCCCAATCAGTTTCCCTGTGCTCGAGTGTTGGCAGTTTGTGTTCCTTCTTGTGCCCAGGAGAGAAGGCACTCCCGACTTTGTCCAGCCCCTGGAGGCCGCCTGCGTTCCTCGGGCTGTGGCCCCTCCTCCGTCTTTAAAGCCAGCAGCACAGCATCTTCTCTCCTCTCTAACCTCCTCCCTCCCTCCAGATTATACCAGACTGTACTAGTCAGCCAAAGGGGTGCCAATGCAAAGTCCCAGAAACCTGTCGGCTTTCATAAAGGGTATTTATTTGGGGTAGAAGCTTACAGTCACCAGGCCCTAAAGAGTCCAACTCAAGGCTGCTTTCTCACCAGCCAGCTGCCACGTGCTGAAGACAGATGGCGGGCGAGCTCTGCCTGGTCTCTCAGGGCTTCCTATGCCAGTCTCTGGCAGAGGGTCGTTTCTTTCCAGGCTTGCTCAGCTGCTCTCTTCTCCTTGGGTGCAAACTATCCGGCAAGTGGCTCATCTCTCTTCCCAGGGCTTTAGCTGTTTGAGCCTTCTCCCTTCTGTCACGTGGCAGGACTGAAATGACCAAATTCTCTCCTCTTCTACATGTCTTCTTAAATATCTGTTTATATCAGCCCACCAAGGGGGTGGGGACTCAACCTGAATCACGCCCTACTGACGTGGTTGAATCAAAGCCGTAATCTTAACAGGTGATTTAATCAAAGACATCTCAGGTGAATCTAATACAAAGGGATCACACCCAGAGGAACAGACCAGTTTACAAGCCTAATCCTCCTCTTTTTGGGATTCATAAATAATCTCAAACTGCCACACGGACCCGCCCAGGTACTCCGGAACGAGCTGGTCTCGCGGCTCTTATCACACTGCCGAGTCCCGTTCTCCACGTAAGTTAACATGCTCACAACTCACCAGGTATTCAGAGGTGTCCTCTGCTCACTCTCAGAGGAGGAGAGCAGGCTCAGCAAGGTCGAGTGACCTTCTCTGAGGTCACACAGCTGACCAAAGTTTGGGAGTGACCCTGGTTGGAATGGCCCACTGGCCACAGCTGCCTTAGGCTCTGGGTCAGTTGAAGGATTATTCCACCCTGTCCCAGGGTGCGCCCTAGGTGGATGGGCCCTGTGACATAGTTCTGACCACTCAGCTTTTCCCAGCTGCCATGCTCCCAGGCCAGGACCTGGCCACTGCAGTCCAGTGCAGTGACTTCCAAAATGAGAGCAGGCCACCTCCAGAGGGACCCGGCTCCAGGCAGTGGTGAGCTGCACGCCTCCCTCCTGATGCCTGCAGACAGCCAGGAAGGGCCCCCTGTGGCCGTGACTGCCCACCTGCCAGCACGCCTGGGTGCCACATCCACCCTCACTCAGACCTTGGAGAACTCAGAGAAGGACAGGGCAGGGGATAGCCGTTATCTTCTGCTATGGACTGTGTCCCCCACCAGGATGTGTTCAGGCCCTGGCCCCCTGCAGTACTTCGAGGCTTCTATGTCCTCAGAGCTCATCCTGAGAGAGAAAGCCAGACGAAGCCAGAAGCTGGAGCAACGAAACCCGGAAGAGAAGGGAGAGCCCGGCAGACACCGCCACGTGCCTTGCCACGTGATGGACGAGTCCAGGATCGCCGGCAGCCAGTCTTTGGGGAGAAAAGCATCGACTGATGATGCCTTGATTTGGACATTTTTGTGGCCTCAGAAGTAGAAGCTTCCAAGTTAGTCAATTCCCGTTGGAACCCACTTCCAGCATATTGCATTCCGGCAGCCTAGCAAACTAAAATACCCCTGGTCCAGGGGCTGCGCCTCCATTTGTAAACAGGGTCTTTGAAGTTGTCGTTAAGGAGAGGCCCGTCTGTACCCGAGACTCCTGGCGTCCGCGTCAGCAGAGGGAATCTGGACGCGGCAAGGGGAGGTGGGTGGGGAGGCCGAGCTGGAGCTGCGCGTGGCCCTCAGAGGAGGCACGGCCTGCGGCCCTGGGCTGTAGCCCTCAGGCCTCCTGGTCCGTGAGGGATGCGCTCCTGCTGCTTAAGCCCACAGTGGGCGGCACTCGTCAGAGGAGCCCTGACAGGCTAAGACAGCTCCATTTACAAGCGAGAGGAGCGAGGCCTGGCCCAGAGGGCCCTGGAGGAATGTGCTGCCTGTGCGAGTCTTGGGTCTCCAGGGCTCACACTCCACCCTCCCCCTTTCCTTCCACTCTCAACTCCCCAGGAACACGGGGTGGGCATCCACAAGCCAGTAGAAGCAGGCTCTGCAACAGGCCTCCTGAGAGGAGCGACCACGCGTCAGACGAAGGCTGCCCGCGTGCTGCTGCCGTCCTTGGCCTGGAAAGTACTCATCGAATGATATGCTGCCGAGCGTGAGCCCCTCCCTGTCCTTCTGTCTGCCTCCCGCTCTTCTAGCAATAAAGGGTTAACGAGGCAGCTCCCTGGCCTCCTAGGGCAGAGGATGGCGGCCTTTCCGGGGCCTTCTCCAGCTCCCTCCCCTGCTGTACCTGGGTTGTTACGGGGGGCAAACCCCAAGTCCTAGAGGGCGGCTGCCTGGGCAGTGGGAGGCGCTCAGCCTGTGCTGGCGGCCGTGGCCCAGGGTGCTGAGGCGGGCTCAGAACTCTCACTTCTACCACGTGTGTTCTTAAGAACGCAGCAGATACCAAATAAGGTAAAATCTGAAAGTTACCTGTGAAAAATAACAAAATGTTTCAAGTGCCTTAAAGTCCCACAGATAGGGAATTAGTTAAGTGAACTATCACATCCCGTCTATTATTATGTATACCCTCTATTACTACATGGAAAAGGAAGGTTACAAAACAGTATGTAAAGTTGTCTCTGTGTGCCACGGGGCTGCTGATGCAAAGCACCAGAAATGGGCTGACTTTTAGAGTGGGGGTTTTATTTAGGGTAAAAGCTCACAGTTCTGAGGCTGTGAAATGTCCAAATCAAGGCTCCATCGGAGGTGCTTCCTCACCAGAGTCAGCTGCCACGTGGGGAAGCAAGAGGGCCGCTGAGCTCTGCCGAGGTCCCTGCCTCCCCTCCAGGCTCACGGTCTCTCGGAGCCCAGCTCCCGGAGCTCAGCTGTGGGCACCCAGGCACAGGGCTGGTCTCTCTCTGGCCTCCTCTCCTTCCCGGCGGCTCCGCTTTCTTCCCAGCTCAGCTGTGAGCTGTCAGGCACGCGGCAGGGCTCGTCTCCTCAGCCTCGAGCTGCCCCGTGCCCCGTGAGGGCCTCTCTCCGTGCCTCTGTGCTCTGAGACCCCGGGACCTCTCCCAGCCTCTTGGGGCCTCTCTGTTTCCCGCAGTGCTCTCTCACTTGGCTGGATCAGGGCGGCAGCTCCCTTTTCCTGTGTGTCTGTGTCTCCGTTTATATCAGGCCCAGCAAGAGAGCGGAGACCCAGGCGGGCTCAGGCCTCATGCTCACAGGGGGATTCATAAAAGAACTTCAAACTGTCACAAAAGTAGAATCACGTTTTACAAGACATTTCTTTAGAGCTACATAATTATGTTTACATTTACATACATAAAGAAAAATATGGGTAAAGGCAAAATGCAGATAGTTGTTATTTTTAGGAGCAGAAAGTGCAATTATTTTTATTTCCTTATTTCCGCGTGTTTTCTAGATTTTCAAAACTTTTGTATTCAAAAATACGATTACACTTTCGTGAGGCTGAGAGCAAGGCTGGCCCCCAGGTGATGCATCCACCAGTTTCACGACCATGACTTTGGGGCGAGCAACAGGACACACCCTGGGTGCCCCCAGCATCTGCCCACATGGATCAGGAAAAGGAATGACACAGAGCTGAGTCCGTCAACCTGGGGTCTTCCAAAAACTGCTGAAAGAGCAGGACAAGTTGCAAAAGGAAGCACTGCCGTAGAACGGCGGCTTGAGACAGTTGGAAAGCACGCAGAGGAGCGCGTCCGCGCCTGGTGCGTCCACACCTGCAGACCAAGCGTATGCAACCACCTGGGGGGCCTCCTGCGTTGCTGGGGGAAATGGAAAGTGTGCAGCTGCTGTGCGAGACACTTCGGCGGTCCCTCAAAAAGCCAAGCATAGAATTGCCATGTGACCCGGCAATCCCACCTCTAGATATACACCTGTATTAGGCAGCCAAAGGGGTGCTGAGGCAAAGTACAGAAACCTGGTGGCTTTTATAAAGGGTCTTTATTTGGGGTAGAAGCTTACAGTGACCAGGCCATAAAGTGCAAGTTACTTCCCTCACCAGAGTCCGTTGCCCCATGTTGGAGCAGGATGGCTGCTGCCGTCCAGCCTTCCTCTTCCTCTTCCGGCTCCGTGGTCAGGTTCTCTAGGCTTTGTCTCTCTTCCCGGGGTTTGATTCTCTCCACAAAGCCGGCTGTGAACTGTCAGGCAAACGGCTCGTCTCTCCTTCCTCACGACCGAGCTCCTCTGGGTATTTACTTCCCAGGGCTCCAGCTCAAAAACTCCCACCTCCCTTCTCTGCGATGCAGTTTCTCTGTGAGTCCCCGTCCACCAAGGGGACAGGGACACAACGTCCTCCTGACGTGGCCCAACCAAAGCCTTAATCATTATTTAATCAAGTAAACCTCTGAATCCAGTATAATCTAATATGCCCAGAGGAAAAGACCAGATCACAAGCATAAGCCACTATCTATTTCTGGAATTCATAAATAATGCCAAACTGCTACAATACCCAAAAGAGTCGGAAGCAGGGACTAACAGATCCACT
>JAKSZT010031267.1:0-11497 GCA_026826555.1 Tolypeutes matacus | reverse complement strand
TACTGAAAAGTAAGCATTTTAAGGTTTGATTAGAACCCACATAAATATGCAATTTTAAAAATAAATTTAGATGACTAGCCCTATGAGTCTTTTCTCTTGAAATTGAAACTTAGCCTACTGTTATGGGGTGCCTAAGGGTAGCCACCTGAAAGCCTCCATGTTGCTCAAATGTAGCCTCTCTCTAAGTCAAACCCAGCATATGAATGCATTACATTCCCCCCAGCATGGGACATGACTCTCAGGGATGAGCCTCCCTGGCAACGAGGGATTAATACCAAGTGCCAACTGGCAATACGACTGGAAAAAGACCTTGAATGAAAGGGGGAAAAGGTAAAGACAGATGAGTTCATGTGGCTAAGAGACTTCAAAGAGATTCAGGAGGTCATCCCAGAGGATAACACTTACACATACCTCAGTAGGATCTCATAGAACACCAAAGTGGATATCACCCCACACAGAGGGGCTCCTGAGGGCTCTGGAGACACCCAGGTCCTATATAAAGGGGGAAAGCTCCAGAGATTGATGCCTTATCAGTGGGCTATACTTTGGAATCTGTGCTCCTGAGAGTGACAGAGTTGGACTCAAATAAGTCCTCCCTGCACATGGTCCATCAGTCCCTTCTATTCAAACCTATATGTGATGCTGGAGTTTGTAGGCATACTTCCAGAGACTGGAGCCTTTGGGCTGACCATGTGCCAGCTGTGCCTGGAATCTCAGTGGAGCTTCAACTCCTACTCTACAGCTCAATGGACTCACCCAAGTCACCTGGTGAGGAGATGATGATGGACAACAGCCATCCCAGTGAATGGAGAGAGCCTGCAGCTGCAGGCAGGATAATCCCATCCATCTTTTCCATAGGATATAAGTCCCCTCTCACTTGGAGGTAGAGTGGACATCACCATCCAAAACTCCTCAGGTTTGGAGGAAGAGCTATGGACTAGATTGGAATTACTGTTATTCTGTTGTAGACACATTGTGATTCACACAATGGAAGAAATTACAACAGTGAGGTTGAGCCAGTGGCCACTGGAGGCTTTCAGGGCAGGGAAGGGAAAAGCAGTTGTAATACAGAGATTTTTTGGAAATTGGGATTCATCTTGAGTGACATTCCAATGACAGATACAGGCCATTTTACATGAGCATATAACATGCAGAACTGTGTGGGAGAGAGTGTGGTCTACAATGTGAACTATGGTCCATGCTTAGTGGCAAAGCCCCAGGATGTGTATATCCATTGCAGGTGATATGTCACACTAATGAAAGATGTTTAAGTGGGATGTTATGGGAGGTGTGGGTGGTGGGGAACATGTGACCCCCTGTAATTTTTGTGTAACATTTATGTAATCTAAGCATCTTTTAAAATATCAAAAATAAATAAAAAAATAATTTAAAAAATTAATTTAGAGCCTTGGTTTTAAAGATTTGGATTTGGACATTGGAAATGATTGTGAAAATTTGATATAACCCAAATGACAGCAAATACAAATTTTTATATATCTCTTTACCAGATCAACTATACAGACTATTGTTATAATTGCTGTGGCTTAAAAAATTTTGAGGGAATTGTCATGGAGGATTGGAATGTGCTTTACTGGGTTATAATCAGAATATGAGTGATGGCCAATGTTTTAAAGCCAGAGTTAAAATCAATATTATGAAAACAAGAGATTGAGAATTCTAGAAATGAATGTTCTGCTGTATCACAGCCATATGTGAAGCCTAAGATTTGAAACAGAAGCATTTGGAGAACTGTTCAAAGCCTATTCTCATTGGGAAACATCAAGACATGCTGGCCAGAGAAAGAGACCAGTGAGGGCAGTGTGGTCAGGAAAGGCTACAACTAGATAACTCAGCTGATGGTGGAAAGGCCCTTCTAGCACAGGATACCTCTGATGAAAAGCACTGAGGCAGGAATTAAGCCAGCCCTTTCTGAAAAATAAGAAATTAGGACATATTGAATTGAGATAGAATTTCCTTAATAGTAGTAGAAAAATTATTGGTTCAGGAACTGACAAGCAGGGGTTTGTCTTTTGACTCTGCCTTTTACTATGCCTGAGAACATGGGATAGTCACCTAACCTACCTAAGCTTCCATTTCTTCATCTGTGAAATGGGGGTACTGGTTTTATGGACCTCAAAATACTATTCTATAGTTCACTTCAAATATAACCCCAATCATTTGTCATATAAAAGGCTAATTATAGTTTCTGGTTCTACTAGGTCTATGTTTTCCCATCCATCCCATTGTCCTAAATAAAGTGGGGAGGATAGGGAACAACTGCTTGAGGCAGGGACTGGGTTTTGGGTTTTAATAAATTTTCTTTCCTTCACAGGTTCCTAGAGATTTTAAAGGCTGTTTTTAAAAATTTTTTAATGAAAATTTAAGAAAAAAGTATTTTACACGAAAAAGATGTCTGAGAACATGAAAATGAAGGATGACTCGGTAACAGTGGGTGCAATGTCAGTGTTAACTTCCTTCCATTAACGTGGTCTTCTTTTAAAGGCTAAGACAGGCAGTTATTAGGTGCTTAAGCTACCCCTTTAGTTTTCTACACTCAAGCTATTGGAATACCTTAAACCTCCGCCCAAATGTGGTAAAGACAGACATGACCCTCTTTCATTTGAACAAATAATTTTTAAGTAATTTTTTTGAGGTAAGAACATAAAACATGCTATCTAAGGGAGGAGGATTTATGACTGAGTGGGAGAGACACATGCCATAAAGCAAAGCAAGGTTAAGTGGTGATGGTGGCCTGGGGAACCTGACATCCTTGGCACCTGCTGGTGGGCCCTGGTGGGCTCCCTGGGAAAAATGGAAGGACAACGACTTGGTCATAGTTGCTGGGAAAAAAGCATTGACTTGGTTGGTTTCCAGGCAACTATATGACTCTTCCCATTTTTCCATGTAGAAATTTACTGTACTATTTGGCTAACCCTTTTCCACTGTTTGCTTCTATGAGAACTATGTGCCTTCGGGGGCAACAGGTTCTCTGTTGATCCCGAGTCCTGGGTAAAGTGGTTCATCCCTATGGTGAGGGAAGGTCCTAACCCCACCTTCTCTTCCATGTGCTCTCCTGAATACAAATTTTCAGAGTCCTCTTTTTCTATATTTTCATTTAAATTGGTGCCCTGGATCTTCCAAGGGGACTGGACCTTAGATGTTTTTTCCTTCTGTTGGACCAGGCTACTCCCTCTGTCTTCATGTCGGATGTAGGAACCCTGGGATGTGGCCATATCTCTTCTTGGCCTAGTTGGGATCTGGGGCTTGAAGTCCTTGGAAAACAAACTATCTGAGTCAGGGGAACTTTCAGCATCACAGCCAGGAACCTGGCTCTTGAGTCTCCCTCAAGTTGGTGTTTTGACTTTCTATCAGGAGGTTCTTTCAAATTTTATTTCCCTAAATCTTGTTCCACCAACAAACTTGATTTTGTGGGGCATTCATCAGTGATTAGATTCACTAGATTGAACATTTCTTCATTGGTAAATGGGGAATTTTCCAGTTCACTGGCCCTCAGGGAGTCTCTTGATTGGGTCTGTGAACAGTGAGTTTCACAACCTTGATGGTTTCCTCATACAACTGCTCTGGCTTATCATCAATGCTCAGGAAGGGAGAGGGCCCTGGGGTGTCCTGATCAATATCAGGTAATTCTGAAGCTATCCCATAGATGAGTTCATAGCTGTACCTCAGATGTCTTGGAAATAACCCCTCCTCATCTTCTTTCTCCAACCACAATGGGATGTCTGCTCTTCTGGAGACTTTTAAGTCCAGGAACACCTGAAGAACAAAGTGAAGACTGAAAAAACTTCTATATGCCACATGAAAGGATTTGGGGTTTCTCCAGGATAAGGCCTGTTAAAGATGAAAACAAAGACATCCTTTAGGGAGAACATTGTGAGAAGGTGGAAAGGAAATATTCTTGCCAGAAAACTGCCAAGAAGACAAGGCTGAAATGAGCAGGCCTGAGTCCTCCAGTCCAGAGAGTATTTAAACAGAAGATGACAAGCCACTGGGACACTGTGGAGATGAGTTCTCTGAGCCAATGTTCAATTTAAATGGAGACAAGTCAGACAGAGGAAGCATTAAGAGTCATATGTGGTTCTGGAGGGGAAGAGTGGGTGGTGGAGCATATCAGGGGAGTGATTCTGTTGGATTCATGGGGTGGCTGAGTTGGGGGACACAGTGATATCCTGAGAGCATGGGGTCAAGTGAGGACATGCTTCTCTTGAGTCTGCCTTGACCCTGAAAGAAAGAGGGTCTGGACCCAGTTCTCACACTCCTTTCTTAGGCAAACTGCAGCCCTTATGTATCCATATATAATATGACTTTCTACCTTGAAATCATGGGGTTCTGTGTTCTTTTCATGCTATTCTTTTCTTTTAAAAAGAATAAAATCCTTTTCCATAATTTCTCCTTTGAAAATCTCAAATAAAGTTGTGTGTGTGTATGAGCCTTTATTGATACCTGTGGCAGTAGTCCTGTGCTATGGAGAGTGCAGTCTCTGACCTTGAGGTGTATGTGCACCCTTAGGTAGGATTCTGCTCCCTGAGGCCAGAGCTCAGTGTTTAGCATCTGATCAGAGGCTTTCAGAGACTCAGTCCTGCTCTCCAGTTCAGTCCTAAGACAAGGGCTTCACCAAGAGATGACAGACTTGGGAAGGGAAAGATGAATATTGTTTGCTTGGCTCTGTCCCCCAAACATTTCCTACACTTTCTTAATAATTAACCTCATGAACACTGAGACACATTTCTTGAAATTTATCCTTGAGTTAGCTCTCTGGCACCCCCAAGAGATTCTTTTGTGAGTGTAGATCTAAGCCTTCTGCCATCTCACCCTTTTACCCTAAAGAAATCTTTCTCATCTTTCCAGTCAGGGCCCATCTCAGGAGTCTGTGTAAACATAACTGATTTAGTGAAGTGGGAGGAACAGGGAAAGTAAAAGTCCATCTATGCTGGGGGATGGATCTGGGATTCCCTTACCTGATTTCTGTCTCCTTCTTCCATAGATGGATTCATCTGGGGGAAGTACAGAAAAAGGAGAAAGAACACAATCCCACACAATAAAAATAAAACATATTCAAAGATCCATATGGATGTGTTTGTACTCACACATGGGGCACGGTGGTGTCTCGGGAAGTAGAGATCAGTCTCCATCTTGCACAGGAAACACCAGCCTCAGGCAGCCCTGAACACTGGACACTGAGCTTGTGCTGCCTAGAGATCCAGGCCCGCATCACAGAGCCACAGAACAGTCAGAGTTTTCAAGGGTGGGGGAAGGGCAGAGGGAAGAGGAAACCCAGCCCCTCCCCCACCTTAAAGACTGGTGCTTGCTATTCTTCAACTCCATAGTTACAGAATATTTTACGTATACCTCAGTAAAATGTCTATTTATTCCAAATATCTTCACATGAAAATACTCCAGTTTTATACCTTGACATCAGGTGATGTCAAAGCATTCTCAGCTTTGACATCACCTGATCCACAGCAAAAGTTTGAAGTTTTCTCAGGAATTTTTTTTTTTAGTTCCCAGGGCTTTACATTTTGAAGATCTCCTTTATCCTCAACTCTAGCTTCCTTTCTAAAGCTCATTTTGCCTTTCATCAACCTGGATATAAAACTCAGCTCCCCCAAAATAATCCACATTTTACAAAAAAACAAAGATGAATGACATTGTCTACACTAAAGTAAAGAGAGAAGTCCTACCACACCACATGGTGAATAATTTACCAAACTTTTACAGTAATTTTCTTTATGATGACACATTGTATAACACAAAATTTCCTATTTTAACAATTTTTAAGTGGTATTATTTGCATTCACAATGTTTTGCTTCCATCACTACCATCCATTACTAAAGCTTTTCATGACCCCAAAGAAAGCTACAAGATGGCAGGCAATCTCTGCCTGGTCTCCCTTTCCCCTGTGGGCTTCCCCTTCCTTTTGAGCTCTGTGGGCCCAGACTCTTGAAGCTTCATGATTAGGCGACATGTAGTCTTCTCTCTCCTGGCATAGGGCTTGTTTCCTTCTGGGCCTTCTTTATCAATCTTGGCTGTTCTGCTCTCTTACTAATTTAAACTGTAAGCTACCAGGCAAAATGGCTCATCTCTCTCCTGGGTCTCAGCTGTTTGAACCTCCTCATTTCTGTCACATGGCAGGATGAAAAATGACAGAGCTTTCTCTTCTCTAAGTGTCCATTTATATCTGACCCAGCAAAGGGGTGGGTATTCATCCCGAGTCATGTTCATTGATGTAGTCAAATCAAAAATCCCCAAATAAATCCTAACAGGTAATCTTATCAAAGGCCCCTCAGTTGAATTTAATGCAGTCAAATGATATCACACCCAGAGGAATACATTAGTTTACAAATCTAATCTTTTAGGGTGGGGGATTCATAAATTAATCTCAAACTGCCACATACACTTTGCCATGTAACATAAAATATTCATTGGTTCTTGTTTTTTGTAAAATGTGAATTATTTAGGGGTGGCTGAGTTTTATACCCAGGTTGCATAAATTCATTCCTTGAACTTATTTATATCTTTATTTCCAAAAAGTAGTAAATGATTGCAATCTTGTGAACAACAGTAAATAAAATATTTCATATACAAAAAGTATATGGGAGTAAGATCTGATAGTAAGATCGTGGTCAAATAGATCATTTCAAAATTGGAGTTGGCATAGATTGTTTAAAAGCCCCTTTTACCCTCAGGCAGCTCTTATAGCTTGAAATAAACCTTTTACACTGCAGATGAATTTATCATTTTCACCAGTTCATTCAATTTGCATTATAAGACATACATTTGGAGCTGCTGTGGAATCCTTCTCAAATGCATACTGTTGATTAAACAGTAGCTATGCCCCAGAGTTGGAAAGGAGTTATACAGGGAGGAAGCAGTGAGGATGGTGTGAGAAACATTGTCTATCCATGCCTTGAAAATCCTCTGTAAATTACACTTGCAAGCAGATGGGAAAGCACATTTTCTTGAAGCCACCATCAATTCTCTGCTCCTCTTGCAGTTTTCTTTAATGCAGCAGACAGCTTCCCTTCTAACTCAACCACTCTGTTTCTATCTCAAAATGAAAAGTTAGCTGTTCTCTTCACATCAGCAAAAGGACATGAGGAGCATTGATTCAAGAGTGAAATCACAAGACAAACTATTTAGCTTCAAGTCTTCTAGACAAGTCAGTCAACATCCTGGATGGACGTTTTCTCATTATAAGTAGTTTGCAATGAAGTAGGCTTGAAATTTTAGCTTATTATCTTTCAAAGGCAGGGAAAGTTTCATCTAATGAAGAACAAGTTAATCATCTTACATTTTTTGGTTCTTAGTACAAATTCTTATGTCTTTGTCAGTTGTTCAAGATTTTATTTTTTAATGGAAAAATTTACAAAATAGTCCTGTGATACAAGCAATACATTTTAGTAGTTAAGAACACAAATTTGGGTAATATAGATGTGAATTCAAATTCCAGCACTACCACAAGGGAGTTGTGTGCCTTGGGTAAAATAATCGATTTCCTAATCTGTGAAATGGGAATAATAAATATATAGCTCATTGGATGATAATTAGGATTAAATGGAATAATACATGTAAATCATGTAGTGATATGCTTCCATAAATATCTTGATAACATAATTTTCATCCTCTTTCACCAGACTTCTGAAATCCTTACAGGAACCATGAAACTAAGCTAAGTGTTGTTAAAAGCTGAGTGTACAATTTAGACAGTACAGTTTAATAATTTTTGGTGGTATTTACCTTGTCCTGTGTCCATTACTGTAAGGTAATGAAAAACCTTTCCCATGGCCACTAAATACCCCATTTGATCTTAACTCTTCCTTCCTCCCCATCCCCTTGGGGCATATGACACTCCCCTGTCTTGACTCATGGAATGACAAGATTCATAGTTACAAGCCCTGGGTATTCCAACCTGCCCTTCCTAATCTACCCACCTGTCAACCCTGCACCACCAAACCCAGTAATATCACTATCCGTCTGTCCTATCTTTCAATATGCAACTATACTCTATCCCTTTACCATAGATTATGTCCATAAGAGCAATGGCTCATAGCCCACTCTTCTCTTTCTCTCCCTTCTTAACCTATCTTTCAGGCAATGGTTCTCAGAGACTGCTCACTTTACTCAGTTCAAATCAGTAAGTTCATATACTGTTCATCCTTCAGTGCCTGGCTTGCTTCACTCAACATAAGGTCTTCAAGATTCATCCACATTATTCCGTGTGTTAGCACTTTATTCCTTCTTACAGCTGAGTAATATTCCATTGTATGTATGACCACATTTTGCTTATCCATTCATCTGTTGATGGGCACCGGGGCTGATTCCAACTTTTGGCAATGGTGAACAATGCCGCTATGAACATTGGTGTGCATATATCTGTTCATGTCTTTGCTTTCGATTCTTCTGGGTACATACCCAGTAGTGGAATTGCTGGATCATATGGATGATCTATTGTTAGTTTACTGAGGAACTGCCAAACTGTCCTCCACAGTGGCTGGACCATTCCACAATCCCACCAGCAGAGGGTGATCTATGCAGTAAACTATGGATAATGTTTAGTTGCTATATTTTACTATCTGTATAACAGTTATAACAATGATAACATCCTTTTTAAAAAAGGTTTTAATATGGGGTGGGGAAGGGGGAGGGAGGTTGGGTATGTGGGAGTCTCTAGTATTCTCTGTGAGACATTGCTGTGACCTAAAACTTCTTTGAACATTAAATGAAAATTTGGGAAACAGTGGCGAATGAGAGGTAGAAGGTGTCACGGTACACTGGACATCCGATAATACAGTGATAAAAGGAAAAAAAAGAATAACGTTTTAAAAAAGGATTTTTTTTTGTTTTTTTTTTTTCCCATTTTTTTGAACGTCCCAATCCACTAATTATATTTTATTTTTAGTTTTGTTTTTTATTTCTTCTGAGTTTCCTTGTATTTATCTCTTGCATTTAAGCTTATCATTATTATTTCATTTTCCCATTAATTGCATTTGGTTATTATATGGGCTTTATGTTCAAGAAAGGTTTAGATCACAGAAGAGTTACAATGGGGGCTTCAGAGGATCATTTGTGGGGGGTGTCTGTGATGGGGGATTCATGGGAGCAAGTTCATCTGAATATACATGAAAGATATATAAAATTGTTCAAATGATCAAGCGATGGGGCATGGTCACAGTGGGTTGACAATCACTCAATAAATGAGGGAATCTGAATTCCCAGTCTGGAGAGCTCTGCCACATTCTCCAAGGGAGCAGCAACAGTCCCCTTACTGCAGGGGCAGTGTCTGGCAAAAGAGGATGGCCCACTGATGGGTTCGTGTTATTGATGACTAGCCTTATGAGTCATTGCTCTTATAATTGAAATTTAGCCTATTGTTATGGGGTGCCTAAGGATTGCCACCTGAAAGCCTCCTTGTTCCTCAAATGTGGCCTCTCTCTAAGACAAACTCAGCATATGAATGCATTACCTTCCCCCCAACGTGGGACATGACTCCCGGGGATAAGCCTCCCTGGCAATGAGGGATTAATACCAAAGTACCAACTGGCAAAATGACTGGAAAAAGACCTTGAATAAAAGGGGAAAAAGGTAAAGAGAAATGAGTTCATGTGGCTAAGAGATTTCAAAGAGAGTCGGGAGGTCATCCCAGAGGTAATGTTAATACACACCTCAGTAGGATCTCATAGAACATCAAAGTGGATATCACCCCACACAGAGGGGCTCCTGAGGGCTCTGGAGACACCCAGGCCCTATGTAAGGGGGAATAGCCCCAGAGATTGGTGCCTTATCAGTGGGCTCTACTTTGGAATCTGTGCTCCTGAGAGGGTCAGAGTCAGACATCAGTCCCTTCTATTCAAACCTATATGTGATGCAGGAGTTTTAGGTGTACTTCCAGAGACTTAAGCCTCTGGTCTACCTATGTGCCAGCTGTGCCTGGAATCTCAGTGGAGCTGCAACTCATACCCTACAGCTCAATGTACTCACCCAAGTCACCTGGCAAGGAGACAACAATGGGTAACAGCCATTCCAGGGAATGGAGAGGGCCTGCAGCTGCAGGCAGGATAATCCCATCCACTGCATCCATGGGATATAAGCCCTCTCTCACTTGGAGGTGGAGTGGACATCACCATCCCAGTCCCCTCAGGATTGGGGAAAGAGCTATGGACTAGAGTGGACTTAATGGTATTCTGTTGTAGACATATGGTGATTCAAGCAATGGGAGAAATTATAACAGTGAGATGGAGCCAGTAGCCACTGCACACTTTTGGGTCAGGGAGGGGAAGGGCAGATGAAATACAGGGGCTTTTTCGGAACTTGGGGTTTGTCCTGAGTGGCATTGCGGCGACGGATGTAGGCCATTTTACATCAGCATATACCACGCAGAACTGTGTGGGAGAGAGTGTGGTCTATGATGTGAACTGTGGTCTATGCTTGGTGGCAAGGCCCCAGGATGTGTATATCCATTGCGGGTGATGTGCCACACTAATGAAGAATGTTTGTGTGGGATGTTGTGGGAGGTGTGGGAGGTGGGGAACATGGGAATCCCTGTAATTTCTGTGTAATATCTAGGTAATCTAAGCACCTTTTAAAATATAGATATATAAAAAAATAACATTTAGGTAAGCAAATGCACATATATGCATATATATTTATATATCATTTTATAAATATTGGTATGTATTGTGAAAATTTTGATTGTTGCCCACAACAAAAAAAAATTTTTTTTAAAAAGCTGAATGTAAGAGATAGTGAATGGAGGAACTTAAACAAATTGGTCAGAACATGAACTTAAATAAAAAATTACTGAAAGCAATTGGTGCACCAAACAAAAGGCATGTGGGGCAACCGTTGCCTACAAGTTTACACATTACTGCCCCTCTGAGAGAACTTCCACCTTCTGAGGACCATAGTATAGCAGAGTCCTTAAAGTTGGACATGCCAGGATTTCATGGCTTGCTTCTGCCAAGTGGTGAAACACTTTTAGTTTCAACTGACCCTAAACTATAAACTATGAATTTCTGTATCTTCCTCAAAAGAATGTTGTGAAGTTTGGAGGTAATATCTTTAAAATATCCAGCCAAAGGCTTAGAAACTATGGGTACAAAATCTATGATAGTAATCTATTCTTTCAGAAACAGTCATGACTTTTCCTCAGAAAATCAAAAACAGAATTAACACATGACCTGACAATCCCACTTCATTGTATATACCCCAATTAGTGAAAGCTGGGACTGACACACATATTTTTACACCAATGATTATAGCAGCATTATTATTCATTATTATAGTCAAGAGGTGGAAGTAGCCTATGTCCATCAATGGATGAATGAATAAAAAAATGTGTTATATACATGCAATGCAATATATTTGGCCATAAAAAGGAATGAAACATGGTTGAACATTTTCGACATTATATTGAGCAAAATAAGCCACACAAAAGAAAAGTATTGTATAATCTTGCTTAAATGAACTACCTAGAAGAAC
>JAKSZT010031260.1:0-14824 GCA_026826555.1 Tolypeutes matacus | reverse complement strand
CCCCCCTCCCTGCAACGCCGATCGCGCCCGCCGTCTACCCCGTCAACCCCATCCCTTCACCCCAACGTCCCCTACCCTGGCAGCCATATGATGCCTCAGATCTCAAACGCCTTAGGGAGGCCGTCAAAGAGGATGGACTCAGCAGCCCCTATGCCCAACAGCTGTTAGAAAACCTCTCAGGCAATCTCAACCTTCCGCAGGACTGGCAAAATATCGCCCGGGCTGTTCTTAATTCCGGTCAATTTATTAATTGGCGCGCTCATTTCCAAGATCGCGCTGAGGCTCTACACCGTGACAACCTTGCCCTCAGAATTCAAATTCCTTACGAAGCCTTAACCGGAATGGGCCTCTACGCGGCGCCGTTTGCATACACTAATCCCCCTGCGCCTCCTGTCCTTTGGCAACAGATTGGCCAAATTGCTATGGCCGCCTTCCAAAGGTGCTCGGCTAACAAAACAGATAATATCACCAAGCTTATTCAGGGGAAGGATGAAGACTTTTCTTCCTTTGTTTCCCGAGTCCAGGAGGCATGTGCCCGTAAGCTCAATAATAAGCAAGCCCAGGCCGCCCTTGCCAGGGAGCTTATTCTGGAAGGAGCCAATACAGTCTGTAAACAGGCTATTTCCGCCAAAATTACCGGCACTCTTCATGATTGGATTCTGGCATGCAGGGACACTGATCAGACCGCCCACCACATCGTCATAGGCGTTGCCGCTGCCATGGCCGCGGCCGCAGGGCCGTGCTTCCAATGCGGCCAAACCGGTCATTTTGCCAGGGAATGCCCCAATCCGTCACATCAAGGCAGGGGTGCCCCTTCGAGAGGCCCGCCCCCTGCAGACCCAGGTGCTAGAAAAACCCTTCCTTCCACCCCATGTCCTCGTTGCCAAAAGGGCTACCATTGGGCCCGTGACTGTCGGTCTTCCATCGACAAATCAGGTCATCCTTTAAACTTCTGGAGGGGCGGTCCCCAGCCCGTCCCAAAAGGGGACAGGAACTCTCCGCGCCCCCATCCGTGAAAGACCTTGAACAGAGACTGCTAACCCACCTTCCCCCTCTGCCCAGTCCTCCCTCCTCCCCCCCCTCCCCTACACATCCGCCAGGAAGTCAGGGAGTTGCCTCCATTCACTGGACTCTCCCCATTTTAGCTAACCGCCCACTGTTCTCTCTAAAAGTCTGTGATATATGGCTCTCTGGCACCCTTGACACCGGGGCCGAAATCTCTTGCCTTCCTGCCCTCTATTCTCACATTTGCAAAACAGGGCCCGGTCCTTCAGTATCGGGCGCCACTGGGATGGGAGGCTCCACCCAAGCTGTCGAGAACCTCCCTTGGGCGGACGAGGAGGGCCATCAGGGCGTCTTCAGACCTTTATTCCTCCCGTCTCTGTCTTCAATCCTCTGGGGTCGTGACGTTCTTGCCGGACTCGGGGCCAGGGTCTCCACTAGTCCTGTTCATCACCCCCAATCCTAGCGGCCATTGCCAGTTTCGCACCACCGAAACCCATTCCTCTTACTTGGGACACCGAGGAACCTGTTTGGGTTGAGCAATGGCCTTTACCGTCCCACAAATTACAGGCTTTGCACACGTTGGTCCAGGAACAGTTGCGGCTTAACCACATAGAAAGAAGCACTAGCCCTTGGAACTCTCCTGTTTTTGTCATCCAAAAGAGGGGTAAAAACTCCTACCGCCTCCTCCACGACCTTAGGGCAATAAATGCCCATATTAAACCCATGGGTTCCCCTCAGCCAGGGCTCCCCCATCCATCCGCAGTGCCTCTGGACTATTACCTCATCGTACTTGACATTAAGGACTGCTTCTTCTCCATTCCTCTACACGAATCAGATAAGGAGAAGTTTGCGTTCTCGGTCCCCCAGATTAATAATCGAGGGGCCAATGAACGATATCAGTGGAAAGTGCTGCCACAGGGCATGAAAAATAGCCCTGCCATCTGCCAAATTTATGTCAGTCATGCTATCCAGCCTCTTAGGCATAGGTTTTTCGTCATTCATTATATGGATGATGTTCTCCTGGCCCATGAAGATTCCCGCGCCCTGTCAGAGGGTTTTCAGGAATTGGTTCAGAACCTTACCAACCTTGGCTTGACCGTGAATTCAGATAAGATTCAGCGCCACGCTCCCTTTACATTTCTGGGTTACAAAATAACTGAACATGTCCAACCGATTCCTCTTCGAATTCACTGCCCAGACAAAATAAGCCTGACTGAGCTCCAATCTCTGTGTGGCCAAATAAACTGGCTGAGATCCGCTCTTCCTATTACCACAGCAGAGCTGCAGCCTCTCTTTCAACTCCTAGAAACTAAAGGCAGCCCGGCCACTGCGCCCACCAAAATGGTTAAGGTTACCCCAGAGGCAGTGGTTGAGAAGGTTTCTCAGCAAATCAATCTTGTGGCAAACAGGCGTTATATTCCTACTGAACCTATACAAGCCTTAGTTTTACTAACCAAAGGAACTCTTACTGGGGCATTATGGCAGAAGGGACCTCTGATCTGGTCGCACTTAGCAAAATCACGAAGTTCCAAGATACTTCCTGTAATCAAGGCTGTCATCCAACTTGCGCAAACATTAGTGCGCCTTTCTGTCCAAATTTATGGAACACCCCCTGAAACTCTTATTTGGCCATTTTCCAGGAGCCAAACTGACTCGCTCGCCTAATCTGATATGGATTTCCAAATTTTGCTCTCCAGCTACTCTGGACGCATAGATTGTCATTATCCAAATTCCAAACTACTACAGTCACTCTCTGGCCTCACAGTTTTGCCTGATGGTCATCCATTCCCATCCTCTCGACCAATACCGCACGCCCGTGTTGTTTTTACTGACGCTTCGAGGAAGGGCTTTGGATTTGTCTCCTTCTCCACCAGCACTGACACTCCCCACTGTCGCACCCTCAGGCTGATGGATTCTGTCCAGAGAGGGGAGCTTGAGGCAATCATACTGGCCCTCGTAACCTACTCGTCAGAAGCCATTAACATCTTCTCTGACAGTGCCTATGCCACACAAGTCGCCAGGGTCATTGCCCTCAGTACCTTTTTCCCAACCGATTCTCCTCTTGACGGCGCCCTAAGTCACCTCAAAGGGCTCCTTGAGCAGCGGATACATCCCTGGTTCATAGTCCACATTCAGAGCCATACTGGGTTGCCTGGTCCTCTCTCTGAGGGTAACTCCCTCATCGACTCGCAGGTGTCAGCCCTAATCCTGAAGGTTCACTGTGAGGACCTGGTAACCCAGGCTCGCAGTCTCCATTCTAGATTTCATTTCTCGGCTGCCAGCCTGCAACACCTGTTCCCTGACCTGCCCATCGAAACGTGCAAACATCTGGTGCGCAGCTGTAAGCGCTGCGCTCCCTTCCTGCCGCTCGGGCCCCTGCAGCCCCAAGGAGTTAACCCCAGAGGTTTAAAGCCCAATGCCCGGTGGCAGATGGACGTCACTCACGTCCCATCCTTCGGCAGACTCAAATATGTACATGTGGTGAAGGACACCTTCTCCGGTTTAATTTCAGCAGTTGCCCTCCCAGGGGAACGAGCTCGGCATTGTATCCTAGCCATGAGACGAGCCATCCTCCTCATGGGAGTTCCCTGGGACATCAAAACCGACAATGGGCCAGCCTACCATAGTTCTGCCTTCCAGGCCTTTCTCAAACTGTATAACATCACGCACCACTTTGGCATTCCCTACAACCCCCAGGGACAAGCCGTGGTCGAAAGGTCTCACCAACAGCTCAAAAACACTATTTTAAGAGAAAAGGAATTAAGCCCCTCGGGCACGCCTGAGGAGATCCTCACGGCAGCGTTGATTAAGCTCAACTTGCTTACCTTTGACAAAAACGGCTTGTCCCCCATGCACAAGCACTGGGGGGCATCCTCTCTAGGCACTCCCCTTCCCTCTGTCAGATGGAAGGATCCAGAAACCCAACAATGGCAGGGACCTCACCCTCTCCTATGTCAAGGGAGGGGATTTGCTTGTGTCTTTCCAGATGGCGCTCCACAACCTATCTGGATCCCGGCCCGGAACGTCAGACCTGCCCCATCGCATCATGAAAAGAAGACGCAAATCGCAAAGAGATAGAGGAAAAGCTGAAAAGCATCGCCTGGCACTGAGATTCCCAAAAGCACGCCAGCAAGACACCCCTTGTACACCTGCACCCCCTCTGCTAATTTTTCTTTCATTCGCCCTACTTGCCTTCACTCATTCAGGTAATGCCAACGATGAACATCAACCTTTTAACTGGACGCTACAACTCTGGCAAGAAAAAATCACTCTCCGGTATAATGTCACATCCGGCGCTCCTTCCTTTACCGTGCACGTCTGTTGCCTTACCAACCTGGGCATTAGTAGTCCTAAATACCCTGTCCTCTACCCCCAGGGCTGCGGCCCGCAAGGCAACAAAATACCTCACCTTGACAGGACCACACCCAAAGCCTGCCACCTGCGGTATACGGCACGGACAGGAGGGCCCTCCCTTATAGCAGCCTCGCAACAGGCGTCAGGCTACTATATCTGTCCCTCTTCAGCAGGTTCTTCCCACTCATCCTGCCACGATCCCTCACATTACTACTGTCCCTCTTGGGGATGTGAGTCTATAGCTTATGGATGGTCCAACCCCCCTAACAAGGACAAGTACTTAATAGCTACAGGCTGGCCCAATATCACCTTAACAGTAAAAAATCCCGCCGACGTCCAATGGATGTCTGGCCGCACGTGGGGAGTTCGGCTTTATTTGCCCCACTATGACCATGGCACCTTTTTCAAAATACAAAAATCCCAGCCTACCACTCCCCCTGGTATGGCAGTTGGCCCCAACCCCGTCCTCAACCCACAGAATCCCCCAACTAGGCCTCCGGTTTTTTCTCCTCCATCCTCACCCTCCCACGCAATTTTTACCAACTCATCTAGCATGACTCATGCTCCCTCCGTCACTCCCTTCATTCCGCCTAAACCCCCCAACGTCCCCCTTTCGCTTGCCAACCCGTTTCTATCTCTCCTCAATGCTTCTTTTACCCATTTAAATGCCTCCAACCCCAATCTCACCCAGGATTGCTGGTTGTGCCTCTCCTCCATTCTGCCCTACTACGAGGCGATTGCTGTTAATGCCTCCTATAAGGATTCTACGGAAGAGAGCCCTGCCTCTTGCAAATGGAATCATACTAGGGGCCTGACTATACAATCGGTCTCTCGTAGTGGGCTTTGTGTGGTTAAAGTTAAGGGCACCGTTACCTCCTCCATGCAGTCTCTCTGCAACTATACCTTATTTCCTAAGTCAAGTTCTAAGTTTTTAATCCCCCACAACGATACGAAATGGCTCTGCTCCTCAACAGGTCTAACACCGTGCCTGAGCGTCGCCACCCTCAACACCAGTGGAGAAACCTGTGTGCTCGTTACAATTCTTCCCCGCATTTATTTCCACACTAACGATCAATTTCTTGCATTTTGGCAGCATCAACTACTCCCGGTCAATGTACAAAAACGCGAGATCATCACCGCTATAACTCTTGCTTCACTCCTAAGTGTTGGTGGGATCGCCCTCGGAGCTACTGCTCTCGGCACACAACAAACCTCTCTTTCCTCCTTGCATATGGCTGTAGATGAAGATATTGCCCGTATAGAAACTTCTATCTCTCATCTGGAAAAATCCTTAAACTCCTTGTCAGAAGTAGTCCTCCAAAATCGTAGAGGACTCGACCTCCTCTTCCTAAAACAGGGGGGGCTGTGTGCCGCGTTAGGAGAAGAATGTTGCTTCTATGCCAACCACTCCGGCCTCATAAAGGACAACATGGCCCAGCTGAGGGAAGGCCTGGCTAAGCGCAAAAAGGAGTATGAAGCCCTTAACAACAACACCTGGACCTCCTGGGGATTTGACAAACTCCTCCCTTACCTTCTCCCCTTCCTTGGCCCTTTAATACTCATTCTGCTCCTTCTCTCTCTAGGCCCTACCCTCTTTCGAAAACTCTTGCAGGCGATCCGCAACTCTCTCTTCGACAAGCCTATGACCGTCCGCTATCAGCGAGTCCAAACCCGTGAAGTCGACTATCTGAATCTCTCCAACAACAACCAATCCTTCAATCGCCCAATCCTTGCCGACCACTCACCCCTCTAGGCCCTTACTCTGTCCCTCCTCCCTCTCAAAGCAACCTCTCCACCTATTGCAATCTGGCCAAGATAGCGCTGAACTGGTGAGCCAATGACGGGCAACCTAGCCAGGCACAAAGAGTAGCCAACCTAAGACAGGGCACCAGCCGCTGTTGCTCTGCTGGGCTGTTGTCCTATGACGGGCAACTGAACCTTATACTAGCACCGCTGGACAACCTAAGACAGGAACCTAGCCGATTGTTGCCATGGCGCCTGGCTCAATCATTGCTGCTAGAGTTTCCAAAGACAGGTAAGATCCAGCCCCCTTTTTCTGCATGGTTCTGACCTAAGACAGGCACAGTCCCTACCGTTCATGCACAGCTGCTGCTGGGATAGCCCAAAGACGGGTAAGAGCTACTAGTGCCTCAGCCGGCTATGACCTAAGACAGGCCCAGCTCCCTATCTGTTGGCCTAATAAAGAAATAAGGGTGGAGATGCAGTATCTACAAACTGCAGGCCTTGCTGTGGCCCCCTCCCCCATTCCCCTTTTCCCTCTCTCCCTCTTCCTTGTTCCTTCTCACCAATCTGAGCTCTCACCCCAGTTATTGCCTTTTTTGGACAACCTTGCTTCGCCCCTTGCCGCCCCCAAATTCTGCCCCTTCTCCCTAGCAACCCCTGACCCTAACCACTGCCCAATGATAAGCCTCCACCATCGGCTGAGGGACTGCCCCCAGCCTAAAGAGTATATATGCACTGTACTTCCTCAATAAACGCTCTCTCTTTGCTTCTTCCCCCGCACTCAAAGGTCTCGAGTCTTTCTTTCACGCGCGGTCCTTACCAGATACCCCCCACACCTGAGCCGTGGAGACCAGGGAGCCCCCAACCCGACGCCACTCCCTGAGAACCTCCTCACCCTCGCCGTTCCCGGAGTGCGCACCGGACGGCCCATAACTAGCCAGTGTCGCCCCCCGGGCTGCAGCAGGGCTGATCACCCTCAGGCCCGGGAACAAAGCGGCAATTGGCGCCCAACGTGGGGCACTGCCGGCGGGATAGGATCACGCGCGGTCTTCCGGATCTGGTAAGCATACAGAGGTCCCTTGTAAATTTCCCCTTTTCGGCCGCGACTGTTTCCTTTCTCCTGCTGCTAGAGAGCATATGTACCTTGTTATCTTCCTTTTGCTTCCTATCATTCTTATCTTCGCCCTTCGTATCTTGCTCCACTGCTTCCCTAGCGCCTCTGAGACCCCGTTCCTGCTAACAATCTTCTCTCTCCTGCTGCTCATTCTCCTCCTTGTCCTTGTTTCCTTTCTAGCCTCCGGACATGGGGGCCTCCTTTTCCAAGCACCAAGCGCCGCAGGTTCGAGCTCTAGCGGGCCTTCTAGCGTGTCACAATTGTAAAGCTTCCTCTAAACAACTCCAAGTTTTCTGGGATCTTCTTCTCCCTTTCAATCCCTGGCTTCCCACCGCCAATCTTTGGGACCCTGATACCTATCGCCTACTTATCGATCGGGTAACCTCCGCAATAGAGCATGAGAACAAGCGCTTTCCTCCTGGCCTTATCCCTATACTCATAACCATCCGCTCCTGCTTGCTTGGTGCCGCTCCACCTGTATCCCCGCCCTCCGAGTCAACCGCGGAGCCAGGCTCCAATAGCTCTGAAGACGCCTCCTCTTTTATTCTCGCTCTTAACAACCTCCTGGAAGACCCTTCCAGGTCTCATAACGAGAGTCCGCCTGCCTGCCGGCCGCCTAAAGTCCTTAACGCGGATCCTCTCAGCGTACAAGATGGCGCACTTCCCCTTTCTTCCCCATCCGAAAAGTGTGACCTACAAGATGGCGGACTTCCCCCTTCTTCTTCCTCGGAAAAGCGGAACCTCTCTGATGTCTTGTCCCCACCCTCTACGTCACATCCTCTCTACCCCCCCTTACCCTCCGCCCCTCCTCCATCTTCCCCCGGTCACCTCCCCCAAATTCCTGCTTCCACTTCCTCCCCCCTGCCTCCTGCGCTCCCTGCTGCACTTGCACAGTTCTATGCTACCTATGGCAGTCCTCCTGCCGCATCCCCCCCTCCCTGCAACGCCGATCGCGCCCGCCGTCTACCCCGTCAACCCCATCCCTTCACCCCAACGTCCCCTACCCTGGCAGCCATATGATGCCTCAGATCTCAAACGCCTTAGGGAGGCCGTCAAAGAGGATGGACTCAGCAGCCCCTATGCCCAACAGCTGTTAGAAAACCTCTCAGGCAATCTCAACCTTCCGCAGGACTGGCAAAATATCGCCCGGGCTGTTCTTAATTCCGGTCAATTTATTAATTGGCGCGCTCATTTCCAAGATCGCGCTGAGGCTCTACACCGTGACAACCTTGCCCTCAGAATTCAAATTCCTTACGAAGCCTTAACCGGAATGGGCCTCTACGCGGCGCCGTTTGCATACACTAATCCCCCTGCGCCTCCTGTCCTTTGGCAACAGATTGGCCAAATTGCTATGGCCGCCTTCCAAAGGTGCTCGGCTAACAAAACAGATAATATCACCAAGCTTATTCAGGGGAAGGATGAAGACTTTTCTTCCTTTGTTTCCCGAGTCCAGGAGGCATGTGCCCGTAAGCTCAATAATAAGCAAGCCCAGGCCGCCCTTGCCAGGGAGCTTATTCTGGAAGGAGCCAATACAGTCTGTAAACAGGCTATTTCCGCCAAAATTACCGGCACTCTTCATGATTGGATTCTGGCATGCAGGGACACTGATCAGACCGCCCACCACATCGTCATAGGCGTTGCCGCTGCCATGGCCGCGGCCGCAGGGCCGTGCTTCCAATGCGGCCAAACCGGTCATTTTGCCAGGGAATGCCCCAATCCGTCACATCAAGGCAGGGGTGCCCCTTCGAGAGGCCCGCCCCCTGCAGACCCAGGTGCTAGAAAAACCCTTCCTTCCACCCCATGTCCTCGTTGCCAAAAGGGCTACCATTGGGCCCGTGACTGTCGGTCTTCCATCGACAAATCAGGTCATCCTTTAAACTTCTGGAGGGGCGGTCCCCAGCCCGTCCCAAAAGGGGACAGGAACTCTCCGCGCCCCCATCCGTGAAAGACCTTGAACAGAGACTGCTAACCCACCTTCCCCCTCTGCCCAGTCCTCCCTCCTCCCCCCCCTCCCCTACACATCCGCCAGGAAGTCAGGGAGTTGCCTCCATTCACTGGACTCTCCCCATTTTAGCTAACCGCCCACTGTTCTCTCTAAAAGTCTGTGATATATGGCTCTCTGGCACCCTTGACACCGGGGCCGAAATCTCTTGCCTTCCTGCCCTCTATTCTCACATTTGCAAAACAGGGCCCGGTCCTTCAGTATCGGGCGCCACTGGGATGGGAGGCTCCACCCAAGCTGTCGAGAACCTCCCTTGGGCGGACGAGGAGGGCCATCAGGGCGTCTTCAGACCTTTATTCCTCCCGTCTCTGTCTTCAATCCTCTGGGGTCGTGACGTTCTTGCCGGACTCGGGGCCAGGGTCTCCACTAGTCCTGTTCATCACCCCCAATCCTAGCGGCCATTGCCAGTTTCGCACCACCGAAACCCATTCCTCTTACTTGGGACACCGAGGAACCTGTTTGGGTTGAGCAATGGCCTTTACCGTCCCACAAATTACAGGCTTTGCACACGTTGGTCCAGGAACAGTTGCGGCTTAACCACATAGAAAGAAGCACTAGCCCTTGGAACTCTCCTGTTTTTGTCATCCAAAAGAGGGGTAAAAACTCCTACCGCCTCCTCCACGACCTTAGGGCAATAAATGCCCATATTAAACCCATGGGTTCCCCTCAGCCAGGGCTCCCCCATCCATCCGCAGTGCCTCTGGACTATTACCTCATCGTACTTGACATTAAGGACTGCTTCTTCTCCATTCCTCTACACGAATCAGATAAGGAGAAGTTTGCGTTCTCGGTCCCCCAGATTAATAATCGAGGGGCCAATGAACGATATCAGTGGAAAGTGCTGCCACAGGGCATGAAAAATAGCCCTGCCATCTGCCAAATTTATGTCAGTCATGCTATCCAGCCTCTTAGGCATAGGTTTTTCGTCATTCATTATATGGATGATGTTCTCCTGGCCCATGAAGATTCCCGCGCCCTGTCAGAGGGTTTTCAGGAATTGGTTCAGAACCTTACCAACCTTGGCTTGACCGTGAATTCAGATAAGATTCAGCGCCACGCTCCCTTTACATTTCTGGGTTACAAAATAACTGAACATGTCCAACCGATTCCTCTTCGAATTCACTGCCCAGACAAAATAAGCCTGACTGAGCTCCAATCTCTGTGTGGCCAAATAAACTGGCTGAGATCCGCTCTTCCTATTACCACAGCAGAGCTGCAGCCTCTCTTTCAACTCCTAGAAACTAAAGGCAGCCCGGCCACTGCGCCCACCAAAATGGTTAAGGTTACCCCAGAGGCAGTGGTTGAGAAGGTTTCTCAGCAAATCAATCTTGTGGCAAACAGGCGTTATATTCCTACTGAACCTATACAAGCCTTAGTTTTACTAACCAAAGGAACTCTTACTGGGGCATTATGGCAGAAGGGACCTCTGATCTGGTCGCACTTAGCAAAATCACGAAGTTCCAAGATACTTCCTGTAATCAAGGCTGTCATCCAACTTGCGCAAACATTAGTGCGCCTTTCTGTCCAAATTTATGGAACACCCCCTGAAACTCTTATTTGGCCATTTTCCAGGAGCCAAACTGACTCGCTCGCCTAATCTGATATGGATTTCCAAATTTTGCTCTCCAGCTACTCTGGACGCATAGATTGTCATTATCCAAATTCCAAACTACTACAGTCACTCTCTGGCCTCACAGTTTTGCCTGATGGTCATCCATTCCCATCCTCTCGACCAATACCGCACGCCCGTGTTGTTTTTACTGACGCTTCGAGGAAGGGCTTTGGATTTGTCTCCTTCTCCACCAGCACTGACACTCCCCACTGTCGCACCCTCAGGCTGATGGATTCTGTCCAGAGAGGGGAGCTTGAGGCAATCATACTGGCCCTCGTAACCTACTCGTCAGAAGCCATTAACATCTTCTCTGACAGTGCCTATGCCACACAAGTCGCCAGGGTCATTGCCCTCAGTACCTTTTTCCCAACCGATTCTCCTCTTGACGGCGCCCTAAGTCACCTCAAAGGGCTCCTTGAGCAGCGGATACATCCCTGGTTCATAGTCCACATTCAGAGCCATACTGGGTTGCCTGGTCCTCTCTCTGAGGGTAACTCCCTCATCGACTCGCAGGTGTCAGCCCTAATCCTGAAGGTTCACTGTGAGGACCTGGTAACCCAGGCTCGCAGTCTCCATTCTAGATTTCATTTCTCGGCTGCCAGCCTGCAACACCTGTTCCCTGACCTGCCCATCGAAACGTGCAAACATCTGGTGCGCAGCTGTAAGCGCTGCGCTCCCTTCCTGCCGCTCGGGCCCCTGCAGCCCCAAGGAGTTAACCCCAGAGGTTTAAAGCCCAATGCCCGGTGGCAGATGGACGTCACTCACGTCCCATCCTTCGGCAGACTCAAATATGTACATGTGGTGAAGGACACCTTCTCCGGTTTAATTTCAGCAGTTGCCCTCCCAGGGGAACGAGCTCGGCATTGTATCCTAGCCATGAGACGAGCCATCCTCCTCATGGGAGTTCCCTGGGACATCAAAACCGACAATGGGCCAGCCTACCATAGTTCTGCCTTCCAGGCCTTTCTCAAACTGTATAACATCACGCACCACTTTGGCATTCCCTACAACCCCCAGGGACAAGCCGTGGTCGAAAGGTCTCACCAACAGCTCAAAAACACTATTTTAAGAGAAAAGGAATTAAGCCCCTCGGGCACGCCTGAGGAGATCCTCACGGCAGCGTTGATTAAGCTCAACTTGCTTACCTTTGACAAAAACGGCTTGTCCCCCATGCACAAGCACTGGGGGGCATCCTCTCTAGGCACTCCCCTTCCCTCTGTCAGATGGAAGGATCCAGAAACCCAACAATGGCAGGGACCTCACCCTCTCCTATGTCAAGGGAGGGGATTTGCTTGTGTCTTTCCAGATGGCGCTCCACAACCTATCTGGATCCCGGCCCGGAACGTCAGACCTGCCCCATCGCATCATGAAAAGAAGACGCAAATCGCAAAGAGATAGAGGAAAAGCTGAAAAGCATCGCCTGGCACTGAGATTCCCAAAAGCACGCCAGCAAGACACCCCTTGTACACCTGCACCCCCTCTGCTAATTTTTCTTTCATTCGCCCTACTTGCCTTCACTCATTCAGGTAATGCCAACGATGAACATCAACCTTTTAACTGGACGCTACAACTCTGGCAAGAAAAAATCACTCTCCGGTATAATGTCACATCCGGCGCTCCTTCCTTTACCGTGCACGTCTGTTGCCTTACCAACCTGGGCATTAGTAGTCCTAAATACCCTGTCCTCTACCCCCAGGGCTGCGGCCCGCAAGGCAACAAAATACCTCACCTTGACAGGACCACACCCAAAGCCTGCCACCTGCGGTATACGGCACGGACAGGAGGGCCCTCCCTTATAGCAGCCTCGCAACAGGCGTCAGGCTACTATATCTGTCCCTCTTCAGCAGGTTCTTCCCACTCATCCTGCCACGATCCCTCACATTACTACTGTCCCTCTTGGGGATGTGAGTCTATAGCTTATGGATGGTCCAACCCCCCTAACAAGGACAAGTACTTAATAGCTACAGGCTGGCCCAATATCACCTTAACAGTAAAAAATCCCGCCGACGTCCAATGGATGTCTGGCCGCACGTGGGGAGTTCGGCTTTATTTGCCCCACTATGACCATGGCACCTTTTTCAAAATACAAAAATCCCAGCCTACCACTCCCCCTGGTATGGCAGTTGGCCCCAACCCCGTCCTCAACCCACAGAATCCCCCAACTAGGCCTCCGGTTTTTTCTCCTCCATCCTCACCCTCCCACGCAATTTTTACCAACTCATCTAGCATGACTCATGCTCCCTCCGTCACTCCCTTCATTCCGCCTAAACCCCCCAACGTCCCCCTTTCGCTTGCCAACCCGTTTCTATCTCTCCTCAATGCTTCTTTTACCCATTTAAATGCCTCCAACCCCAATCTCACCCAGGATTGCTGGTTGTGCCTCTCCTCCATTCTGCCCTACTACGAGGCGATTGCTGTTAATGCCTCCTATAAGGATTCTACGGAAGAGAGCCCTGCCTCTTGCAAATGGAATCATACTAGGGGCCTGACTATACAATCGGTCTCTCGTAGTGGGCTTTGTGTGGTTAAAGTTAAGGGCACCGTTACCTCCTCCATGCAGTCTCTCTGCAACTATACCTTATTTCCTAAGTCAAGTTCTAAGTTTTTAATCCCCCACAACGATACGAAATGGCTCTGCTCCTCAACAGGTCTAACACCGTGCCTGAGCGTCGCCACCCTCAACACCAGTGGAGAAACCTGTGTGCTCGTTACAATTCTTCCCCGCATTTATTTCCACACTAACGATCAATTTCTTGCATTTTGGCAGCATCAACTACTCCCGGTCAATGTACAAAAACGCGAGATCATCACCGCTATAACTCTTGCTTCACTCCTAAGTGTTGGTGGGATCGCCCTCGGAGCTACTGCTCTCGGCACACAACAAACCTCTCTTTCCTCCTTGCATATGGCTGTAGATGAAGATATTGCCCGTATAGAAACTTCTATCTCTCATCTGGAAAAATCCTTAAACTCCTTGTCAGAAGTAGTCCTCCAAAATCGTAGAGGACTCGACCTCCTCTTCCTAAAACAGGGGGGGCTGTGTGCCGCGTTAGGAGAAGAATGTTGCTTCTATGCCAACCACTCCGGCCTCATAAAGGACAACATGGCCCAGCTGAGGGAAGGCCTGGCTAAGCGCAAAAAGGAGTATGAAGCCCTTAACAACAACACCTGGACCTCCTGGGGATTTGACAAACTCCTCCCTTACCTTCTCCCCTTCCTTGGCCCTTTAATACTCATTCTGCTCCTTCTCTCTCTAGGCCCTACCCTCTTTCGAAAACTCTTGCAGGCGATCCGCAACTCTCTCTTCGACAAGCCTATGACCGTCCGCTATCAGCGAGTCCAAACCCGTGAAGTCGACTATCTGAATCTCTCCAACAACAACCAATCCTTCAATCGCCCAATCCTTGCCGACCACTCACCCCTCTAGGCCCTTACTCTGTCCCTCCTCCCTCTCAAAGCAACCTCTCCACCTATTGCAATCTGGCCAAGATAGCGCTGAACTGGTGAGCCAATGACGGGCAACCTAGCCAGGCACAAAGAGTAGCCAACCTAAGACAGGGCACCAGCCGCTGTTGCTCTGCTGGGCTGTTGTCCTATGACGGGCAACTGAACCTTATACTAGCACCGCTGGACAACCTAAGACAGGAACCTAGCCGATTGTTGCCATGGCGCCTGGCTCAATCATTGCTGCTAGAGTTTCCAAAGACAGGTAAGATCCAGCCCCCTTTTTCTGCATGGTTCTGACCTAAGACAGGCACAGTCCCTACCGTTCATGCACAGCTGCTGCTGGGATAGCCCAAAGACGGGTAAGAGCTACTAGTGCCTCAGCCGGCTATGACCTAAGACAGGCCCAGCTCCCTATCTGTTGGCCTAATAAAGAAATAAGGGTGGAGATGCAGTATCTACAAACTGCAGGCCTTGCTGTGGCCCCCTCCCCCATTCCCCTTTTCCCTCTCTCCCTCTTCCTTGTTCCTTCTCACCAATCTGAGCTCTC
>JAKSZT010031259.1:0-12734 GCA_026826555.1 Tolypeutes matacus | reverse complement strand
AGTGTAATTATGATGTGGTATCTTACCTTGACCTAATACTTTACCTATAATTAATCCAATGTAAAACCACCATGTCCATAGTTTTAAGTCTTGGCAGCATCTTCAACTCTAGGCTTGATTCTTCTGGAGGGGATCCACTGCTCTTCTCCTGTTTCTGTAATGATAAGAGCAAAACCTCGGCCCCAAAATTTTACCTCTCCTTTTTCCCATTTATTGGTTGTTTCATTTTTCCAGTATATTGGTTGTCCACATTTTTCATTTACATTCCCTTTTTTCTTAACCTCCCAATGTCTTTCTGCTGCTGTGGTATTAGAAATTTGTTGTCTATTAAGAAAATTTAAGGTAAGCAATGCTTTAGATAATTTGTCTTTAGCAGATTCTCCTCCATCTCCCCCTTTTTGTTTTTGCAACATCAATTTTAATAAGTGATTACTCTTTTCTACTATCGCTTGTCCCTGAGGGTTATATGGAATTCCTGTAACATGTTTAATATTCCAATCACTGCAAAATTTTTTGAAAGATTGACTAAGATAGGCAGGCCCATTATCAGTTTTTAGCTGTGCTGGCAGGCCCATTACTGCAAAACAGTGTAATAAATGAGAACGTACGTGTGAGGCCTTTTCACCAGCTTGAGCAGTTGCCCAAATAAAATTAGAATATGTATCCACTGTCACATGCACATACTGAAGGCGGCCAAAAGAGGGCACATGCGTGACATCCATTTGCCAAATTTCATTAGGATGTTCTCCACGGGGATTAGTTCCTGGAGAGAAAGTGGGGGCATTTATGGGCCCACAAGTAGGACATTGTCTAACAATCCTCTTACTTTCTTTTACTGTTAAGTGGGGATATTTATGACGTAAGCCAGAAGCATTAGTATGTGTAAGTTTATGATAATCAGCAGCAGATTCTGTATGAGCAATAAGTTTATCTACTAAATCATTTTGTGAAGCCATAGGGCCAGGAAGTTGAGAATGGGAACGAATATGAGTAATATAGATTGGATTAGATCGTTCATGAACAGTCTTTTGTAATTGTAGGAAAAGAGCTTCTAATTCAGAAGCTGGAGTTATTTGAGCTGTTTCTATATGACAAACAACATGACAAACATAAGCAGAATCAGACACAATATTTAAAGGCTCAGAAACATCAGCTAGCAATTGAATAACAGCCATAAGTTCTACCTTTTGGGCAGATAAATAAGGTGTTTTCCAAGATTTTGTAGTTGGGCCTAAATAGCCTGCATTTCCATTACTGCTGCCATCAGTGTAGTAAGTTGGAGCAGCAGAGAGTGGTTGTTGTTTCACAACCTTAGGAAGAATCCATGAAGTACGTTTTAAAAACTGTAAAAATTTTGAATTTGGAAAGTGATTGTCAACTGTTCCAATAAAATCTGCTAAGGCTACTTGCCAAGAGTTACTGAACTGCCAGAGCTGAGAAAGCTCCTGCTTTGTAAGGTCTAATATGATTTTATCAGGATCTCTAGCCATAAGCTGTCTCAGGCGAATACGGCCTTTTGATATTATTGCTGAGATTTTTTCAGGATAAGTATTAAGTTTTTTTGTATCTTTGTTGGGTAGGAATATCCATTCTATTATGCCCTCCTCTTGCCAAAGTATCCCAGTAGGGGAATGGCAAGATGGAAATATTAAAAGAGAAATTGGAAGATTAACATTTATCCTTGTTAGTTGGCTATTTTGCACTCTTTTTTCCAACCATTTTAACTCCTCTTTTGCTTCTGGGCTTAAAAAGCGAGGGCTATTTAAGTCAGGGTCTCCTGTTAGGGTATTGAAAAGATTAGTTAAAGCATAAGTTGGAATTCCTAAAGTAGGCCGTACCCAATTAATATCACCCAGTAATTTCTGAAAATCATTTAGAGTGCGTAAATTATCAGTTTGAAACTGGACCTTTTGTGGAGTTATAATATTTCTATCAATAGTATGACCTAAATATTGAAAAGGAACCTGTTTTTGAATTTTTTCTTCTGCTATTTGCAACCCATGTTGAGGAAGAATTTCTTTAGCCAACTGAAATAATTGTTTCAGCTCTGAAGATTGCTCAGTGGCAAAAAGAATATCATCCATATAATGAATAATCATAGCCTTAGGAAATTGTTTTCGTAAAATTTGTAATGGAATGTGAACAAAGGATTGACATAATGTAGGACTGTTCATCATTCCCTGAGGTAAAACTTTCCACTGATATCGTTCAGTAGGAGCTGAATGATTAATAGAAGGAATAGTAAATGCAAATTTTTCTCTATTATTTGGATTAAGAGGAATATTAAAGAAACAATCTTTTAAATCAATAATAATAATATGCCAATTTTGTGGGATCATAGCTGGGGATGGCAAACCAGGCTGTAAAGATCCCATAGGTTGAATAACTTTGTTAATTTCACGCAAATCAGTTAACATGCGCCATTTGCCAGATTTCTTTTTAATTACAAAAACTGGAGAATTCCACGGACTAGTAGAGGGCTCAATATGTCCTGCCATTAACTGCTCCTGCACTAATTCTTTCAGGGCTTCCAATTTTTCTTTCAGAAGGGGCCACTGTTCTACCCAGATAGGTTTGTTTGTTAGCCATTTTAAAGGCAATGCGAAGCCCTTTGTAACAGTAGCCCCTACTCTAAATTTGAATATCCTAGGCCACGGTAGTCTCCAGTATGTCGCATTTCAGGTTGGGAAGGGGGAGCATATTGCATGTGAGTAATAAGATGTTTAGCTGTATCAGAAACATGAGGAATATTCAAATAAGCTCCCCATTGGTATAATAAGTCTCTTCCCCATAAATTAAGTCCTACATCTGCAACATAAGGTTGCAGAGCGGCCTCTTGTCCTTCTGGACCTTCTACCTTAAATATCTGAGTACTCTGGTAAACATCCGTCATTGTGCCAACGCCAGTAAAAACTGTAGGCACCTTCTGCAAAGTCCAAGCTTGTGGCCAATATCGTTTAGCAATAATAGAAACATCAGCACCAGTATCCACCAATCCTAAAAATATCTTTCCGTTTATTTTTATGGTAATTTCAGGCCTTTCATCTCCAATTGCTGTTTGCCAAAAAACTTTACGCCCAGTGGAACCAAATTCCTTTGCACATTTTAAAGGAGGTTTACGATACGGTAACAAAAGAAGTTGAGCTATGCTATCTCCTGATTCAATCTGATAAGGAGTTAAAGTTTGTACCAATAAACAAATTTCTCCATCAAAATTGGAGTTAATGATCCCCGTTTGCACCAAAACACCTTGGGTTGTAAGACTGTTGCGGCCAATGATAAAACCTACATTGTTTTCTGGGATAGGCCCTTTAATTCCTGTTCTTATTTTTTGTATACCAAGTGAAGGCGTAATGAACTTGGTTTCAGCTGAGGGAAGATCGACAGCTGCACTGCCTTTGGTAACTGCCTTAAGCTCTGTTACAGGCCGGAGTGAGCTGCTCCGTTGCTGACTGGGTAGGTTTGAGCAAGGCTGGGAAATGTGCTCATATTGTTTGTCTGAGGGCCTTGAGCGAGGCCCGCTTGGAGGTTTCCCGACTTATTAATGAGAGTGCCATTTTTATGATATTTAGAATGGCATTCCTTGGCCCAGTGCAGCCCTTTCTGACATATAGGACATACGCGAGTCGGTATTGATCTATTATTGCCGCTAGGTGGCGCTCTTACCCAGTTTTGGCTCGGCAGTCTTTTTTCATATGACCTGGTTTCCCACATTTAAAGCAATTTAAATTATTAATCATAGGACTATGTCCCTTTATAGCAGCTGCAAGAAGGGTCATATTATATATATTAGACCCAATGTCTTGGCATGCCCTTATATAATCCTGTAAAGTACCTCCATTTGCCTTTATTGGACGCAAAGCCTTTTTACACTCACTATTAGCATTATCAAAAGCCAACATCAAAATAAGCATCTCTTTAAGGTCAGGCTGAGTTATTGTCTTGTTGACTACATCTGCCAGCCTCGCTACAAATTCAACATAAGGTTCAGTATTTCCTTGAACAATTTTTGAAAATGATTGTATAGCCTGTCCAGGAGTGGAGATTCGTCTCCAGGCAGCTAGGCAGCACAATCGCACTTGTACAATGGCAATATCATCATATTGTGCTTGGCAAGGAACTCCAGCCCATTGACCTATTCCTAGTATTTGTTCAGCAGTAATAGGCACTGGTGGATTTTGCTGTTGATTTCGTCGTGCTACAATATTAGCTTCATCAGTCCACCAAGTTTTAAATTGTAAAAATTCTGCCGGACTAAGAACAGCTCGAGCTAACAAATCCCAGTCCCAGGGTATTAATCTGTCTGCTTGTGCCAAACCTTGCACCAATCCTTGAGTATAAGGAGAATTAACACCATATTGAGTGCATGCTTGTTTTAATTCTTTGATAGTTTTAAAAGGAATAGGAGCATGCTCATACTGTACACCCCCTTGGGGATTGTCAGCATCTGCTGGAATTTGAGTTACTGTTACTGGAAAAGTAGAAAAGAGTTGCATAGCCTCTGAATCTCCCTCTCTACTTCCCTGTGCTATACTTTTCATAATTGAGGAGGATGGTGCTGGCACAAAAACAGAAACTTTAGGAGGGTCATCAAATGTTGTAAAAAATGGATCAGCAGATGCCTTAGGCGGCGCAGATGCTGGCTCAAAAGACAACAAATCAATTTGAAGCAGACGGCATAGTGACCGCTGAAAAAGCTCCATAAGCTTCCTCTTTCCTTTCCTTCTTTCTTTTAGACCTGAGTCTATCTGTTCCTGCCTGCTCACTAACCCCCGCAAGTACATTTTCATCAAAATCACCATTAGCTTGTTCTGCCATCGGTCCAACAATAGCAATATCCTGTTCACAATCTTCATCCTCATCTGATTGCAAAGGTTCAAGAGCAACAGAAATAAGACTACACAAAGACCATACATGAAGGGGAATTATTTCTCCCTCTTGATGAGCTCTTTTTAAAGTTTTCATCACTAACTTCCATTGTTCCAGGTTTAAAATATCTCGCCCTTGCGGCCGAAACCAATAACAATGTTTCTGTACAAGAGAAAAAAGTTCCTCAAAAGCCGAGGATTTAACAGTTACACCGGTGCATTTTAATAGAGTTTTTAACACTCTAGAGAACTCTTCAAAGTTCGACTGCTGATTACCCATTACCCTGATGATTCCAAGGATGAAGCTTACCTTTTCTGTTTCTTTTTCTTTTAAAACCGCTCTCAGGAGCTCCTTGGTCCGCGCACTGACTGAAAGAAAAGTTTCATTTTCAGAGCCCCACGTTGGGCGCCATATGTTGCCGGTCAGGCTCTGGGTCCGTGAAAACGGTGCCGCGGATGAGAAAAAAGGAATAAGACAAAGAGAAGAAAAACTGGGATCAGGGGACTCTCCGTCCGAACTGGAGAGAAGAGCCCAGCCACACCATAGAGCATGGCTTTTATTTGGTTTTTTTATCAATAGATGACAGTTTATATTCTTGAAGGGTTTACATTCCTGCATGCAGCAGATGTTGTAAATCTTATCTAACATAGAAACTCAGGATTATTCCCCACCCAGCTACTATAAGATCCTGTCTCATTATCATGAGACTAGGTTCTTATCTCCTACATTCCAAAGTGTCTCCTACATTCCAAAGTGATCTGCTTATTGTAGGTAGTCATGGCCTTTGAAACTCCATCATTTCCCCCTTTTTTATTAATTAAAGCTCATAGGAACCATTATATAAGCTGATACAAGGTGACCTCCTGTCACACTTGTCTTCTTCCATAGGCTCTTGTGACTGTGCCTGTCTTAGGTTGTCCTCCTCTGAGGATCTTACCCGTCATTGACTACCAGCCAAGCTTTTGAGCTCTTACATGGAAGGCATTTTCATTAATATTTATGCTTCTTCAGGTTCCTTTAATGAGCATTTTTTATGCAGATATTTAGTATTAAGATCAAGGGGTTATTAGTAGAATCTTTCTACTAAGTAATGCAAAATTAGTTTCTCATGGCCAAGTTTCTTAACATAAATGCATTTATCAGGTCTAATTACTTTAGCCTTGAAAATACACACAATTAAAATGCATATAACAATAATTCCAAATCCAATCCAAAATGATATTTGAACTGTTTTTTGTTTCCACCAATGAAATGGCTGCACCAGTGGTTTCTTTCAATTCGTATGATACATGCCCAATGCCTTCTTTTGCAATTCTAAAAGATTTATAGAAACATTATGCTTATATCCAATCAAGTGATTTTTCACTTCCTCCCAATCATGTTTCTATTATTATAAGAAAAGAGTAATACAACTAGAACTTTCATTCCAATCACATTCAAGAACTCTTAACAAGTTTAAATTATAAATTTGATTACCCAAATGTATAATAGTTGTTTCATGATCATTCATACAGTTATTCAGTTCCATATCAATGTGAGACTGGCTATGACACATCTCTCACTTGCATTTTTATGCCAGTCCTTAACATATTGTTGATTCTGGACTCCTTGATGCAGGGCTGTGCCAGTGACAGCTGCAGCGGTTATGATGTGAATCAGTCCCAAAATTCCTGCTATTAAAAGTCAAATCAGTCTTTTAGTTCTTTTCAAATAATGGTTGATGAAATGTCACAGCAACTGGGATTCTTGAGACTGCTGCCAATGTCTGGTCATCTGAACCGGTAACCATAGTCCTTTTCTTCTTCTTGCTATAAAAAAGAGTTTGATTTTCCTGCAAATATGAATTCTTAAAACATGTAAATAAGGAGCAATTGAAGCAATTAATATTCCTTTTACCAAAAATTACTGTTCCAATGATATAACTATAGGATCTCGTACACATACTGTAAGAAATTGAGTTGATTTTCTTTTTCAAATAGTAATATCAGTTTTGCTGTCTTGCCTTACAAAAATTGGACCAGTTCCCAAAAATAATTTCCACAAATAACTTTGAGTCTTGTTAAGTTTAGTGTCCCATGGTTGTGGGATATATCTTCCTTGATTTTTCCAAATTATTGAGCTGTTAGTAAATGCTGTATCACCAAAATTCCAGAAATAAGGATTATTGTCATTAGTGATTATGGTTAAATTATTAATGAACCAAGATATGGTTGTGTTTTTAATAGGTTTCGGCATCCCTATAAGGGCCCGATCCTTTACAATTCCATAGGAATCATTATACAACACAACCTCTGTAAGCCCATGACAAATATGTTATTTGTCATTAAGTAGTCTGTTGTGAGATTAATTAAAATAAATTGAGTAAGACTCATCACTTTAAGTCTAGAAAGGTGAGTTGGTTATGTATGCCCAATGAGTGTAATTATGATGTGGTATCTTACCTTGACCTAATACTTTACCTATAATTAATCCAATGTAAAACCACCATGTCCATAGTTTTAAGTCTTGGCAGCATCTTCAACTCTAGGCTTGATTCTTCTGGAGGGGATCCACTGCTCTTCTCCTGTTTCTGTAATGATAAGAGCAAAACCTCGGCCCCAAAATTTTACCTCTCCTTTTTCCCATTTATTGGTTGTTTCATTTTTCCAGTATATTGGTTGTCCACATTTTTCATTTACATTCCCTTTTTTCTTAACCTCCCAATGTCTTTCTGCTGCTGTGGTATTAGAAATTTGTTGTCTATTAAGAAAATTTAAGGTAAGCAATGCTTTAGATAATTTGTCTTTAGCAGATTCTCCTCCATCTCCCCCTTTTTGTTTTTGCAACATCAATTTTAATAAGTGATTACTCTTTTCTACTATCGCTTGTCCCTGAGGGTTATATGGAATTCCTGTAACATGTTTAATATTCCAATCACTGCAAAATTTTTTGAAAGATTGACTAAGATAGGCAGGCCCATTATCAGTTTTTAGCTGTGCTGGCAGGCCCATTACTGCAAAACAGTGTAATAAATGAGAACGTACGTGTGAGGCCTTTTCACCAGCTTGAGCAGTTGCCCAAATAAAATTAGAATATGTATCCACTGTCACATGCACATACTGAAGGCGGCCAAAAGAGGGCACATGCGTGACATCCATTTGCCAAATTTCATTAGGATGTTCTCCACGGGGATTAGTTCCTGGAGAGAAAGTGGGGGCATTTATGGGCCCACAAGTAGGACATTGTCTAACAATCCTCTTACTTTCTTTTACTGTTAAGTGGGGATATTTATGACGTAAGCCAGAAGCATTAGTATGTGTAAGTTTATGATAATCAGCAGCAGATTCTGTATGAGCAATAAGTTTATCTACTAAATCATTTTGTGAAGCCATAGGGCCAGGAAGTTGAGAATGGGAACGAATATGAGTAATATAGATTGGATTAGATCGTTCATGAACAGTCTTTTGTAATTGTAGGAAAAGAGCTTCTAATTCAGAAGCTGGAGTTATTTGAGCTGTTTCTATATGACAAACAACATGACAAACATAAGCAGAATCAGACACAATATTTAAAGGCTCAGAAACATCAGCTAGCAATTGAATAACAGCCATAAGTTCTACCTTTTGGGCAGATAAATAAGGTGTTTTCCAAGATTTTGTAGTTGGGCCTAAATAGCCTGCATTTCCATTACTGCTGCCATCAGTGTAGTAAGTTGGAGCAGCAGAGAGTGGTTGTTGTTTCACAACCTTAGGAAGAATCCATGAAGTACGTTTTAAAAACTGTAAAAATTTTGAATTTGGAAAGTGATTGTCAACTGTTCCAATAAAATCTGCTAAGGCTACTTGCCAAGAGTTACTGAACTGCCAGAGCTGAGAAAGCTCCTGCTTTGTAAGGTCTAATATGATTTTATCAGGATCTCTAGCCATAAGCTGTCTCAGGCGAATACGGCCTTTTGATATTATTGCTGAGATTTTTTCAGGATAAGTATTAAGTTTTTTTGTATCTTTGTTGGGTAGGAATATCCATTCTATTATGCCCTCCTCTTGCCAAAGTATCCCAGTAGGGGAATGGCAAGATGGAAATATTAAAAGAGAAATTGGAAGATTAACATTTATCCTTGTTAGTTGGCTATTTTGCACTCTTTTTTCCAACCATTTTAACTCCTCTTTTGCTTCTGGGCTTAAAAAGCGAGGGCTATTTAAGTCAGGGTCTCCTGTTAGGGTATTGAAAAGATTAGTTAAAGCATAAGTTGGAATTCCTAAAGTAGGCCGTACCCAATTAATATCACCCAGTAATTTCTGAAAATCATTTAGAGTGCGTAAATTATCAGTTTGAAACTGGACCTTTTGTGGAGTTATAATATTTCTATCAATAGTATGACCTAAATATTGAAAAGGAACCTGTTTTTGAATTTTTTCTTCTGCTATTTGCAACCCATGTTGAGGAAGAATTTCTTTAGCCAACTGAAATAATTGTTTCAGCTCTGAAGATTGCTCAGTGGCAAAAAGAATATCATCCATATAATGAATAATCATAGCCTTAGGAAATTGTTTTCGTAAAATTTGTAATGGAATGTGAACAAAGGATTGACATAATGTAGGACTGTTCATCATTCCCTGAGGTAAAACTTTCCACTGATATCGTTCAGTAGGAGCTGAATGATTAATAGAAGGAATAGTAAATGCAAATTTTTCTCTATTATTTGGATTAAGAGGAATATTAAAGAAACAATCTTTTAAATCAATAATAATAATATGCCAATTTTGTGGGATCATAGCTGGGGATGGCAAACCAGGCTGTAAAGATCCCATAGGTTGAATAACTTTGTTAATTTCACGCAAATCAGTTAACATGCGCCATTTGCCAGATTTCTTTTTAATTACAAAAACTGGAGAATTCCACGGACTAGTAGAGGGCTCAATATGTCCTGCCATTAACTGCTCCTGCACTAATTCTTTCAGGGCTTCCAATTTTTCTTTCAGAAGGGGCCACTGTTCTACCCAGATAGGTTTGTTTGTTAGCCATTTTAAAGGCAATGCGAAGCCCTTTGTAACAGTAGCCCCTACTCTAAATTTGAATATCCTAGGCCACGGTAGTCTCCAGTATGTCGCATTTCAGGTTGGGAAGGGGGAGCATATTGCATGTGAGTAATAAGATGTTTAGCTGTATCAGAAACATGAGGAATATTCAAATAAGCTCCCCATTGGTATAATAAGTCTCTTCCCCATAAATTAAGTCCTACATCTGCAACATAAGGTTGCAGAGCGGCCTCTTGTCCTTCTGGACCTTCTACCTTAAATATCTGAGTACTCTGGTAAACATCCGTCATTGTGCCAACGCCAGTAAAAACTGTAGGCACCTTCTGCAAAGTCCAAGCTTGTGGCCAATATCGTTTAGCAATAATAGAAACATCAGCACCAGTATCCACCAATCCTAAAAATATCTTTCCGTTTATTTTTATGGTAATTTCAGGCCTTTCATCTCCAATTGCTGTTTGCCAAAAAACTTTACGCCCAGTGGAACCAAATTCCTTTGCACATTTTAAAGGAGGTTTACGATACGGTAACAAAAGAAGTTGAGCTATGCTATCTCCTGATTCAATCTGATAAGGAGTTAAAGTTTGTACCAATAAACAAATTTCTCCATCAAAATTGGAGTTAATGATCCCCGTTTGCACCAAAACACCTTGGGTTGTAAGACTGTTGCGGCCAATGATAAAACCTACATTGTTTTCTGGGATAGGCCCTTTAATTCCTGTTCTTATTTTTTGTATACCAAGTGAAGGCGTAATGAACTTGGTTTCAGCTGAGGGAAGATCGACAGCTGCACTGCCTTTGGTAACTGCCTTAAGCTCTGTTACAGGCCGGAGTGAGCTGCTCCGTTGCTGACTGGGTAGGTTTGAGCAAGGCTGGGAAATGTGCTCATATTGTTTGTCTGAGGGCCTTGAGCGAGGCCCGCTTGGAGGTTTCCCGACTTATTAATGAGAGTGCCATTTTTATGATATTTAGAATGGCATTCCTTGGCCCAGTGCAGCCCTTTCTGACATATAGGACATACGCGAGTCGGTATTGATCTATTATTGCCGCTAGGTGGCGCTCTTACCCAGTTTTGGCTCGGCAGTCTTTTTTCATATGACCTGGTTTCCCACATTTAAAGCAATTTAAATTATTAATCATAGGACTATGTCCCTTTATAGCAGCTGCAAGAAGGGTCATATTATATATATTAGACCCAATGTCTTGGCATGCCCTTATATAATCCTGTAAAGTACCTCCATTTGCCTTTATTGGACGCAAAGCCTTTTTACACTCACTATTAGCATTATCAAAAGCCAACATCAAAATAAGCATCTCTTTAAGGTCAGGCTGAGTTATTGTCTTGTTGACTACATCTGCCAGCCTCGCTACAAATTCAACATAAGGTTCAGTATTTCCTTGAACAATTTTTGAAAATGATTGTATAGCCTGTCCAGGAGTGGAGATTCGTCTCCAGGCAGCTAGGCAGCACAATCGCACTTGTACAATGGCAATATCATCATATTGTGCTTGGCAAGGAACTCCAGCCCATTGACCTATTCCTAGTATTTGTTCAGCAGTAATAGGCACTGGTGGATTTTGCTGTTGATTTCGTCGTGCTACAATATTAGCTTCATCAGTCCACCAAGTTTTAAATTGTAAAAATTCTGCCGGACTAAGAACAGCTCGAGCTAACAAATCCCAGTCCCAGGGTATTAATCTGTCTGCTTGTGCCAAACCTTGCACCAATCCTTGAGTATAAGGAGAATTAACACCATATTGAGTGCATGCTTGTTTTAATTCTTTGATAGTTTTAAAAGGAATAGGAGCATGCTCATACTGTACACCCCCTTGGGGATTGTCAGCATCTGCTGGAATTTGAGTTACTGTTACTGGAAAAGTAGAAAAGAGTTGCATAGCCTCTGAATCTCCCTCTCTACTTCCCTGTGCTATACTTTTCATAATTGAGGAGGATGGTGCTGGCACAAAAACAGAAACTTTAGGAGGGTCATCAAATGTTGTAAAAAATGGATCAGCAGATGCCTTAGGCGGCGCAGATGCTGGCTCAAAAGACAACAAATCAATTTGAAGCAGACGGCATAGTGACCGCTGAAAAAGCTCCATAAGCTTCCTCTTTCCTTTCCTTCTTTCTTTTAGACCTGAGTCTATCTGTTCCTGCCTGCTCACTAACCCCCGCAAGTACATTTTCATCAAAATCACCATTAGCTTGTTCTGCCATCGGTCCAACAATAGCAATATCCTGTTCACAATCTTCATCCTCATCTGATTGCAAAGGTTCAAGAGCAACAGAAATAAGACTACACAAAGACCATACATGAAGGGGAATTATTTCTCCCTCTTGATGAGCTCTTTTTAAAGTTTTCATCACTAACTTCCATTGTTCCAGGTTTAAAATATCTCGCCCTTGCGGCCGAAACCAATAACAATGTTTCTGTACAAGAGAAAAAAGTTCCTCAAAAGCCGAGGATTTAACAGTTACACCGGTGCATTTTAATAGAGTTTTTAACACTCTAGAGAACTCTTCAAAGTTCGACTGCTGATTACCCATTACCCTGATGATTCCAAGGATGAAGCTTACCTTTTCTGTTTCTTTTTCTTTTAAAACCGCTCTCAGGAGCTCCTTGGTCCGCGCACTGACTGAAAGAAAAGTTTCATTTTCAGAGCCCCACGTTGGGCGCCATATGTTGCCGGTCAGGCTCTGGGTCCGTGAAAACGGTGCCGCGGATGAGAAAAAAGGAATAAGACAAAGAGAAGAAAAACTGGGATCAGGGGACTCTCCGTCCGAACTGGAGAGAAGAGCCCAGCCACACCATAGAGCATGGCTTTTATTTGGTTTTTTTATCAATAGAT